>QRFJ01000023.1:1175082-1447582 GCA_006176705.1 Cocos nucifera | reverse complement strand
TAAGTTGTTAAAAAGAAATAGAAACTGAAACTATTGAATTTCTTAACAACTGGTCTTTTTAAAATCCATAGTAAATATGGCACATTATTATAGAAAAGGACGACGACAGCGATTCATAATCTTTGTCATAGACTAAAAAATTACTATCATAGTCTATGGCAATGATTAGTTAACCACTACCACTGTGACCATCATCATAGGTCTATGATAATATTTTTATAGTAGTTATGATAACCACTGCCATAAATAGCTTATGATAGTGATACTACGAACCACTGCCATAGATGATCTATAGCAGCAATTTTATAACCCCTGCCATATCTTCTATGACAGTGATTTCGTAACTGCTACGATATGATCTATGGTAGTGGTTATAAACTGCTGCCATAGAAGTATTATAAAATCGTTGCTATAGATAATCTATAGCAACAGTTCGTAAAACCATCATCATAGATTATCTATGGTAGCGGTTATCAAACCGCTACCATAGATCTAATGCAGCGGTTGGCAAGTGATCTACGACAGCGGTTGGCATGCCTATGGCAACGATTTTGCAACCGTTGTCGTAGATTTTGAATAATAAAAATATAAATTTTTTAATTTTTATTTTTTATCTAATAAATGTAGTTCAATATATAACACAAAAAATATTATAAACATAATAATATTTCTAAAATACTTAAATTTTATTATTAAATAAAATTTATTATAATATTTTTTTAAAAAAATACATAAAAAATTTTCTAAATCTACATCTAAGTCATCGTCATTAGAAGAAGATGGAGCACAAGCTGGAGGAGTTAGAGCTAGAACGTCGGCCAACATGTCCTCGAAGCCCATAAAATTAGCTTCAAAATGCATGCTGAGCCTCGTCACCATAGCGGTCATGAGGCCCCGTAGCTGAGCAATCTTCTTCCTAGCCTGAGCAGCCTACTCTCTAGCTTGCTCTGCCTGCACCCTAGCTTGAGTTACTTGCATCAATGCCTCCTCAAGCTGCTCCTGACTGACGATACCGAAAGCATGTGAAGAGACGCTCGTCTCAGACCAGTAGCTCATCGGTATATGTTTGAACCTGCATTGGATCCTCTCAGAGTGCTTAGTTTCCAAGACTTGAGACAGATGGTTATGGAGACCAGAGGTATCTAGGCCCTCGCTCGCGAGCATGTTTAACTGCTCCTATAATTATAAATTCAAATAAAATATCATAAGAAATGCTATAATACTAATCATATTAATATATTTATTACTTACAAAAATTCTTTCGATCATGGTGTTCATCAGTCTGCCCTTCTTATTTGTATAATTGGATCGAAAGATCTTACTATGGCTGGATTTCACCCCATCTCTCATCAGTTATAATAATTGATTAGTTTATTAAAAATATACAAAAAAAATATCAATTTAATTTATCTAGTAAGATTCAGAATTTATTATTTCTATGCACATGACTGATCATAAACTCACGGTTGAGAGTGTGCGTATACTCCTGAGCTATCCGATTCTGACGAAAGATAGCCTAAAAAATATTTAAATAAATAATAAATATTTAAAAAATATTTAAATATAAATTTAAGTGTATTGAAAAATTTAAAAGTTAGAAATTAAACCTCGAACTTCTGGCTCCTCCAATGCTTAACCATCCTCTCCTATTGACTCAAGAGATAATTCTGTATCCAAGAAATAAGCTCCTCTGGAGTGTCCCATCAATGCTCGAGCCATCCTTTGTAGAGCTTGACCTTGTAGCTTCGGTACAACTCTCCAATCTTCTTCAATAGGATATCTCGAGCCCTCTCATGATCTAAAAAATTGTACCTCTTCTACACAAAGTTATCATAAGTCAGTTACGAAATTATGCTAATCAAATATAGTGTAAACATATCAAATACATAAATATAATTAAGATATACTTACCCATATCTTCTTCTACACTCGATCCCTAACACCAGCATTCATCAAACATCAGTCTATAGATAGTACTGAAATGATGTCGAACCGTCTCATAAGCACTCCAAAAAAGAAATACATCTTCCATACGATCTCCCCTATTAGCCTTTTCTCCACATCGTACTTCACCATCACCTGATGCTGGTGGTTCCACACATGCGGTATGCATATGGAACCATAAAATATCTTACTAGATAATGCACTTACAATAAAAATATATTATGCAAATATATTAGAATGTACAATAACTATATAAATAAATAAATAAATGATACAATAAAAATATACACTCATTGATCATGGGATTGTGCGACGTGGATGCCAATGGAGACTCCTCGGTGCGTGGAGCATGTGCCAGAGATATAGCTAATGCTGGAGGCTCAGATTCTGATGGAGTAGTATCGATGGAGGAGTAGATGCCAATGATCCCTGAGCAGTCGATGCGGAGGTGGATAGAGTATGCTCCACCTACAACTTAGATGCGAAGCTCTGCGTAGTCCATCGAGGGATGGGGATGAAAGCTAGATGGCATTTTAGTACCATCATGATCTGCAACTAATTAAACACATCCTATCATTAACTAATAGGTAAAGATAGATTCTATCACATTCAGAAATTGCATTAATTCTATAGGTTTATTATAATAATCAAACGATACGCAATAGGGATCGAAAAAAATTTTGACAGTATTTTTTCTTAGTTCTCTAATGTAGGAAGAACAAAAAAAAATATTATCCAAATTTTTTTTTAGAACCCTTAGCTACCTTTTGATTACTGTAATTATTTATAGAATTATTTATAATTTTTAAACTATTCAAATTGGATAATCAATTAAACATTGTACATAATTCTTCCATCCATAATATATATATATATATATATATATATATATATATATATATATATATATATATATATATATATATGGGTATCGGAGATTATATATATTAATCAATTGACGGATCTATCATTATGCAATATAATAAATAAAAGCAACAAGATATAAATAGTAATCCAAAAAATGTTATATAATATTTTCTATAATATGAATTATATCCATAAATAATTAAGAAGAAGCAATAAATAATTTTACTTTTTATTAGCGGTGGGGGTTCTCTTAACGGTTGGTATGGCCCAGAATCTGTCGATGGAGGTGAGGATTTTTTTAGCTGCCAACACAGCTCATGGCCATTGGTGGGAGTTTTCTTATCAATCTGCACGACCCAAGGCCATCTATGGCCGCTGACACGGCATGGTCCAAGGGCTGTCGGCATGATCTAGGACTGTCCATGGCTGTCGACATGGCATGGCCTAAGGCTGCCAGCATGGTCTGGGTCAGAGTCTATCGGCATGGTCCAGAACCAACCGATAGGAGTTTTCTTACTCATTGGCATGACACATGACCATCAACAGATGGATAATTATAATATTTATAATAAATATTTATAATATTTATTATAAATATTATAAATAATTAACAAATATTATTATAAAATTTAAAAAAAAATCATACCTATGGTTACGGAGAGAGGACCGTATAGAGCTCTGAGGGTCGTCAATAACGATGCTAGATGAAGACGGCGGTGCTAGAGGTAGACGGTGGTGCTAGAGGTAGCCTACGAGAGAGACACAAGATAGTGAGATATAGAAAGAGAGAGAGAAGAGAGAAAAAGAGAAAAAGAAAAGAGAGAAAGAGAAAGATCTATAAAGAGACATCTAGAGATAGAGAAAGAGAGGAGAGAGAGAGAGAAAGAGGGAAGAGAGAGAAAGATCTAGAGATAGTAGGGAGGGGGTAGGTTGGGTTGAGGGAAGAGAGGAGAGAGAAAGAGAGTAGGTAGAAGGTGGGTCGGGCCGAGGAAAGAGAGGAGAGAAAGAGAGAGAGTAAGGAGGGGTCGGGGCTGACAGTCGGGCCGACCAAAAGAAGGGGGGCGAGGGAGGTGGTGGAATCGGTGGATGAGCCGACTAGAAAAGGAGGAGGAGAGGGAGCTGGCAGGGCCGATGGTTGGGCCGGTAGGAGAAGAAGGGGTAGGCAGGGGAGGTGGTGGAGTCAGCGGACGAGCAAGCTACGAAAGAAGGAGGAGGAGGAGGTGGCGGGGCCGACGGTCGAAGAAGAAGGGGCGGATGGTGGAGGTAGTGGAGCCGACGGTCGGGCTGACTGAAAAAGAAGGGGCAGGCGGGGGGAGGTGGCAGAGTCGGCAGTCGAGCCGATTAGAGAAGAAGGTGGAGGCAGGGTGGAGGCGGCATCGATCGAGGAAGAAAATGGAGGGGAGGGGCCTCACCAACGATGGAGAGAAGGGAGGGAGAGAGCTAAGAGGGAAATGAAATTGAGGGTAAGATTTTGGAAAAAAACATAACCTATGGCAGCAATTTTTGAACCACTGCAATAGATATTTTTGAATTGCTGCCATAGATCTATCATAGTGGCTACTGAAATTCGCTACCATAGACCTATGGTAGCGATTTTCTATCAATATCGTAGATGTTTTCGAACCACTGCCATAGATCTACAGTAGTGGCTAGAAAATCGCCATAGGTTGGTAATCAATTTTTTTAAAAAATATTATATAATTCTAAAATTTAATATCCATCTTTATTATTTATTATCTAAATAATTATCATTAGAGTATTGTCAAAAAAAACTACCTCGATCCGATAGTCCTAGCTTCATCGATCAGTAAAATTTGATTTCGACAATCATAAACGATGATGTAATAATCTGATAGATGGAGACTATCAATAGATTTATAAATCTACAATGATGATCTTGATGCCGTTTGTATCATACTATCAAAATTTTATTTCAATCAGATATCGTTATCATGGTCAATTTAGTATGAAATGATTTCGATTATTAAATGAGAAATGAATGATCAAAGGATCAGACGACGTTTGATTATGAGATAACTTTTTAGATAAATGATCTTGACTATTACTTTAATCATTTTTACAATGATGATCATAAAATTTAAATCACGGGTCTAAGAATGATCTAAAACTATATGTCGCTCGATACCTGTTCTTAAACTTCTTTGATAATTATGTTTGTGCTTTTACAAGATCTGCTTAACATAAATAGTTCATATAAAAATAATTTAGATTTTATGATCATTATCATATAAAATAATTAAAATTATAGTAAAAATTATTTAACTAAAAAATTATCTCATAATCGAATGTCGTTTGGCCTTTTGATCACTTATTTTTCATTTAACGATCAAAATTATGATCTTGATGCCGTTTGTATCATACTATCAAAATTTTATTTCAATCAGATATCGTTATCATGGTCAATTTAGTATGAAATGATTTCGATTATTAAATGAGAAATGAATGATCAAAGGATCAGACGACGTTTGATTATGAGATAACTTTTTAGATAAATGATCTTGACTATTACTTTAATCATTTTTACAATGATGATCATAAAATTTAAATCACGGGTCTAAAAATGATCTAAAACTATATGTCGCTCGATATCTGTTCTTAAACTTCTTTGATAATTATGTTTGTGCTTTTACAAGATCTGCTTAACATAAATAGTTCATATAAAAATAATTTAGATTTTATGATCATTATCATATAAAATAATTAAAATTATAGTAAAAATTATTTAACTAAAAAATTATCTCATAATCGAATGTCGTTTGGCCTTTTGATCACTTATTTCTCGTTTAACGATCAAAATTATTTTATACTAAATTGACCATGATAATGATATCCGATAGAAGTAAAATTTTAATGGTATGCTATAAACGATACTGAGATCATCATTATAGATTTTTAGACCTATCAGTGGTCTTTATCTATCAGATCATCACGTCATCATTAGTGATCATCGAAATCGAATTTTACTGATTGATGAAGTTAGGACTATCGAATCGAGACGATCTTTTGTAACAATACTCTAATGATAATTATTAAGATAATAAATGATAAATATGAACATTAAATTTTAGAATTATATAATATTTAGAGAAAAATATGAAAAAAGATATAGCAGCAGTTATAAAAAATTACTGCAATAGATCAGATCTATGGCAGCGGTTACATGAAACCGCTACCCTAGATCAAATCTATAGTAGCAATTTTACTTAACCGCTGTCATAGATTGGATCTATAGCAGCAATTTCAGTGATTTTGATTAACTGCTGTCATAGGTTGGATCTATAGCAGCGGTTATACCTAACCACCACCATAGGTTCAACCTGTGATGGATCTATGGCAGCGATTGATTAATTGCTATCATATTTTAAATCTATTGCAGCGATTATGCTAAACTACTGCTATAGATCCAACCTATGATAGCGGTTATGCTAAACCACTGCCATAGGTCAAATCTATAGTAGCGGTTTGGCATAATCGCTGTCGTAGATCCTATAACAGCAATTTTCGAAATCGCTATAATAGTATGCACTGCCGTAGTCCTATTCTGTAATAGTGGCATTAAAAAACTTTATACTATGTTTACAAGGATCTTAACGATCTGATATTATTTTGAAGTTAAACATCAAGACTCTTTTCAATTCAAATTATATTAACATATTGTCATGCTATTGTTAATGCATTTATACATTCATTTACACTTTTATATTATAAAGAATCTTTAGAAAAATTATCTACATAACATGTAAACAAATTTTTATTGTAATTGCCTATAATATTGTGAATTGGTCATATTACTTTTATTGCACAAACCATTGGTAGAGAAAGATCAAATATAGGTAGATAAAGATTTGTAATCTCAATCACATCACCCGCATGCATTCATTCTTTGGTTTGGGGATATGGTGTTTCCATTTATATCCAAAGTCATGATAAAGCAGCTCACCATAAGCAGCTCACCATAAGGCAGCTAGCAACTTCTGAAAATCTATGCCAATAAGAAGTACATGATTAACTGATATATACTGGGATTTCAATTAACTATCTGAATCCTTCAAAATGTGAGCATACATATAAAGCTAGACTATGTAATTTTTATCTCTAGATTCATTGATGGTGATACACAATAGTAAATAAAAAATAAAAACTAAATATTAAAAAATATTACATACTTGAAGTCTTCGGCCTCAACCTTCTTTATTGGACAACCCAGTAGGAGGCCTATATATATATAAGTAGCAATTTGATTTTTTTAAAAAAATATTATAGATGGTAGCAGGAAGGAAGCCCAAGAAGAGCGTGAGAGGAGAGGGATTGCTCGAAGAGGTTTGGACCGCTAAGACGCAGAGGAATGGCAAAAGGGGACTAGCAAAATAATAATAATAACTAGATTATAATCCCCTGTGATGCATGGGATGCGAGGCTCGGGAGGTTCGACGTAGGGCTGAGCATGGATTGGATTGAGTCGGGTTGAGAGAAAAATTTGATCCGACTAAACCCAATCGAGCTAAAGAAAATCCAATCCACTATCGATCGTTTATCATATATAAACTATTTGAAATCAAAGTTAATGATTTATAGCAGGTTCGGATGGGTTATATCGGTTTGGACTTCAATATTGATCTAATATTGATTTTAAGCATTACAAACCAATACACTATTTAATTCATACAAAAATTAAGATATAATAATTTTATAATATCTATAAATCAATATATAACATATCATAATTACTAATTTTTAATCTCCAAATAGTC
Source organism: Cocos nucifera (assembly GCA_006176705.1). Classification (NCBI taxonomy): domain Eukaryota; kingdom Viridiplantae; phylum Streptophyta; class Magnoliopsida; order Arecales; family Arecaceae; genus Cocos; species Cocos nucifera. The sequence continues at coordinate 1,439,999 of QRFJ01000023.1, read as the reverse complement.
TAAGTATTGAAAATGCTATATCGGTCAGTCGTATTCGATTTCATATGGGTTAAAAATATAAAATCAAACTCGACCATAATTAACCAATTTTTTTATGAATCACCACCTGATTTTATCTGATTCAAGTCTTTCAACCGATCGAAACTGATGTTTATCAGGTTGGATTGGATGGATTTCTTCGAGTTTTGGTTATTTGCTGAGCCCTAGTTTGAGGGATATTAAAATCTTAATGGACCAACTCATACTATCACAACTCGCACAAATCTTGCATGGAAAGATTGAACATGGAGCTAGATTAGAGAAAGAATATGAATGAGAGGGGAGGAAGGTGAAATCTGGGTGGAGAGAGGAGAGACATGTGAGGCTACTGAGCGAGGAGAGAAGAAAATGAAATGAGGATTGGGGAGGGGTCACGGTTCGGCTGGGGGTGATGGAGGTAGAGAAGCACCCTCCTCCAACATTGGGATATTGGGATAATCTTTTTCCTAATAACATGTTACGAGGACATGTGGCTCCCTCCCATTTTCTCAAAATCCCACATCCCACATGTCAAATGAAGACAAAAGCATCTATTTTGGAGATAAGAAGGGCTTCAGCAGCACGCTTCTTCATCCAATATGTCTCTAATGAAACATCTAAACAATGATCTTGTCAAACATATTCCACATATTTAATTAGATCCACTATTAAATTGCCAGAATCCAAACACAAAAAGTAAGAATCATGATAATAATTTCTCAAAAACATTCATTTAAGAGTTAGTATTGAAAACCTTCCATCCATAAACTGATTGAGTTGTTCTTGGAGAATTCAAGAGAAGGCTTCCTAAGCCACCTAGATTGTTCGCTGCCGTTCAATGCATCAAATTTGAAAATTTTTAACAATCTTGAGCTCCATAACCCCATCATCTCAATCGAGAACCTGCTCGGCCTCTCCTAAATAGACAATCCGAACACTCATCAACTTCTCACACATCATGCTTTTGTCCTTCTCCACCATATGGGGTGCCCTGATCGCATCATAAACCCTGAAAAATATCGCCACCTCCCCCTCCTCCTTCTTCTCCTTTTCCACACCTCTAGTGGCGGTCCCAGCCTCTGATCCAACGATGGCAGTGGTAGGGGGATCAGAGGCCCTCTGCTCCTTCCTAGCGGCGGGGATCAAAAGGAGGAGACCCATCATGGCAGCCAATGATGGGAGGAGAAGGAACTCCCGTCGCTTCCTAATGAGGATCTGGTGGGGCTCGGCCTGGCTCTCGGCATCTATGGTGGTGGGGTCTCTCTAGAGCCAGGCGTAGAGGGGCTTTGTGGGGTGGCTCGTCAGTGAAGGATGGTCAGAGAGTTAGATTCTTAATTTATCTGACGTGGGGAAAGGAAGAGGGGAGCAAGAGGAAGGGCTTAAAATTGGCAATATTTTGGGCATGAGTTATCATTTTTTATGACGGCGTTTAATTAAAGAAGCTCTCCTCGGGTGCAAAGAGAGGACACGTGGTGAATGGAGGGATGATACATAATGGATGAAGACAAAAACTTTCATTTTAATATATATAAATAGATGATAATAATAATAATAATCTTTTAAATTTAAACATAAAAAAATTTCTATGGTTACCAATCCGCTAACTACATGGTCAATTGGTCATTGGTTACATTGTTTATACACCACTTATCCTATATCAACTCTCCATCATAATAAAATTTTTATTTAAAAAATAAAGAAAATAACTAGCAATCCTACTCGACTAATTTCCAAATTAGGATAGTACAAAAAGAACAAAGGTCATGACACCTATTTAGGGTTTTTTTTTACATTATTTTTTATTATGTATTTTCAAAACTACCCCCAACCCTAATTTATTTCTTGATCTACCATCCACACATGAAATTGTTGGTTTAACCCATGGTTTCAATGCCACCTCAGCTGAAATCATGGGTTGAATCCACAATTTCGAGTCCAGGTTTCCAAAATCATGGGTTGAACCTATGATTTTGGTTGGACGATATGGTTGGTTGAAATCATGGGTTCAACCTGTGACTTCAGTTTAAAATCATAGGTCTAATCCATATTTTCATTGAAATCATGGGTTGGACTAAAATCATGGATCCAACCCATGTTTCCAATATTTTTAAATATCAACCAAATCCACTTAGCTTTCCATCTATTCTAGAAACCTCTCCTCTTGTTGGCAACCTCATCCTTATTCTAAAATTGACTTAATGGCTTCAAGAAAAGTTGGAGGTATTTTGAAAGAAAAAAGAGCTCGAGTAGAAAAAGAAAAATAACCATCATGTAGGTATGAACTTATTTTCAAATAATAGATATAGCAAAAATTTTATATCAAACTTTTCTTAAAAAAAAGTTATAGGAGGAAGAATAGTCAATTTAAATTATTTTAGTGATTTTTGAATTGAACTTTTGTTTGAAAGAATAGGTTGGCTTTCTATGATTACAATGGACATGCCAACATATCCTTATCTAATTAAACATTTTTATAGTAACTTTAATTTTGATAGTTCAGCATGTTCTATTTTATCATATGTGAAAGAAAAAAATTATAGAGTTTGATTGTAGTATTCTTCCTAAAATTTTGGATATTCCGTCAGATGGTGATAGATATCTCAGTAATAGTTGTTGGAGTCGTACATATTTAAATTATCGTATCTGTATTAGAACTATTTTTAAGCATGGTAGTTTAGCTCAAAATGCTAAACTTAGTGCATATCTGTTACCACTTAAAAATAAATTAATTTATCATACTTTTATATTTAATTTTCTACTTAGAGGAAGTCATAGAGATAATAAATCACATATGGATATTTATCTTCTCAGAATGATTCTTTCGGATGATAGGATTAATTTATCATATTTAATAATAAATTATATGAATGAATGATTTTAAAATTTTAAAACCTATTTGCTCTATGAAGTTGTTATGACTGCTATCTTCGAGGTCTTTGATGTTTCTATTATTGATGACGCTGAAATTATTAAACTTAGATCTATTGACACCTATAATCAGTTATCTCTGAGACGTATGAGATATATATTTACTGATGAGATATAGAGGCGTGTGTCTGAGGTACATAAAATGAAAATGATAGTGAAGGAGAAGGTCAGCTTACCGACAGAGATGACCAGCCTAAACATCCTACGCTGTCTGATTAGTAGTCTTCTAATTTGCATGCATTATCTGCTCGGATAGATACATTGGAGATATTTATTAGAGAGGAATTTATATATATGGATGCATGACTGGACGAGAAATTTGCATAATTTGATCCATTCGTACCACATTTTTATCGTCAGTTTTCTTTGCTTCTATAGGATCCTATAGCGGATGATTAGGCTTCAACTTCTAGTTATAGTATTTGAGGCTCCATCTGATGATGCATCATCTTTTTTATTTATTTTTAAAGTAATATAATTTAATTTGTTATAAGCATATTTTTTTTTTTTAGTGCTCACTTAGTTGTCTAATGAAATTATATATTTTGATCAGTTTTATATTGAACTTGAGATTTCTTATAAACTATTATGTTTCAATTAACATCATCTCAATTGCAGACAAATTTATATGCTGGCAATCAGCTGACAGCCCCTTTAGTTTAAGTAACTATACTAAAGAATATCTTCCATCCATATACAAATTCCTCCTTGATAGTGATTATATTATGGTGTAGAAGGGAAGGCGTCACTAGTTTTATATTAATTATGAGTTAAAATTTTTTTTTGGCTTATATAAGGGACTATTTTTTTCATATGAGTCAAAGCGGATAATACCTTACGTGTCTAGTCAGAGCCCTTGACTGCAATACATACCATGAAATTTCAATTCCCCTTCTCCAAGGATGACAGTAACTGATCAAACTTGATTGTAATTTAATCCGAACAAACTATCTTTTTGCCCATTTGCATCATCATGAATTATTTTAATGCAAATTGGCTCAAATTACATTTTTCTCTTGTTTTGACCCGCACATTAAACAAGTTAATTAGATTTGGTCAGGTCATCTAGACAATGTATAGTTACTTGTTTTACTTTTTTTAAATGGTCAGTTGCTTCACTATCAGCACTTAGGCATTGTTTGGTAGTGGAATAAAGAAATTGGGCTACCACCAAGACAGTAATGGGCAATGGCCATTCCCTCTTCTATTTCCCGTGTGCATGGCCGGATGCCACATCCGAGCTATGGCCATCTCGCTGCAAGCCATGGCCACCCTGACTTTGTCATCACTGGACCACCCTCCTTCCCCCATTTCTCTTCGTTCTTCCTTTTAAAGCCATGAGAAAGCCCCTATTTAAGCATCCATCGGTGGCCATTGGGGAGGGAAGGAGAGGTGGGACAAGAGATAAAAAAAGAAATAGAGAAAGAGAAAAAAATTGAAAGAAAATGTGGCTTTGGTAGAATCTTGATTGAGTTTCTTCATCTTTTCTATCTCTACTAATTAGTCTGATCAGGCTTAGTTTTCAATTTTTTTTAAAGACGGATGGTTAGAACTATTTTATCAATTATTATTATTATTATAGTGTAAATTTTCAAAATATTTTTTTACTATAATCATAGGGAAAAGTGCTCAATAAAAGGACCTAGAAAGATGAGCATTTGTGACCGGTGTGGAGGACTTGACGTAGGATATAATTTCTTATTTTGTAGGGATTTAGGGAGGCAAATTTGACATGCTTGAAAAGGAGTAGTGCACCGTGATCATGCTCCAACTGGGACGTATGGGTGAAGTCAAGGATCCATATGTGACTTTACTGGTGGCCTTGGCAGTTACATAGGAGGTATTAGCCCAAAAACAAAAAATGAAGAAGAAAAAACAAATATACATGTTTATATTTAAGTTCTGTCATAAATGTCCCATAACAGCTGAGGCAGGCATTATCATTAGAGATCTTAATGACCGGTTGATCTATGCAATTAGAAAAAAACTGTCCTTCTTAATAGTTTCCCATGCTGAACGTATACAGCAGCTTGGGAGGATCTACTGTTAATAGTTTTTGAGAGCAATTCTTTGTTGTCATAGGACCAAGGTAGTGGCCATAGGGGCTTTAGGCCCCTGAAAATATGATTGTCTGTGGGGCTCAAGTTGACTGCAAAAAATTTCTAACTAGCTTTTCCAAAAAGGTCATGGCGCCTACCTTGAGCGATGCTGACTTTGAAGAGAGCATAGATCAGTGATATTTCCTGATTTCCAAAGATAAGAAAAATAGTTAATTGAGTGAACTGCACGCGCATTTTAAGAAATGGATTGAAATAAATTTGGTTTCCCTCGACCGTTGATCTAATCTTACATATAAATATATATTAAAATAGAGGCCACGTCTGCTACATGTACATAGAAGTTATTTTCAAAGCTTAGAAAGCTTAAAATTACAAATCTGCCAAATGTATAAATTATATGAAACATCTACTTTAAAAATATAAAAGAATATATAGTATTCCTACCATAAATTACAACTTCAATATATCTATATGCAAAATATATGAAAAATTATTTTTTTATTATCTAAAAAAATATTTTAAAAATATAATGAGGTAGAAGATATTAATAGAGAGAGAGTATATGAGAGAGTAGAGTAGAAGTTGCTATTTCATATAACAATTCTCAAATAAAGTCTTTTAAATCTAGTATGCGTCGCATGCTTATGTATTTTGCTCATTGTAGAACAATTTTTGAGAAAAAAAAATCTATGGTAAGAAAATTAGTTTAATTAAAATTTTATAAATTATAAATTTATTTTTATTTATGATTTTTTAAAAATAAAAAGCATCGTACGAGCAATGACGATAAGTATATCTTGCCTAAATTTTTGCCACTACCCGTTTAGGGCTATTTCGTCGTTCACGTGCCGACGACCCCACCCAAAAGGGTAAATGGAGGTAGCCGTTTGTCTGGTAACAATCACTGCATTGACGGGAGATGCATTAATAATATGTCGGATGAAATGTCAGAATGCCGGAAAGAGCTTTTACCAAAGTTTCTTGGGAAACAAACTTTTTTGTATATTTTTACACTACTAGAAAATTGGCTAGCCTATCATTTACAATAAGCCAATTCAATTCAATCCTTACCATCTATTTTATCCTATCCGATCCATGCCTAATCCATGATATCCTCAGTTCGTGGCGCCTTGGTCGGTTCATCCTCGTATCCAGCGTATGAATAGAGACGGCGGTGGCAGAAGAAGAAACTGGATACAATTATTTACTGCAATGTCTTCTCCTCATGCCATCATCATACCTTTTCCAGCGCAAGGACATGTCATTCCCTTGATGGCTCTCTCCCACTCCTTGGTCGCCCATGGCTTCAAGATCACATTCATCAATTCCGAGTTCAACCACGAGCGTGTCGTTGCTTCCTTGTCCCAGAACGGTGCTGATGGAGTGGAAGGGATACGGATGGTTTCCTTTCCGGATGGATTGGCAACTGGTGAAGACCGTAATGATCCCCAAAAGTTGTTTGAAAGCATCATAAGGGTCATGCCTGGATATTTGGAGGAACTCATAAAACAAATGAACGCATCGGGAGGTGACCGGGTTACATGCGTTATCGCCGATGGGTCGATGGCGTGGCCTCTCGATGTGGCGCAAAAGATGGGCATCCGGTCGGCTTTCTTTTGGCCTGCGTCTGCTGCACTGCTTGCATTATTTCATAACATTTCCAAGATGATCCAGGATGGTATCGTTGATGCCGATGGTAAGACTTGGTTTTTGCTCATTTTTCTCTGACAAGCAAAACAATTCAGAGCATGGTGATTCAACTTTTCAATTTTTGCAACATTCAAACTTGTTAAAAAGTGCAGGAGAAAGTGATTAAAAGCCCAGAAAGTATGGATTTATTCCTGAATAATATTCTAATTCCTCTTTGATGAAAAAATTATTATACATTGATATATAATCCTCGAGAAACATTAGCACATGCCAATCATTTGTAATAGTGTTCTTATTGCAATAGTTTTGAAGATCAAATATGGTTCTTTTTTTATTAGTTAAGTTTTCATGCGGTATACAGCTTTTTGTTCTGGAAATTCATGAGCAAAACCAGAGCCTTATGTGGATGATTTTGCCAACAAAAAGCAGAGAGCAAGATTTGCTAATACGGTTAACAAGATACGCAGTTGTTACTTAGCGAACATCAGCAGGAATCAAATTAATGGAAGAAAAAGGGTCGCATTTTGATGGAGATGAAAGAAAGACAGAGAAAATGTTAAAAAAAAGAATTCCATCAAACTACTGGTAGTAATTATTAGTAGTCATCACTGGTTTCCTTCAGCCTTTTAGGTGTTATTTAGATGTAACTTTTATTGGGGAAACTGGTTGCATTCACATAGCAAGCATGTTTATTTATTCATTTATTTTTAAAAAAACTCCATATGTGAGGACAAGTTTCAGGATGACAAAATAATCATCAACCATCTTTTCTATTTGCATTTCATGCAGGAATGCCGGAAAGAAGTGAGACATTCCAGTTGAGCCCTGGCATGCCATCTATGAACACAAGCCAACTTCCATGGAATTTTGCCGGTGATCTTGAAGCGGAAAGATTCTTCTTCAAGCTCATAATTAGTAATGTTCAAGCAATGAAGCTTGCTGAAACAATCATTTGCAACTCCTTCTATGACCTTGAGCCACCATCATTCACCCTCTTTCCAAACTTGGTGCCGGTTGGACCATTACTCACAAGCCAACAGTTTGGAAAGGCGGTTGGGCATTTCTGGCAAGTGGATACAACTTGCATGAGTTGGCTCGATGAGCAACCTGCTAACTCTGTCATCTATGTGGCATTTGGGAGCTTAGCAGTCTTCAACCAGCACCAATTCCAGGAGCTTGCACTTGGGCTTGAACTCTCTGGCCATCCATTCTTGTGGGTCGTAAGAAACGATCTCAAAGATGGGATAGATGATTCCTTGTTAGATGGATTTCGAGATAGAGTTGAAGGCTATGGAAAGTTAGTAGAATGGTCTCCTCAACAGCAGGTACTGGCTCACCCTTCCATTGCCTGCTTCTTTTCGCATTGTGGTTGGAATTCAACATTGGAAGGGGTGAAGAATGGAGTCCCTTTCCTTTGCTGGCCTTTCCTCTTTGATCAGTTCCTCAATCGGACCTATATTTGTGATGTTTGGAAGACTGGCTTGAGCATAGATCCTGATGACAAAGGGTTTGCTCCAAGCGAGCAGATCAAAGAGAAGGTGGACCAAATAATTGGCGATGAAGAGATGAAGGCCAGGGCCTTAATGTGGAAAGATATCGCTAATAGGTGTACTAAGGAAGGAGGGTCTTCCTATAAGAATTCCAAGAGCTTCGTAGATGCCATGAAAGAATGACAAGTTCTTTTGCTTTGTAAGAAGGCACATGTGCCTTTTGTGTTTGCTTCATCCAACTCAAAATAATTAATGTCTGATGAATGTGCTATGTACCATTTGGAGACAACCAATGTAATGGTCGATGTATTTATGATGTTTAAGTATCACCCTTGTTAAACCGCTAAAAGTTGGCACCCCACCACATATATATATAGCTAACGACCACCGCAAAGAAAGTTCAAAACCAAACAACGTAACTAGGATCCAGTACCGATCCCGATCGTGGATAAAAATTCAAACAAAAATATAATTAAATATCTAGTAGCAGTGTAATTAGATTATGTTTCTCTTTTTTTTTGATATTTTTTTCTTAATAAGATATTATAAAAAAATAGAACATCTGTGATAGATATTAGCGACGGCAAAAGAACTGTCGCTAATAGTCGATATTAGTGACAGCAAAAAAATTGTCGCTAATAACGACTATTAGCGATGGCTATAGCGACGATAAAACTATCATCTATAATAAAAGTTTTAACCGATAATTTTGGTGATGGAAGAATAGCCATCGCTAGTAGTATTATTAGTGATGGTATTAGAAATGATAAAATTATCATCACTAATACACAGGTATTAGCGATGGTAGATAAGCCGTCTCTACTAGATATATTTATCGACAGCTAATTACGATCAAAATTTATTCCATCGCTAAAAATCATTAATTATTAGCGATGGCTAAATTGGTTATTACCGACGATTTTAGTGATGGAGCTTTAGCCGTCACTAATAACTAGTAAATTTTTTTTAAAAATTTAATAATAATTTTATTGGCGATGGATAATATTATTAGCGGCAGCACTATCGTCGCTAATAATATTAGTGATGGTAATTATGCCGTTATTAATACTTATTTCTATTTCTTTCTTGAGCCCTCGGCCATCGGATGCCACTTCCTCGAGCCTTAGGTTGTCATCCTACATGAGGCCTCGACCGCCTCCCGCCTCCTCGAGCTCCCAGTTGCCTTCCATCTAGATATCTTTGGTCCGATCTAGGCTCGACCTGAGTGGGCTCGATACTGTTGGCTCGCATCCAATCCAAAACTAGTAATGTTCTATTCATAAAGAGGCTATGATAACTACATGATGAGCCTAATTAAAGAGTCTAGAGAGAGATGGAGGTGATGCATTTATGTTCTTATAGTTGCAGGGCAAGCTTAGATGATTTGTTATATCGCAGGCAATCGCTTGTAGCTACCTAATGGTTAAAGGTGCAGATGAATTTGGAATGCCTTATTTTTCAATCGCAGATCTGAGCCTTCTTCTTTCCTCTTTCTCTTGTTTACTTTGTTGGTTTTTGATTTAAGTACTATTTTTAACCAGTGGCAGTATTTTCGGGCCGGACTTAGGTATGGGTAGGGCCCAGCCTAGTCTAGTCCAGTTCCAACCCTAATTATGATGAAAATTTTGGATGACTGATTTTCAATTAATGATCTTTATTAGAATAGATATTACATTTTTTGAGTCTCTTTTTACCAACTATTAATTATTTTATTATAAAAAAATTATTAATGATAAAATTTTAAAATTTTAGCGACTATAATCATATCATTAATAAAAAATAATTTTATTTTTAATTTAGTTTTATTATTATTAGTGATGGCAGGATACTTATTAGAGAGGACAAAATGCTATCGCTAATAAATAAAAAAATAATTTTATTTTTTAAATATTTTTATGATTATTAGTGATAAAAAAAATTATTAGAGATGATAAATTACCATCTCTAATAAAAGATAAATTTTAATATATTTTTATAATTATTAATAATAAAAAATTATTAATAATGAAAAAAATTATTAACGATGGTATCTTACTGTCGCTAACAAATTTATTTTAAAATATAGTTATTAGTGATGAAAGAAGTTTATTAGCGATAGTATTTTTTTCATCACTAATAAGTAATTTTATTTTTTTAAATATATTTTTATAATTATTAATGATGAAAAAAAATATTAGTGATATTTTTTTGCTATCGTTAATAAGTTTATATTAAAATATAATTATTAATGATGAAAAATAATTATTAGTGATGATAATTTATCATCACTAATAAATTTATTTTAAAATATAATTATTAGTAATAAAAAAATAATTATTAGCAATGATATTTTGTCATCATTAATAAATTTATTTTAAAAATAATTATTAGCAATGAAAAAAAATTATTACCAACGATAATTTATCATCGCTAATAATCTTTTCATCTTCATTTTTTTTCATCGCATGCCCTTATTTTCCTCCAACCCATCGTACCCTCATTTTTCCATCCCCCACTCGTATTTTTATCCTTCATTGTGCGCCCTCCGGTCCCCTCGCCACCCCCCTCTCTTCTCGCAGCCTTGTCCCTGCGTCTTTATTTTCGTGGTCCCAACCCTGCTACTCCTACCCCACCGGTCTGACCCCACAGCCCCATCTATGCGCCCTCATCTCCACAGCTGTATCCTCGAGCCTCAATCCTTGCTCGCCAGCCTATGCCTCCTCGTATCTTAGTCCCTGCACATTAGCCCACACCTCAGTCCTGCACGGCAGCCCACCTTCTCTTGTGAGTATTAGCGAAGGCTAATTCTAAAAATTAATTTTTTAAATTTAAATTATATTAATTAAATATAATTAAATATTAAAAATTAGTTAATTAAATATTAATTTAATTAATTAGTTAGATGTTTAATCGATAAATTAGAAGTGCAGGACTTGGGTCTCAACATGCAGAGCGCTTGGATCAAGGAAAGGTTTGGGCAGCATTGCAAATATAGAGCCGAGGCATGCCTTGCGCGCTTGGGCCTTAGGTTCCAGCTGGCATTCAAGATATTTAGCTCTTGTGCGCCCTGCACGCTTAGATCGAGGGACGGTATCAGTCAGCATTGCGAGCATGGAGCCAGGGTGTGCCCTGCATGCTCAAGCCTTGGATTCCAATTGACGTCTAAGGCATCCAGCCCTCGCGCACCCTACGTGCTAAGATTGATGGTGTTAATATTTAAAAAAAAATTGCATTGCATGGAATAATAGATCTATTTTTTGATTAATATATATATTCTAATTTGATTAAATAATTTTTAAATTAATAATATTTAATTAATTTAAATTAATAATATTTACTATAGTTAGTTTTAAATTTTTAGATCGAACTCAAGGAGGGGTGTGGCCTAGCCCAATTCGGCCTGTTTTTAGTCCTATTTGCAATCTCACTCGATACTTAATTTGGAACCTCTAGGATGGGATTTGTCTGGATGATATTCTGGTGTGCTCGCATGGCCTAGTCATTTGGCATGCTCCAAGTTTGCATGCATGGTATGCACGTCATGACTGTTCCTATTTGCAATGATGTCCCTTATTTCTATAATTATGCTTTTGAAAATACTGCACTTTTAGTTCAAGGATAGACTTACTGTTCTGGTAAGAGATGTGTCAATAGAGAAATGCTTGATAGGGATACAATAGTTGTTTATTTATATAGAAGTGAATTTATGCTAAATTACAAGCATTGGTACCAGTATGGGAAGACATGGGAGATAAATGCAAGGGCTTCGAAGGCTCTACTTGTTCAAGACCTTGCTGATGTGCAAGAGTTTAATGGTGACATGTTTAAGTAGATTATTAACACATTTGGTGTGTTTGGTCTGGTTATTAGTGAAAGTTCATGTAATAATTTTTCAAGTAGCGATCATTATAGCCATGATGGACTATAGGATTGCTATGATTATAGCTATGCTTACCCTCTATAAGGTTGCTACCTTCTAGAAGTAAGTAAGACTAAAACTATAGCAATCCCTATAGTTCATCATGACTATGGTGGTAGCTATTTGAAAAATTATTATATGGACTTCTACCAATAACCAGATCAAACCCACCAAATATGTTAATCATCTGCTCAAACATGTCACCATTAAGCTCTTGTACATCAGTAGATGTGTTAGACACGTAGAGCCTCCGAAGCTCTTACAATATTGTCTCCTACATCTCTTCATGCAGTACCAATACTTATAGTTTGGCATAAATCTACTCCTATATAAATAGATAACTATTGTATTTTTATTAAGTATTTTTCTATTGACACATCTTTTACAAGGACAATAAACCCATCCTTGAACTAAGAGTGTAGCATTCCTAAAAGTATAATCATAGAAGTAAAGGATATTATTACAAACAGGGATGGTCAGGATGTGCATCGTAGGCATGCGGACTTGGAGCATGTGAGATGACTAGGCTATGCGAGCACATGAATTAAATATTATTTTTTAGTCATTATTTTATTTTTTAAAAAAATTTCTACTCCTAATTTGCAGCTCGAGGAGGTGGCCGGGGGCTTGGAGAGGCTATAATGACTGCCTATGCGAGATGCACCTAAATGGAGGTGATGCATTTCTATTCTTATTGTTGTAGTTGCAGGGTAAGCTTGGATGGTCTATTACATCACAGACAATCCCTTGCAGCCACCTCATGGTTAAAAGTGCAGAGAAACTTGCAATGCCTTATTTTTCAATAATAGATTTGAGCCTTCTTCACATTTTCATGTATTAAGATTGTACTACTGGATGAGAATTGGACAGTGCCTAAATCAGGGGATCAGCAGGCCAATAAATTATCATGTACTGCTAGATAAGAATTATTTTTCTGCTGATACATTATAGATGCTAACTAACAATCTTTGTTATGTGTGAATTAAATTTTGATTGCCTTCTTATGTTATAATAGATATTTTTTTTGGACCAATTTTTGAGTTATCTGCTTGCTTTAGTTTTTATTTTTATCGAGAACTTGTTTCACATAAGTTTTATTGGCCAACAAAATATGTCATTTTAAATCTTGCATTGCCATTCATAATTATATAATCAATTTTATGAATATATTTATTTTTATTTTTAGAGATTATACATCATGTCTTCTAGAGGTCAGATCCGTTCTAGCCAAGGATGGACTCTTAAAGAGAGAGATCATGTGGCCAGCTTGCATGCTTTTGCACCTCTCAGACCAGCCTGTAAATTTTAATACTTTAGATATTCTCATTGATGTTATTTTGTCCTTTGCTAACTAATATAACATTCTTTATATTAGATATTTTGTACTCAGGTTCAGACGATAGAGGGTCACCAGTGATCTCATAGTCACACACAGTAGTGACTGACTCTCAGACATAGAATCATGGTTGAGGATCCGCCTAGCTCGTGTCACCTCCAACTCGATCGGAGGATAGAGAGCTCATCCACGTTCAGAGCTGCTCATAAATATTACAACTTCAATTAATATATTTATAATTTAGCCAATCTAGATTTAATATTTATTTTTTAAAATTAATTTTGTAGTATGTTTAGAGAGTTTGGAGTATCTCGTGTGGTTACTGACATCATCCAATGTCTGATGCCGAGATCGATGAACGAGTTTTCCAGCTGGCCATTTAGAGCTCATGATATAGCCTGAGAGATATTTTGGATAAATTAGAAATATTTAATTTTTAAATTCACTATAGATTTGTATTCTATTTATTAATACACGATTGCTTCTACTTGTAGGAGTGCTATTGATTTGAGATTCTTGAGGATGAAGAGGCTGGCTGTAGTCGAACCTTCGAGGAGGTGAACATGTAGAGATTTTAGGATCGATGGTCTATACAGCCTTCAGTAGTTCGCCATTGAGCATTTCAATTTTCAATCACCATAGAACTAAAGGTCCTATAGGGATTACTGGATATGGATAGATGTATGGCATGCCCTTTATGACTAGTGGAGCAGCGAGGAGTATTCCAGTAAGTGATAGAGAGTCTGGTAGAATCGGACCATCACTACTATAAAAAAGGACTACGACAGCAGTTCATAACCGTTACCATAGTCCAAAAAATTGCTACCACAAGCTATGACAGTGGTTATTTAACTGCTGCTATTACAGCCGTCGTCGTAGCTCTATGGTAGCAGTTATTATAGCGATTGTTTGAACCACTGTCATAGATAGTCTATTGCAGCGGTTTATAAATCACTGCAGTAGATCGATCTATAGCAGCGGTTATGTAACCGCTACCATAGATAATCTATAACAGCGATTTTTTAACCGCCATAGATCTAATGCAGCGGTTGATATCGTTTATACCAGAAACCTATGACAGCGATTGACATGGATATGACAGTGGTTATAAAACCACAACTGTAGATCTTAAAAAATTAAAAAAATTAAAATTTTTATTTTTTTATATATTTTACCTGATAAATATAGATATATAACATAAGAAAATATAATAAACATAAAAATTATTCTAAAATACTAAAATTTTATTATCGAATAAAATTTATTATAATATTTTTTTAAAAAATAAAATATATCAAAAATCTCCTAAATCTACATCATCGTCGTCGTCATTCGGAGTCGGAGTCGAAGCTGGAGCCGAAGCTGGAGCTGGTGCTGGAGCTGGAGCCAGAGCTGAAGATGGAGCTGGAATGTGGGCTAACATATCTTCAAAGCTCGTGACTCCAAAACGTACACTGAGCATCAACATCATGTCTCTCACGATGCTCTTTAGATGAGATGCACGCTCCTCAATTCGATCTGCCCATGTCGCAGCATGATCTGCCCGTGCTAACGCCTTCTCAAGCTCCTCCCGACTGACGACACCAAAATTCTATGAGAAGATGCTCGCCTCAGATCAGTAGCTCATCGGCGTGTGTTTGGGCCTGCATTGGATCCTCCCAGAGTGCTCAGGCCCTAAGACCTGAGACAGATGGTCATGGGGCCCAGAGGTATCCGAGCCCTCGCTCACGAGCGCATCTAACTGATCCTGTAATTATAAATTAAAATAAAATTTTATAAAAAATGCTATAATACTAATCATATATACTAATATATTTAATACTTATAAAAATACGTCCGATTGCAGCATTCATCAGCCTGTCCGTCTTGTCTGTACGGCTGGATCGAAAGATCTCGCTATGGCTGGACATCACTCTATCTCTCATCAGCTATAACAAAGAATAAATTTATCAGAAAGATAATAAAAAATATGAATTTAATTTATCTAGTAAGATTTAGAATTAATTACCTCTCTATGCACATGACTGGCCATAGACTCACAGTTTAGAGTGTGCGTGTACTCCTAGACTGCATGATTCTCTCGATTCTAATGGAAGGTAGCCAAACAAGTATTCAAATAAATAATAAATATTTAAAAATATTTAAATAAAAATTTAAGCATATTAAAAAATTTAAAAGTTAGAAATTTTATCTCAAACTCCTGGCTCCTCTAGTGTCTGACCATCCTCTCCTACTGACTCGGAGGACAGTCTTGTATTCAGAGAACAAGCTCCTCTAGAGTGTCTCATCGATGCTCGAGCCATCCTCTGTAGAGCTTAATCTTGTAACCCCGATACAACTCTTCAATCTTCCTTAGTCGGACATCTCGAGCCTTCTCATGATCGAAAAAGTCGTACCTCCTCTACACAAAGTTATCAAAAATCAGTTACAAAATTATTCTAATCAAACATATATAGTGTAAACATATAAAATGCATAAGTATAACTAAGATGCGTATACTTACCTATATCTCCTCCCATATCCGATCCTTGATGGCAGCATCCATCAAACGTCAGTCTCTGGACTCTACAGGAATGATGTCCGACCGCCTCACAAGCACTCCAAAAAAGGAATGCATCTCTCATGCGATCTCCCCTACCAGCCTCCCCTCCGCATCGTAATAGACCATCACCTAATGTTGGCGGTTTCACACATGTGCCATATGTGTGGGACCATAAAATATCCGACTGAATGATGCATTTACAATGTAATACGTTATGCAAATATATAAGTGTATAAATACTATATAAAAAATAAAGTTGTGCTAATGTAATAAAAACTACACTCAGATGCCTGCGTAGTAGCATGTGTCTCAAATATGGATGACGATAGAGGCTCAACTGCTAGTGGAGTAGATGCCATCGGTGGAGTAGATATTGCCAGTAGAGTAGATGCCGGTGGTGGAGGTCCTTAAGCAATCGATGCCGAGGTGGATGGAGTATGCTCCGACTGCTCCTTGGATGCTGAACTGTGCATAACCCATCGAGAGGCAGGGGTGAAAGCTAGATGATATTTTAGTGCCATCATAATCTGTAATGTTAATGTACATTAATCAATATAACATGTTGAATAATAATATTAGTATAGCATCAATAAATAGTCTCTAATATATACACTAATCAATTGATGAGTCTATCGTTATGCAATGCAATAAACAAAAGCAACAAGATATAACATTCAGAAAATATTATGTAATAAATTCTACAATATGAATTACATTCATAAATAATTAAGGATGAACAACAGTCGTAGATCCGATCTCTTGCACGAACCTTGGTGTTAATCTAGAAATCTGAAAGAAGAATAAAGTAGATGATGGTGGCACCTTAGGACTTAAAGTTGGAATCTTAGAGAGACATATCAAATTCTATTCGCTCAAAAGCTGAGCCGACTCCGTGCCTGAGACATCCGACTCGGATCCTCCCCCGACCGACTCGACTGCGTATTCGAGCTGGCTCGACTATGTGCCATCCTCTCAATCGCTCCCTCTCTTCCTTTCTCGATCTCTCTCATCGGCGACGACGACGAGATCGAACCCCTCCCTCCCAGCTTTTCCATCTCTTGATCTTCTTCTCTCCCTCTCTCGATCTTCCTCGTCGACGAGGCTGGACCCCATCCCTCCCTCTCTCACTCTCTCGATCTCCCTCAATCTCCCTCGCCGGCAAGCCGGACCCCATCCCTCCTAGTGATGCCGGTGAGGCCGGACCCTCTTCCTCCCTCTCTCGCTCTCTTGATCTCCCACTCTCCCTCTCTCGATCTCCCTCGCCGGCAAGGCTGGACCCCCTCCCTCCCAATGATGGCGGCGAGGCCGGACCTCCTCCCTCCCAATGATGGTGGCAAGGTCGGATTCCTCCCTTCCTCTCTCCTTCTCTCGATCTCCCTCGCTGGTGATGGCGACGAGACCAGACCCCCCCTTCCTCCCTCCCTCCCTCCCTCCCACTCTCGATCTTCCTTACCAGTGGTCGGCGAGCGACTGGCCCTCCCTCTCTCAATCTGTCGGTCTGTCTCTCAGTCTCTTCATTTCTTAGTTTTGGATTCCCAAAATCGGGTCCAGCCTTTTGGGATTCATTAGAGTCTAGATCTGATACTTCAAGTACAGATCCATCGGATATTCGAATTTGGATTGATATCAGTAATTAAAATTGGATCCAGATCTGAATATCCAAATTTCGATCCAAACCCAATCCGTTGACAGATCTAGTCTACAACCATCGACATGGTACAGTCCAAGGCTACCACCATCGCATGGTCCAAAAATTACGACATGCAGATAATTATAATATTTATAATAAATATTTATAATATTTATTATAAATATTTTATAAATTATTATAAGTATACATGATTAATAAATAATACTATAAAATTAAAAAAAAATCTATGGCTATAGAGAGTGGATCGCACCGAAAGCTTTGAGAATCGTTGGCGATGATGCTAAAGGAGGATGATGGTACTAGAGGTAATCTATGAAATAAAAGTAAGATAGTGAGATAGAGAAGAGAGAGAAAGAGGAAAAGAGAGAGAGAGCAGGATGGTCGAAAATGAAGGGCTAGGGAGGGGGCATAGTGACGAGGAGGCTCGGAGGTACAGTGATGGGAGGATCGGCAATCGAGAGGGAGAGTGTGGGGGTGGGGGGTCGAGTGGGGGGCGGGGGTGGTACGGTCGGGGATGGGGGCTGGGGGATGGCAGGGTGGTGGGGAGGGGCGACCGAGGATGGGGGAAGGAGGGGCGGTCGGGGGGAGGGTGGGGGGCCTAGGTGGGGGGTGGTGGGGAGGGGCGGTTGAAGATGGGGGGGCTGGGGGTGGCAGGGTGGCGGGGAGGGGCGGCCGGGGATGGGAGGAAGGAAGGGCAATCGGGGGAGGGTGGGTGTGGCGGGGAGGAGCGGCCCGGGGATGGGGGGAAGGAGAGGCGACCGGGGGAGGGTGGGAGGGTCGGGTGGGGTGGGGAGGGACGATCGGAGATGGGGGAGTGGCTAGGGATGGGGGGAAGGAGGGGCGGCTTCGGGAGGATGGGGGGCCGGTGGCGGGGAGGGACGATCGGAGATGGAGGGCTGGAGGGTGGCAGGGTGGCGGGGAGGGGCGGCTGGGGATGAAGGGAAGGAGGGGCAGCCGATGGGTGGGTGGGGGGTGGTGGGTGGTGGGGAGGAGTGGCTGGGGATGGAGGGAAGAGGGGCGGTCGGGGAGGGTGGGGGGCCGGATGGGGGTGGTGGGTGGTGGGGAGGGCGATCGGGGATGGAGGGCTAGAAGAGGAGGGGGAAGGAGGGGCGGCATCGGTCGAGGAGAAGGAGGGGCGGCACCGATCGGGGGGGAAGAAGCCTCATTGACGACGGAGAGGAGGAAGAGAGAGAGCGCGCACGGAAGGAAAGCAAGAAAAATTTGAGAATTTTTATCCTAATCTATGGCAGTGATTATCGAACCGCTGCCATAGATCTACGACAATGGTTATTCAAAATTACTGCCATAGATGTATGGCAGCGGTTCTATAACCGTTGCTGTAGATCTATAGTAGCGATTTTTGATAATCGTTGCCGTATGTTGGAAATAATTTTTTTTTAAATATTATATAATTTTAAAATTTAATATCCATCTTCATCGTTCATTATCTAAATAATTATTATTAGAGTGTCATCGCAAAAGATTACCTCGATTCGATGGCCCTAGCTTCATCGATTAAAAAATTTGATTTCGACGATCACGAATGATGATGCGATAATCTGATAGATGGAGACCTTCGATGGATCTAAAAATATACAACGATGATTTTGATGATATTTGTAGCATACTATCAAAATTTTACTTCAATCGGATATCGTTATCATGGTCAATTTAGTACGGAATGATTTCGACCGTTAAATTAGAAACAAGCGATCAAAGGATTAAATGGCGTTCGATTATGAGATAATTTTTTAGTTAAATGATCTTTGTTATAATTTTAAATATTTTATATGATGATGATAGTAAAATTTAAATTATTTTCATATAAACTATTCATATTAAGCAGATATTATAAAAATATGAGCATAACAACCAGTAAAGTTTCAGAATGGTTATCAGAAGACGTATAGTTTTAGATCGTTCTTTATCTCACAAATTAAATTTTATAATCACCATCATAAAAAATAATTAAAGCAGTAGTCAAGATCATTTATAAAAAAATTATCTTATAATCGGATACCGTTTGGTCCTTTGATCACTCGTTTATCATTTAACGGCTAAAACTAGTCTATACTAAATTGACCAAGATAACGATATTCAATTGAAGTGAAACTTTGATAGTATGCTATAAATATCACTGAGATCATCATTGCAGATTTTTAAATCCATCAGAGATTTTTATCTATCAGATCATTGCATCATCATTCATAATCATCGAAAATAAATTTTTCTGATTGACGAAGCTAGGGCCATCGGATCGAGGCAATCTTTTGCAATGACATTCTAATGATAATTATTTAGATAATAAATGATGAAGATGGATATTAAATTTTAAAATTATATAATATATAAAAAAATAAATATATGACAGTGGTTATAATTAATTACTGCCATAAATAAGCTTATAGCATCAGTTCCTACTAACCGCTGCTATAGGTCCGACTTATGGTAGCGGTTTCACTAACCGCTGCTATAGGTCCGACCTATGATAGCAGTTATAATGAACCATTGTTATAGATCAACCTATGGCAGTGATTTTTTATAACCACTACTATAGGTCCGACCTACGGCAGTGGTTTTCGTTAACCATTGCTATATATCAGATCTATAGCAGCAGTTACAAAAACTGCTGTTATATACTCGATCTATGACAATGGTTAACGAAAATCACTGTCGTAGAATTTATGATAGCGATTTTGAAAATCGCTGCCATAGTATGCGCTGTCATAGGCCATTTTTGTAGTAGTACATCCAGCAGGATGCGATTAGACAAATGGACAGCTCCGTCGGCATATATGTTGTGGTCGGTAGACTGGTAAAAAATGTATATCAAAACTTTTCAATAGAATGGTAAAAATTTTTATATGTATGCTTTAATTAATTTAATTTTATTATTTACTTATTACAGACATGGTAGCTGATTTTTTTTTATTTTGATGTATTATATTTTTTTTGATACTACTTAAAAAAATAATATAATTTATATTTTTAATATAATATAATTTTTTATTTATAATTATCATATTATCTTTAAATTTTAATTATAAATTAATTATGATTAATTAAAATAGATTTCAAAAAATATTATTATAATTTTTTTTAAAAAAATAAAATTAAGCATTATCGATGGCCTAAGCCATCGCTAATAATTATTAGAGATAGCATTAGCGACAAAAAAGCCATCGCTAATAATTTTTAATTTTTTAAATATTTTATTTAAAAATTAAAAAATAAATAGCGATAGAATATAGCTATTGCTAATACCATCATTAATAACTAGTATTAGTGATGGCTAAAAAACTCATTAGTAATAGCCAAAATTAGCGACTAAAATTTTTCTGACCACCAATTGCTTGTTTTAATAAACCATATCCTTAGGCTAATAGACATTTCTATTGCGTAAGTCTAGAATATGAGTTGGGCATGGAAGCATTTCTTCTAACCGTTAATCTGGGATGCATCAACATGCTCTACTTTCGTTTAGAGCCACCTAGATCAGAATAGGGAGTGCATGGCATGTGATGAAAACCCTAAGGTGAAATTTTTAGTGGGATCAGTCCAACTATGAGCCATCATGTATTTATTGCTCCTTTTTTCCTCATATTTCTTTTTGATCCACCTTTGTGCGTGTTAGTTCGTGATTGGATTGATCTATCGTTGAGCTGGTGGATCTAATTTAACCAATAATTTCTCGACCCAAAAGGTCATACATCCTATGAACCAAGTCATTTCAAATGAAGATGGAAACCTACAACACCAAAGGACCAAGATCCAAACCCTAGAGCAAATGGGAAATCTGGGTGGCATGAGGTTGGAGGGGTCTTTGATATTCGCAGAAATATGAGGTCTCAGTCCTGCAGCTACTACATCTCAGATTATTCACTTCTTATAGGAACCTCCACCCCCCAATTTCCTCATGATCAACTTCGATGATAGTGTGATAGAGGGCAGCATGGTGGAGTTGGTTTTATCATCTGTGATGCGAGATCTCTTCTTGGAGCAATGCATAGCTCTTTCCATTAATACCATAGGCTGAGTTGAGGGCTACTTGAGAGTGCTTGGTATATCTCCACTTTGCAGGCAGATGATGTGATTTTGGAGGTAGACTCTAGGACTCTAATCTCCTAGTTGTCCTCAGGGTCTGACCTTCTAGACAACTACCATTCCTTGTTGGCTAATGCTTTACGGTCGATTGTGAGTTGCACTTGTTGTCTAATCAGACACACATTCATGGAGGAGAATAGTGCAATCGATTGAATGGCTTCTTGTATTGCTAACCACATTGGGACTATCATCTATATTAATTATTGTTGCTGAAAATAGTTCGCTTCAGGAATGAAGCAATCGGTTTCTTGCAGGAAGTGCTGGAGTGACCTGCAAAATAAAGTCCGAACTGAAGGATTTGACTTCGACGAGAATCCTTCGATGCTCAAGTTAGTAGACAATAAAGAAGCAGTAATGAATTTTCTGAGAGAAATTTCTCGCTTACCTAGGTCTTCAGAATTTATGATATTTATAGAGAAAATGTTTTACGAATGTTTTTGCTATTTCGCTCATTTTGGATGGTTGATAATATCGTGGTGAGATTAAAGCCGCTTTTCCAGAGTGGAAAGGTCATTATTAGTGGGATTGGGATGCCTTATCTGTTTCCGTGAGTTTAGACAAAGTAAAAAATAGCTTGTTCGTGGTTGGATCATAGTTGGATAGCCGTTAGTCCATGAGTGGGTCATCGAGAATGTTGGAGAGCTGCTTATCCGAGGTGGATTAAAAGTCATGAACGTTATCCGAGCCGCTGCTGAATAGAATGGCTCAGATCTACTATCGGAGCTCAACCACTAGCTCAAAGGATATTATGGTAACTTTCTCAACATCAGGATATTGATGTATGTGATCTGAGCCAAGATGTTTCAGGTGTTGATCGGACGATTTGCGGTATTTTTGTTACTACAGTAACACTACCCCCTAGTGCTGAGTCTGAGAATCAGGTGAAAGGACTATTTTCAAGTGATGCTTTAGATTGAATGATTTATGCCTTTATTTTTGATTGTGCTCTAGTATTTAATTATTGATGATGTCATCTTCCAATATAAAAGCAGCTATGATTGAGAGACCTACTTGTCCGCTGATCATTTTGAGGAAATAATTTAAAAAGATGTCCGTTCATCTTCGTATCCCTTCTTTTAAGTGCATATGGAGGGTGTGCACAAGAGAGAGAAGGGCGATTGTGACTGCGGCATCTCCCATCTTTCTTATTTCCTTATTTGGAGTTTTTCTTCACCAGTTTTTGGAAAAATGAATCCCATAATGGCAAAGAGGTTGAAAACACTGTTAGCTCGAAGGATGCGAACTAGAGCCTCATCTGCCCAATCTCAAGCTTCTTAGAGTTCCACGATTGGGGCTTCGGATAATGCTCCTCCAATTGTTCCCCTTCTTGTTTTGTCCGATATAAAGGGACATGAATCTCTGCTGATGAGCGATCCACAGAATTCAGTGGTTGACACCAAGGTTGAGCTAGGAGATTCGGCGATGAAGATTGTCGATGTGGCGGCGGATTTGGCAGTGGAAACTACCATAGAGACACTTTTGGAAGCTTTTTCGGTGTGCGCCATCATGAAAATGGTAAAGAATCTTCCTGAAGGATCAATAGAAACTGCAGAGGTGGCTGAACTTCCTATTTCGATCGAAGTGGTCAAAGTCGTTGATCCATTGGGATAGGAAGTTCCTACTTTTGGTGTGCAATCAGCTAAGGTTTCGGTGGAGGTTTCATGGTCAACACTTTTTTCTTTCTCAGCTATTAATAACCTCAAAATTGCTGCCGAGAAGAAAGCTCATGATGTTGAGGCAGCGTTAAAGAGGTCCACTGAAGAGAACGCTCAGCTATTGAGCATTAATAAGGTCTTAGTGGCTGAAGTTGAGGAGCTCAAAGCTCGATCTGCCAAAGCCGAGGTGTTCGAAGTGGAGGCTCAGATCATGGCGAGAATAGTGGAAGAGAAAATGGCTATGTTGCAGTGCAACATGAAAGCATGAATTGAGGTTGCCGTTTTTAGGGTAATTGATAATTTCTGGATGTCAGAAGAGTTCAAGGATGAAAAGTTTTGTTTGCGCTTGATGCCTATGACGAGAAGAAACTTGTCGTTCTAAATGAGGTGGCCTCCAGGTACCCAAAATTAGATCTAGATTTTCTGGATGAGGTCTCGAGAGTTTTCGCCACTGACCTGAAAAATACCTCATGAGCCTTTTATGTATTTTGGCCTTTTGTATATTTTGGCATGTCAGAATCACTATATAGAAAAAAATTATGAATAGAAAATTTCTTTGTTTTTCATGATTGTTTGCTTTTGATTTAATCTTCTTGTTTTACTCCAATCTAAGGAGTTATGACCTCGGCTTGAAAGGCTTTAGATTATTTAATTCTGATTCGAGAATTCACGAACCCATCTTTTTGCTATTCGTGCACGTATTTGATGAGATGTATCCATTTTTCTGTGTGACATTAAATGCGCACAGTTTTAGAAGTGTCGTAATCGTAATCCTTATGCGAAGTTTGGTATACAGCTTGGGGTGGCGGAAGTATCCAATTTTGAACTTCCACGAGGCATGATTTGATGCTTAACAATTGTGGAGAAGCATGGATGATCCATGGCCTCGTTCTAATCGGTCTGACCGCATGGCCCCTGCCTCGCCATCCCTAGCCCGTGGCCTCGATCTTGCAACCCCTTGCAGCCTCTTCCCCTAGCCTGCAGCCCTGATCTTTCAGCCCCTTTTCTTCCATTATAAGTAGCAGCAATAGCGATGATATTAGCATTGGCAGATGTTGTTTAGTATTAATGATGACATTAGTGATGGCTAGTACCATCACTAATTAATTAATTAATTAATTAATTAATTAATTAATTAGATGTATGAAATTTGAATCTCAACATGTAGAGTATTCAAATCGAGAGAAGATGCCGGGCAGTATTGCAAACATGGGGCTTGGGTATACCCTGCATGCCTGGGCCTCGAGTCATAGCTGGCGTCAAAAGCATTTCATTCTCACATGATGGATATCATTAATTATGTATTAATTTGAATATAATTTTCATTGCATGGAATGATAGACTCATTAGTTGATTGATGCATATATTTTAAGATATTCATATATTTATTTATTTTTGTACAGATAAAAGAATTATGTACATTGATCAATTGATTATCCACTATGGATAGTTTGAAAAATATAAGTAATTCTATAGGTCATTACAATAATTAAACGGTATGCTGAGGGTTCAAAAAAAATTTTGGATTGAATTTTTCTTTTATTCTCCGTACATAGGAGAATTAAGAAAAAATACTATCAAAATTTCTTTCAGCCTCTGTTGCATATCATTTAATTACTATAATGGATCAATAGAATTAATGCATTTCTTAAATGGGATAGGATTTATTTTTACCTATTAGTTGATGATAGGATGCATTAATTTACTATGTAAGCCATTTTGAATAATAAAATAGTATTTTGCAATTATCTTGTATTTATATATTTATAGAATTCTTAGGTAGTCAGCCATGTATCGTAGTTGGATGGACTATTGACTAGTCGACGGAAAGATTTCTAATGAATATAGGAAGGATGTAGAGTATTTTTGTGTTTTTATTTTTGTTAATGCAGTACTCTTACATCAAGGATGGGCTCGTTATCCTTATAATAGATGTGGCAATAGAGAAATATTTAATAGAGATATAATTACTAATATGACATCCATGCTTCTCCACACTAGAACTAGTATCGAAAGATTGACCAATTACTAATATCTGGATGAATCATGTTCTCTTGAGAGGGTCATTGAGACGATGAACAAGCATAGATCCAAAACTTATAAAATTTTAAATCAAAAGGGGAGAGTGAATGGGGTTTAAGTTCATACTTACCTCCCTGCTGAAGATATGATATTTTTAAAAATGACTCACTATGACCCAAAAATAAAATTGATATGCTAAAGTAATTACCTGATTCAATGATTCCTAGTCTCTTTATAATGTAAGAAATATGACTTCATTTGTAGTTTGTGGTAGGGATGTCAATTGTAATGGATCCATCAAATTTCTGATCTGATCCAATCTAAATGAGATGGATTTTATTCCATCCGATTAAAAACCATGATGAATTTAGATTCTAGATAAAATATCCAAAGCGATATCGAATTGGATGCAGGTAATGGTATACCCCGCTCTGAACTCAACTCAATATAATCTTAATGTAAATTTCTTCTTTAAAAGTTATAATTATTTTAGAATATTTATATAATGATTTTCTTATCTGACCTGACTCGATCCCATCCAATCCATCTTATCACTTCGATTCAATCCAATTCATAGCATCTACTTTATCTGATCCGATATAATCCCAAATAGATATGGGCATGTGGCTTTTAATCATGAGATAGATATATTATTTGGCTGATCTGATCCATGCCTAATCTGTTGCCATTCTTTTCATCCAATATAGGCACTTTATCTCGAAAATATGATTTTTTCTTCTTTTTGTAATTTAGAATTGATTCCCAAGGAAAGAGAAAGGATTGGTAGAAAATTTTAATAAATTTCTTGGTCGCCAACTTTCTAAATCCTCATTTTAACTCTTTGTAGGTTATGGTTAATTGATAAAAAATAATTATTAAATTCCTTAATAGCTGCCTCTTTCTAAAATTTTTGCTTAGTCTCTTCCTAGCCACTGTTAAGTTGTTAAAAAAAATAAAAACTAAAAAGTACCATTGAATTTCTTGACAACTGGTCTTTCTAAAATCCATAGTAATTATAGGAGGAAGAATAGTCAACTTAAATTATTTTAATAATTTTTGAATTGGATTTTGTTTGAAAGGATAGGTTGGCTTTCTATGATTACAATGGACATGCTAACATATCCTAATCTAGTTAAATATTTTTATACTAACTTTAATTTTAATAGTTCAACTTGTTCTATTTCATCATATGTAAAAGATAAAATTATAGAATTTGATTGTAGTGTTCTTGATAAAATTTTGGATATTTTGTCAGATGGTGATAGATATGTTAGTAGTGCTTATTAGAGTCGTAGAGGTTTAGATTACCATACCTGTATTAGAACTATTTTTAAAAATGGTAGTTTAGCTCAAAATGCTAAACCTAATGCACATCTATTACCACTTAAAAATAGACTAATTTACAATATTTTTATGTTTAATTTTCTATCTAGAGGAAGTCATAGGGATAATATATCATATATGGATATTTATCTCCTCAGAATGATTCTTTCAGATGATAGAATTTATTTATTATATTTAATGATAAATTATATAAATGAATACTTTTAAAGTCCTAAAACCTATTTGCTCTATGAAGTTGTTATGACTGCTATCTTTGAGGCTTTTGATGTCCCTATCATTGATGATGATGAAATTATTATACTTAGATCCACTGGCACCTACAATCAGTCATCTCTGAGATGTATGGGATATATTTTTACTGGTGAGATATAGAGGCATATGTCCGAGGTATATAAGAAAAAAGTGATGGTGAAGAAGAATATTAGCCTACCGATAGAGACGACCAGCCTAGACATCCTATGCTATTTGATTAGCAGTCTTTTAATCTGCATGCATTGTCTGCTCAGGTAGATACATTAGAGATATTTATTAGGAAGGAATTTACATATATGGATGCACGACTGGATGAGGGATTTGTATAATTTGATCATTTCATAAACTATTTTTATCATCAGTTTCCTTCGCCTCCACGGGACCCTGTAGTAGATGATTAGGCTCCAGCTTCTGGTTGCAGTATTTGTGGCTCCATCTGATGATGCATCTTTCTTTTTATTTATTTTTAGAGTAATATAATTTGGTTTGTTATAAGCATATTTTTCTTTCTTTTAGTGCTCACTTAGTTGTCAAACAAAATTATGTATTTTGATTCGTTTATATTGAACTTGAGATTTCTTACAAATTATTATATTTCAATTAACATCATTTTAGTTGCAGACAAATTTATATGCTGGCAATCAGCTGACAGCCCCTTTAGTTTAAGTAACTATACTAAAGGATATCTTCCATCCACTACAGATTCCTTCTTGATAGTGACTATATTATGGTGTAGAAGAGAAGGCATCACTAGTCCCATATTAGTTGTGAGTCAAAAAAAAATTTGGCTTATATATGAAGGAATCATTCTTTTCATATGAGTCAGAATGAACAATACCTCACGTATCGAGTCATGAGCCCTTGGCTGCAATACATACCATGAAATTTCGATTCTCCTTCTCCAAAGATGATAGTAATTGATCAAACTTAATCATAATTTAATCCAAACCAACCATCTTTCTGCCCGTTTGCATCATCATGAATTATCTTAATGCAAATTGGCTCAAATTAGAATTTTCTCTTGTTTTGACCCTCATATTAAACAAGTTATTTAGATTTGGTTAGGTTATCTAGACAATGTATAGTTACTTGTTTTAGTTTTTTAAAGTGGTCAGTTACTTCACTATGAACACTTAGGCTTTGTTTAATAGTGGAATAAAGAAATTGGGCTATCACCAAGACAATAATAGGCAATGCCCCTTCCATCTTCCATTTTTCATGTGCACGATTGGATGCCACATCCAAGCTATGGCCATCTTACTGTAAGCCATGGCCACCCCGGCCATACCATCGCCGGACCATCTACCATCCACTACAAGAAATATGAATATTAGCAACGGTATTAGTGACGGCAAAAATAACCATCGCTAATAATCACTTTTTGCCATAGCAACACCAATAAAGAAAAATGCCATCGGTAAAACTATTAGCATCGATAATATTGATATTAGCAATGGTAAGAGCTGTCTTTAATAATCTAGTTTTTTTTAAAATATCTAAAATTAAAAAAAGTATTAGTGATGATAAATTTTTATTATTAGTGATAAAAAAATAGCCATCATTAATAACTAACTATTAGCAATGGTAATTTTATTATTAGCAATGGCTTAAGCCACCACTAAAATTATTTAAAATTTTTGAATATTTTTATAATATTTAAACATATAATATATATTAGTGATGGCGGTTTTGCATATTACCGAAGAAAAATGCATCATCGCTAATAAATTAAGTTATTGATGATAGAATTAGAGTCGGAAGGTTTGTCACCGCTAATAATCCAGAACCTGGTTCAAACTCATTTCGAACCTGAATCGAATCCAGTTCAAACCCAATTCGATCCCAATTCGAATCCAATTTAAAATTCTGCCAAACCTAGCTAATCTAATTAAGCTTCAAATCCAAATCTTATTTAGATTATAAAATCTAATTAATCTTAAATTAAACTAAAAATAATTAAATTAAATCTAATTTAAATCAGTTAGGAGAAATTAGTTTTCAATTTAGGTTCAATTTTGAATCTAAATCAAAATCTTGTTAATTCTAATTTAATTAAACTTTTAATTTAAGTCCTACTTAGATAGTAACATCTAATTACTTTTAAATTAAGTCAAGTCTAATTAAATTTAAGTTGATTTAAATAATTTAAAAAAATAATTTTTAATTTAAATTTGATTCAAATCTAATTTAAAATTGATTCAGATCCAATTTGAAATCCTACCAATCTTAATTTAATTAGACTTTTAATTCAAGTTCTACTTAGATAGTAAAATCTAATTACCTTCAAATTAAGTCAAGCCTATTAAATTTGAGCTGATTTAAATCAATTAAAATTTGATCCATGATTACATTCAAATCTAATTCAAAATTCTGTCAAACCTAATTCAATTTGACTTGAAATCCAAATCCTACTTGGATTATAAGATCTAATTGATCTTAAATTAGGTCATTAATTAAATTAAAGTTAATTTTAATTAATTATAAGAAAATAAATTTTAATTTAGATTTAATTCAAATATAATTAGAAAAACTGTCAGTTTTAATTCAATTAAACTTTAAAATTCAAGTCCTACTTGGATAGTAAAATTTAATTATCTTCATATTAAGTCAAGTCTAATTAAATTTAATTTAATTAAAATTAATTAAAAAAAATAATTTTTAGTTTATGTTCGATCCAAATTCAATTAGAATTCGATTCGAATCCAATTCAAAATCCTATCTAATTTAATTCAATTAGACTTTGAATCTAAATCTTAATTAAATTTTAAACTAAATTATCTTAAAATTAAGTTAAGTCTAATTTAATTTAATTTAATTTAAATTATTTTAAAAAATAACTTTTAATTAGATTCTATTTGAATCAAATTTGAATCTGATTCAAAATCCTATCAAACCTAATTCAATTAAACTTTGAATCCAAGTTCTATTTAGAATTTTAAAATTCAATTAACCTTAAATTAAGCTAAAACTAATTAAATTAAATCTATTTTAAATAATTAGAACTTGATCCATAAATTAATTAAGTTTAACATTTAATGAAATCTAATATTAATTTTTAACCATCCAAAAAATGACTTAGGAGAAAAAAATAATATTAAAAAATATTTTTTAGAAAAATTATAATTATTAGCAATGACTTTAGTGATAGAGAGCTTGCCACCACTAATAATTAAAAAAAATTAAAAAATTTAATATTATTAGTGATGATGTTTTTCATATTAGCAATGATTTTGCCATCAGTAATAATTTTTTCCAACTGCATTACTGACTTCATTTTACCGTCGATAATTTTTAAAAAGTTTTAAAAATTAATATTAAAAATTAATATTTTAAAAAAATTTAATATTATTAGTGATGGTATTTTGTTATTAGCGATGGGTTTTACCGTCGTTAATAACTTTGGCATAGAAACTTTGGTTTTGCCAATAGTATTATCGATGGTAGTTTTGCCATTGGTAATGGTCCCCCCATAAACCTTCGCTCACCTAGTGATGGATAAAAAATTTCTAGTGAATTTATTTGTCCATGCCTTCTCCACTCCCCGCATGTTCTTCCCGGCATTCTCGCTCTCCACATGCCTCCTTCCCAGCAAACCAACCTCGTCGGTGCCTCTTATGCTGTGGCTCCGAGCTTGCCACCCTAGCCCCTCTTTGCCCAAGCCACCGGTGCTCCTACACGATCGCCCTGACCTCGCCGCACTAGCCTCGCCTCCCCAAGGCTGCCCCAACCTCGTAGCCCCAACTTCGTCTCGCTCGCTATCGTCGCAACCCCGCTAGCATCTCCTGCTCCATGGTTTTGAGCCAGCTACCCGGTCCTACCTCTCCTACAGCCACCCTGAACCCATCGGTGCCACTTGCGTTGTGGCCCCGAGCCAGCCGCCCCATCCCCATCTCTTCTATGGCCGTGCCGACCTCGTTGGGGCCTCCTGCACTGCAGCCTCAAGCTAGTTGCCCCATCCCTGCCTCTCCCGCGACCATCCTCACCCTGTCAGTGCCTCCTATACCGTGGCCCTGAGCCTGCCATCCCAGCCCTGCCTATCTCGCGACTGCCCCCATACCGCTAGCACCTCCAATGCTACGGCCTCGAGCCCACCATCTCAACCTTGCCTCTCTCGTGGTCGCCACCGCCTTGTCTGCACCTCCTTGTCCATGGCCTTGAAGCCTGCTACCTCTATCCCACCGGCCTTCTCATGGCCTCATTCTGGCTGGTCTGACTACACGGCCCCTGCCTCGCCGCCCCTAACCCATGGCCTCGATCTTGCAGCCAGCTTGTGGCTCCGATCTTGTAGCCCCATCCCTCCTACTATAAGTAGCAGCAATAGCGACGACATTAACGTTGACAGATGTTGTTTAGTATTAATATACGACATTAGTGATGGCTAGTATCGTCACTAATTAATTAAATAATTAATTAATTAATTAGATGTATAGAATTTAGATCTTAGTATGTAGAATATTCAAATCGAGAGAAGATGTCAGGCAATATTGCAAATATGGGGCTTGGGCATGTCCTGCATGCCCAGGCCTTAGGTCATAGCTGGCATCAAAAGTATTTCACTCTTGCATGATGGATATCATTAATTATGTATTAATTTGAATATAATGTGCATAGCATGAAATGATAGACCCGTCAGTTGATTTATGTATATATTTTAAGATATTCATATATTTATTTATTTTTGTATAGATAAAAAAATTATGTACATTGATCAATTAATTATCCACTATAGATAGTTCAGAAAATATAAGTAATTCTATAGGTCATTACAGTAATTAAACGATATGCTGAGGGTTCAAAAAAAATTTTGGATAGAATTTTTTTTTATTCTCCATTCATAGGAGAACTAAGAAAAAATACTACCAAAACTTCTTTCGACTCCTATTGCATATTATTTAATTACTGTAATGGACCAATAGAATTAATGCATTTCTTAAATGGAATAGAATCTATTTTTACCTGTTAGTTGATGATAGGATGCATTAATTTACTATATAAGCCATTTTGAATAATAAAATATTATTTTGCAATTATCTTATATTTATAAAATTTTTAGGTAGTCAGCCATGTATTGTAGTTGGATGGACTATCGAACAGTTGATAAAAAGATTTTTATTGAATATAGGAAGGATGTAGAGTACTTTTATATTTTTATTTTTGTTAATGCGGTACTCTTACGTCAAGGACGAGCTCATTATCCTTGTAACAGATATGGTAATAGAGAAATATTTGATAGAGATATAATTACTGTCTATTTATATAAGAATAAATTTATGTCCAACTATAAGTATTGATACCTGCATGGAGAGATGTGAGAAAAAGTTGCAAGGACTAGAATCAAGCAGGATATGAACACAGATAGAATGATGGATATGGTTATAGATGCGACTGATCCTGAATTTAACTAGGATATGGAGGATGATCCAGAAGCTGGCAGCGATGATTTCTATCATATGCTGAAAGATGCTGATGAACCACTATGATCGAAATGTAAAATACACACTGTACTATCGACTGTGTTAAAGTTATTGAATTTGAAGGCTGAGTTTATTATGATGATTAATTATTATAATAAGATGGTAGCAATAATAAAAAAATATCGAAGGATGAGAAGCTTGTTGAGAGCTTCTATGCTTCAAAAAAAAATGGTGATAGAATTGAGCATGGGATATGAGAAAATAGATGCATGCCATAATGGTTGCATACTTTTCTATAAAGAGGACCAACAGAAGAGCTCATACGGCATATACAATGCAAGCCGATTTAAGCTGAGGCAAGAAGATAGGAATCAGAAAGACATACTATATAAGATTCTTTGATATCTTTCTCTTACTTCTAGACTTCAGAGGCTCTACTTATCCAAGAGTACTATCGGATAGATAAGATGGCATAAAGGACTAAGCAAGCATCCTGATATGATTTATCATCCATCAGATAGTGAGGCATGAAAGCAATTTGATGCTTGCCATCCTTTATTTGCTTAAAAATTATGTAATATTTGGCTGAATCTATCTACTGATGGCTTTCCACCGTTCGGCCATACAGCAGCCTCTTATTCATATTGGCCAGTCTTTATTACTCCATATAATCTGTCACCTAGGATGTGCATGAAAGAACATAACATCTTTCTTACATTACTCATTCATGATCCATGACATCCTAGTAGAAGCCTTGATGTATAGCTAAGGCCTCTTGTTAATGAGTTGAAGTTGTTATAGTTCGATGGCATTCATACTTTCGATGCATCAAAGAAGCAGAATTTTATAATGAAGGCCGTGTTGATGTGGACCATTAGTAATTTTACTGCTTATGGTATGCTATCAGGATGGAGCACTCATGAAAAGCTAGCATGTCCCTATTGTATGGAGAATATAAAATCATTTTAGCTTGAGCATGGTTATAAGTCCTGCTGATTCGATTATCATCATCAATTTTTTTTTAAGCATCATTCTTTTCAAAAATAGCACGACAGTTTTAGGAGGAATAAGATAGAGAAGGACCATGCACCCTAGCGACTCAGTGGTATGGAAGTATTTTAGAGAATATTCTAATTGGATGAAGTCTCATTTGGCAATGAATTTGACAAGCAGAAATCTTGGGGGTTCGGCAGAATTTATAACTGGGTGAAGCAAAGTATCTTCTGAAAATTGCCATACTAGTCCACTAATTTAATCCATCATAATCTTAACGTCATGCATATTGAGAAGAATGTATTTAATAATATTTTCTACACTATTATGGATGTCAAGGGCAAGATGAAAAACAATCCTAAGGCTCAAGCAGATATGAAGAATATATGCAAGCGTCTTCTATTAGAGCTAATTGAGGTGTCATCCGAAAAACTTTGAAAGCCGAAAGCACCTTATACCTTAACAAAGGAGCAGTTGAATGACGTTTGTGAATGGTGTAAAAGTTTTAAATTTTCATATGGTTATGCAAGTAATCTAGCTCGATGCGTTAATGTCAAAGATTGCAGATTTTATGGGCTGAAGAGTCATGACTACCATATATTCATGCAATAATTACTCCTATTGGCTTGGCATGATCTTCTTTCCAACTTCATATAGAGTTCTTTGACCAAGCTTAGCCTTCTCTTTAGAAAATTTTTACTATTAAACTATCCACTGGCTAGATATCCTGTCTTGAGGCTAGTAGTATAGAGATCATATACAAGTTGGAGAAGATATTTCCTCCCAGCTTCTTTGTCTTCATGGAGCATCTCGTGATTCATCTGGCATATAAAGCTAGGATGGAGAGTCTAGTGCATTATAGGTGGATGTATCCATTTGAAAGATATATATACAGTCTTAAAAAAAAAGTAAAAAATAAGGCCCAAATCGAAGGTTCTATTATGGAGGCTTACATAATAGAAGAGATTTTAAATTTCAGCCGATGCTACTTTAATCCCAGTGTGCTGACCAAGCTGACTTAAGTGGATCGAAATGATGATGGTGGTGCTGAGGGATCAGAGTGGAAGATCTCAATATTTACCTATCTTGCTAGAGAATTTAGGCTTGAGGTTCACCAAATTTTCTCCGATACTGAACTTTGACAGGCAGAGACATGTTTTGCTAAACTGCGCGGAGGTCAATCCATATGTCTTGCAAGTGTCCACTATAATTTCATCTCTTTAATCATTTATTTCAGTATACTTATGTTATGCATGTTTAAGCAATATGATGAGATGCTGAAAGAAGAAAATCCAAGCATAACTGATGAAGAAATATCAAAACAGTGCTTAGAAAACTTTGTATGTTGGTTCTGTCAATTGGTCATTCAAGGCAGTGAGTCCATACTAAGGAAGTTAAGATCATTAGGTTACGGGCCTAAAAAATACGTGATATGCTATAGTGGTTGTAATGTAAATGGTTTCAAATTTCACACTCAGTAATATAAAAATTATAAAAGCACAATGAATAGTAATGTGCGTATAAAAGACAGTTAGTGAAAAGATAAGTCAGAGAGTGACTACTATGGAATCCTTGAAGAAGTAATTAAGATGAGCTACATTAGAGGTAATAGTGTCATTCTATTTAAGTGCCAATGGTTCGATACCGACAATGGTATGAAGGTTGATCCACGGCATGGGCTTATTGAGATCAAACATGGATCAAAAGCTTATATCAATGATCAATTTGTACTAGCTACACAAGCTGCTTAAGTGTATTATACTTCTTTTTCATCAAGAAAAAGAGAAAGAAAAGATTAGTGGGCTATATGTAAAATTAAGTCTCAAGCCATTCATTATGCGCTCGAAGAAGAAGAAGAGCCCCAATTATCAGAATACTTTTAAGAGGATGAGACAGTAAGAGTTCATTAATCATTCGATGATATGGAATTGGATGCTCCAGGAATTCTTCTGTGAAAAAAGCCAATATGAGGAGGTAGATCCAATTGAGATTATGTTAAAAGACAATCCTCCCCAAGAAGAGAAAGAAGGAAAAGAAGAGGAAGAAGAAGAAGAAGAAGACGAAGAGATGGAAGAAGAGGAGGAATTGGAAGAAAATTTCGAAAGATACCAAACATCTAAAAATTAAGATTAATGAATAGTGCTAAGTATATAATTTTTGGATCAATTTAATTACTTATCTTGCATCATTTTAAACCTTGCATTGTCATTCATAATTATTTAATTAATTTGATGAATCTATTTATTTTTATTTTTAGAGAGCATATATCATATCTTTTAGAGGCCAGAGCTATGCCAGTCGAAGATAAAGCTCTCGAGGAGAGAGCGATTGTATGGTCAGTTTTCATGGTTCTGCACTTCTTACATTAGATGGTAAGCTCTAATACTTTATATATTCTTATTTATATTATTTTATTATTTATTATCTAATATAATATTTTTTATATTAAATTTTTTATGGCTAGATTTAGAGGACAGGAGGTCACCAGTGACCCCATAGTCCTACGCAGTATGCGAGCCAGGCTGGCTCTCAGATATAGCATCATGGTCAAGGATCAGTTTAGCTTGCAGCACCTCTGATTAGGTCGGAGGATAAGCAGATCATCCATATCCAAAGTCGCTCATAAGTACTACATGCTCAATTAGTATATTTAAAATTTTATAATTTTAGAGTTAAAATTTATTCTTCAAAATTAATTTTGCAGCATATTTAGAGAGCCTTTAATATCTCGTGTTATTATTGAGATCATATGCCGATTGATGTTGGGCCCAGTGAATGATTTCTTGAGTTGACCATCGGGAGCTCGTGATGCAGCTTGGAAGATATTTCTAGTAAGTCAAAATTAGTTTAATTTATTTCTTTCCAATATATTGGTATTTTAATTATATATTAATACACGCTTGCTTCTATCTTGTAGGAGTATTACTAATTTGAGACTCTCTAGGACAAGAAGGCTGGCCATCAGACCTTCAAGGAGATGGACATACAGAGGCTCCAAGATAGCTTCTACAATCTCAGGTAGTCTGCCATCCAGCACTCTAGTTCTCAATCATCATTAGACTGGAGGTTCTTCACGGATCATTGGATGCGGGCGGATACATGGCAGGCCTTCTATGACTAGTAGAGCAGCGAGGAGTACTTTGATAGGTGGTAGAGGGCTTGGTAGAATCAGGCCGTCTAGCAAGATCTAATTAGACATACGGGCAGCTCGATCAGTATACATATTATGACCGATAGACTAGTAAAAAGTCAATACAAAAACTCTTCACTAGAACCGTAAAAATTCTTATATGCATATTTTAATTAATTTAATTTTATTATTTACTTATTATAGATATGGTAGCTAGTTCGTTTATTAGACCAGTTGTAGTTGTGGTAGATCGTATATCAGTCTAAAAGAATTGATGCCTATTTAGTTTTTACATGTATTTTTTTTTTGAATAAAAATTTTAGGTACACTTTTTGCAACAAAGATCGAGAAACAATTGATCTTCTTCTAACTCATGAATTTGTTTATTTTATATGTAGCTCTAATTTTCTTCGAAAGGGGACAACAACCTACTCTCAAACTATTATTACTTGGGTGACAATTAATTCCATATCTTTTAAGCCATCCACTCATGAGTGTTTTTTTTAATCATGGATCCTGGTACGGTATAATCACGGATGGCTGCCATGGACGGACATAAAAAAAATCATTGCACACATGATTTGATAATCGTCCATTTTTTAATAGATGGCTGCACCATACTTTAAGGCACCTGTTGGTGTAGAATCTGATTGATGCTGGAACGAGCTGGAGTGGAGGAGGATGAGGTCACTATCGGT
Source organism: Cocos nucifera (assembly GCA_006176705.1). NCBI lineage: Eukaryota > Viridiplantae > Streptophyta > Magnoliopsida > Arecales > Arecaceae > Cocos > Cocos nucifera. The sequence continues at coordinate 1,402,814 of QRFJ01000023.1, read as the reverse complement.
GACCTGCAAAATAAAGTTTCGTTCGAAGTCAGTGGTGGTGGCTCCGACAGGATCCTTCGACGATCAAGTCAGCTCTTCTGACCTACAGAAATGAAGTGCTCAGAAAAGAATTCAGTAGAATTTTGAGAAGAAGAAGAGAGCTTAGAGAAAATATATCTGGAGGGATCCCTTTTTATAGATGGAGCTTGATTGATGGTGATGATCATACCGTCTGGTAGCGGGCTGCTTGAGGCCATATGAGGTTCGGTACGGAGAGGAAGGTATCATCAGACTGATAGTGACAGCCATACCATTCGATAGTGGGCCGCTCGAGGCCTGATGGAGTCTGTCATGAAGGGGGCGACGTCTGTAACGTCACCTGTAGCAGACTGATGGCGATCATTCATCAAAATTTAATAGCCGTAGCTCGGAGGAAGCAGGCATTGGTCGGTGAAGAGCTTCGACATACATCAATTCTAGAGGAGCTCGAACTCCTAAAGAGAATACGTTTGGAGGGGATCGTTTAGGAGCAATCCATTGGAGGAATTCGATTGAAGAAGAAGTCCGAAAGGAGTTTGGCTCTTAGAGAAGTTCGATAAAAAAAGAAGTCTGGAAGGAGTTCGACTCTTATATGAGTCTGACTGAAGGAGGGATCCGAAAGAAGTTCGACTCTCATAGGAGTTCGATTGAAGGTGAAGTTTGAAAAAAGTTCGCCTTCCATAGGAGTCCGACTGAAGAAGAAGTTTGGAAGAAGTTCGGCTTCCATAGGAGTCTGACTGAAGGAGAGATTTGGAAGAAGTTCGACTTCCATAGGAGTCCGACTGAAGAAGAGATCTGGAAGAAGTTTGGCTTCCGTAGGAGCCCGACTGAAGGAGGAATGTGGAAGAAGTTTGACTCTCATAGGAGTTTGATTGAAGAAAAGATCTGAAAGGAGTTTGGCTCCTATAGGAGTCTGACTAAAGGAAGAATCCGAAAGAAGTTCGGCTCCTGTATGAGTCCGATTGAAGAAGAAGTTTGAAAGGAGTTTAGCTTCCATAGGAATCTGACAGAAGAAGTTTGGAAAGAGTTTGGCTCCCGTAGGAGTCTGACTGAAGAAGAGATCTGGAAGGAGTTCAGACCCCATAGGAGCCCGACTGAAGGAGGGGTGCAGAAGGAGTTCGGCTCCCGTAGGAGCCCGACTGAAGGGGGGTGCAGAAGAAGTTCGACTGAAGGAGAGATCTAGAAGAAGTTCGGCTTCCATAGGAGTCTGATCGAAGGAGAGATCCGACAGGAGTTTGGAAGGAGTTCGACCGCTGGAAAGTTCAGTCGGAGCTCGATCGCTGAGGAGTTTGGCTGGGGTTCAATCGCTGAGGAGTTCGACTAGGGTCGGCCACTAAGGAGTTTGGCTAGGGTTCGGTTGTTGGAGGAGTTCGGTTGGATTCGATCGCTGGAGGAGTTCGGCCACTAAATGAGTTCGATCGTTGGAGAGAGAATTTTTGATTGAAGCTCTTTTGTGATTACCAGCTGCATTAGATTAAGCATCCGACTGGACTTCGATGGGAGCGGGGTTTATCCCCAATAATAGTTTCTCCACTCTCGAGTTTGAAACTCGAAGGGAGTACAAAAAGGACGACTGTCGAAGTTTTCTTCAGGATCCTGCATCAGTTTAGGTTGAAGGTCGGAAGAGATCTTTCTCCAGCCAAAGTTGATGTTGAAGTTGAAGCTCGGGAAAAATCTTATCTCCAGCTGAGGTTGACGTTGAAGTTGAGGCTCAGGGGGATCCCATCTCCAGTTGAGGTTCAGGAAGATCTTATCTTCTATTGATGTTGCGGTTGAATATTGTGGGAGATCTTATCTCTAGCCGAGGTTCAAGGAGATCTTCTCTCCTATTGATGTAGACTTTGAAACTTGGAAGAGATTTTATCTCCAGTCGAGGTTGAAGTTATAGTTGAAGCTCGGAAGAGATCTTATCTTCAACCGAGGTTGAAGAAGATCTTATCTCCTGTTGACATAGACGTTGACGCTCGGAGGAGATCTTATCTTCAGTCGAGGTTGACGTTGAAGTTGAAGCTCGGAGAGATCTTATCTCCAGCCGAGGTTGAAGGAGATCTTATCTCCTATTGATGTAGACTTTGAAGCTCGAAAAGATCTTATCTCCAATTGAGGTTGATGTTGAAGTTGAAGCTCGGGGAAGATCTTATCTTCAGTTGAGGTTGAAGGAGATCTTATCTCCAGCCAAGGTTGAAGGAGATCTTCTCTCCTGTTGATGTAGACTTTGAAGCTCGAAAGAGATCTTATCTCCAGCCGAGGTTGAAGTTGAAGTTGAAGCTCGGAGAAGATCTTATCTTCAGCCGAGGTTGAAGGAGATCTTATCTTCTATTGGCGTAGAAGCTCGAGAGAGATCTTATCTTCAGTCGAGATTGAAAAAGATCTTATCTCCTATTGGTGTAGACTTTGAAGCTCAGAGAAAGATCTTATTTTCAGTCGAGATTGAAGAAAATCTTATCTCCTGTTGACTAAAAGCTCGGAGGAGATCTTATCTTCAATCGAGGTTGAAGGAGATCTTATCTCCTATTAGCGTAGACTTTGAAGCTCAGGAGAGATCTTATCTCCAGTCGAGATTGAAGAAGATCTTATCTTCTATTGGTGTAGACTTTGAAGCTTGGAGGAGATCTTATCTCCAATCGAGGTTGAAGGAGATCTTATCTCCTATTGCTGTAGACTTTGAAGCTCGGAGGAGATCTTATCTCTAACCAAAATTGAAGGAGATCTTATCTCCTGTTGACGTAGAAGCTCGGAAGAGATCTTATCTCCAGCCGAGGTTGAAGGAGATCTTATCTCCTGTTGATGTAGAAACTCAAAAAAGATCTTATCTCCAGTTGAGGTTGAAGAAGATCTTATCTTCTGTTGACGTAGACTTTGAAGCTCAGAGAAGATCTTATCTCCAGCCGAGATTGAAGGCCTTCGACTTGCTCATGTTAGGATGAGGTTCTCCACCTGTTCCTAACATGGCCACTATTGATTGCTTCTTTCCTGTCATTATATAGCTTTTGCACCAAGAAATGAAAATATTGAAAGGAAGGAGTTTTATTGAAGAAAAATTACTGATGGTACATCCTCAGATTTTTTGAATTCTAAGATTGTAGGAGCATTGTTCCTCCGAACTCCTTTAGGCAATAAGTTTCATGCTGGACGATCTCCTCTACTTCATGCGAATCTTTCCAATTTGGGGCAAGCTTTCCTTGACTTTGAGGCTTAGAGATGGTGGCTCATCAAAGTACCAAGCCCCTCCTAGAGATAGCATTGATGATGTCGGGAGGCAGTCGATCTCTTTATTGTTCCTCCGTCATTGATGGTTCTGGCTACGCTAGTGCCCTTAGCCGATCTTCTCCTGCTTCAGACTGACATCTGAGGAATCGATCCAACCGGCCCCTCTTGATGAGCTCTTCGATTTCGTCTTGAAGTTGGATGCATTCTTTAGTATCATGACCGTGGTCACGATGGTAGAGACAGTACTTGCTTCGATTGCACTTGTTTGGAAAAGATCGTAACTCTTCTGATCTTGGTAGCTAATTCTTAATTTTTATCAGAACTTGAATTTTAGGAGCATTAAGGGGGGCGTAATTGTGGAACCTTCTGAAGGGAGAACTTCTTCGCGTCCTTCTATCGGAGCTTCTTTGATGACGAGCTCGAGGAGGAGTTTGAACTCGCTTGCGCTTGGAGAAAGTTCGTGAGTGCGGTCGAACTTCATTCGGTCCTCCATCAGCCATGGGTTTACTAGACTATTCTGTCTGCCACTCTGCTACGGCTTCTTCATCCTTCAACTTGAAGGCTTCTTCCATACGGACATATCTCTCGGCTTGGGATAGCAGATCGGCAAAGTTTCTGGGGTACTTCTCTAGAAAAAATAGCAAATCGTTCCTCTGAAGGCCACCCTTGAGTGTGGCCATTGCAACAGACTGATCCAGATTTCGGACCTTCAGTGCCGTAGCATTAAACTGGATGACATAAGTCCAAATGAATTTTTCCTCCTTGTGCTTGACATTCATCAGAAAATCCAAACCTCGGCGCGAACATCGGCTGCTGACGAAGTAAGCCACAAACTAATGGCTCATCCAGTCAAAAGAGAAGATCGTACATGGCTTCAATGCCAAGTACCAATTTCTTGCTGCTCCTTTTAAGATAGATGGAAAAGCTCGGCATAATATGGCATCTAATGCATCATGGAGTAGCATCAAGATTCGAAAGGCCTCCAGATGATCAATTGAATCAGAGGTTCCATCGTAGCTTTCAAAATGAGAGAACTTGAAGTTCAGTGGAATGGACTCTTGCATAATTCAAAGAGAGAAAGGAGGATCGGTGCAGACGTCGTCATAATGAGTCGGGGTGATATGATGGAGTTTCTCAATCCATCAGTCCATCTTTCATAGTTTGTGATCGAGGATATCGTCTCGATCGTTGATCTTGGATGGCTTCCGACTATAGATGGGAAGGGTCTCCTCCAGAGGAGAATCATGATTCGAACATGAATCTTTTGCTTTCTATTTTCTCTTTCCAGGGACGATGGGTATGCTAGCCCAAGTATTTTTTCTTGGAGCCAATTCACAATATTCTGATGATGGATTTTCTAGTGGAGTCACCGCCGGGGGCTGCCGCATGGCCTGCACTATCTCGATGAGACCCTAAATCTGCTGCATCAGTAAGTTAAACTGCTTTGGATCTATCATGACCATCGGTGGAGGTGGAGGTTGAGGTGCCGGTGATGGAGCAGGAATGGATAGATCCAGCTCAGATCTGACAGCAGAAGCGATAGATCTGTGGGTAGTCGCCTTCTTTTGAGATATTTTTTAGGATTGATGAAGATGATGGAGATAAACCTTAGAGAAGAAGGTCGGGAAGATCGACTGAGCACTCTTTTAAGAATAAGGATATCTCAGAGACAGAGGCCCTCCTTCTAGCACCATTTTTGTTGGTGCAAAATCTGGTTGATGTCGGAACGAGTTGGAGCGGAGGAGGATGAGGTCGCCGTCGGTGATTTGTAAAATAAAGTTCCATTTGGAGTCGGTGGTGGTGGCTCCGGTAGGATCCTCCATCGATCAAGTTAGCTCTTTTGGCTAACAAAAATGGAGTTCTTAGAAAAGAGTTCGACAAAGTTTTAGGAAGGAGAAGAGAGCTTAGAAAAAATGTATTTGGAGGGATCCTTTTTTATAGATGGAGCTTGATTGATGGTGACGGCCATACCATCTGGTAGCGGGCCACTCAAGATCGTGTGGGGTTCGGTATGGAGAGGAAGGTGTCATTAGGCTGATAGTGACAGTCATACTATTCGGTAGCGGGCCACTCGAGACCTAGTGGAGTCTATCATGGAGGGGGGCACCACTTGTAGCATCGTCTGTAGTAGACTGATGGCGATCGTTCATCGAGATTTAATAGTCGTAGCTTGAAGAAAGCAGGCATTGGTCGGTGAAGAGCTTCGACATACATTAATTCAAGAGGAGCTCGGACTCCTAAAGAGAATACGTTTGGAGGGGATCATCTGGGAGCAATCTATTGAAAAAATCTAACTGAAGAAGAAGTCTAGAAGGAGTTCGGCTCCTCGAGGAGTTCGACCGAAGGAGAAGTTTGGAAGAAGTTCGATCGAAGGAGAAGTCCGAAAGGAGTTCGACTCATGTAGGAGTCTGACTGAAGGAGAAATCCGAAAGAAGTTTGGCTCCCATAGGAGTCCGACTAAAGGAGAAGTTCGGAAGGAGTTCAGCTTCCGTAGGAGTCCGACTGAAGGAGAAGTTTGGCTCCCATAGGAGTCCAACTGAAGGAGAGATCTGGAAGGAGTTTGGCTCTCGTAGGAGTCCGACTGAAGGAGGGATGTGGAAGGAGTTTGGCTCTCGTAGGAGTCCAACTCTAGGAGTGATTTGGAAGGAGTTTGACTTCTATAGGAGTCTGACTGAAGGAGAAGTTTGAAAGGAGTTCGGCTCCCGTAGGAGTCCGACTGAAGGAGAAGTTTGGAAGAAGTTCAGCTCCTATAGGAGTCCGATTGAAGGAAAGATCTGGAAGGAGTTCGACTTCCATAGGAGCCCGACTGAAGGAGGTCTGTGGAAAGAGTTTGGCTCCTATAGGAGTCCGACTGAAGGAGAGATCTGAAAGGAGTTCGGCACCCATAGGAGTCTGGTCGAAGAAGAGATCTGGGAGGAGTTCGGAAGGAATTCGACCGTTGAAAAGTTCGACTGGGGCTCGACCACTGAGGAGTTCGGCTGGGGCTCGACCGTTGAGGAGTTCGATTGGGGTTCGGTTGTTGGAGGAGTTTGGTTGGGTTCGACTACTGGAGGAGTTCGGCCACTGAATGAGTTCGACCACTAGGGAGAAAATTTTTGATTGAAGCTCTTTCGTGATTACCAGCTATATTAGGCTAAGCACTCGGCTGGACTTCGACGGGAGCGGGGTTTATCCCCCATAGCACCATAGATATTTTTGGTTATTTTTTTTCTTCTTTTGATGGGGACATTCATGCTTCTCTGCACTAGAACTAGTGTCAAAAGATTGACCAATTGCTAATATCCGGACGAATCGTGTTCTCTTCAGGGAGTCATTGAGACGATGAACAAGCATAGATCCAAAACTTATAAAATTTTATTAAAAGGGAAGAGTGAATGGGGTTAAGATAGGATATTTTTTAAAATGATTTACTATGACCTGGAAATAAAATCGATGTGCTAAAGTAATTACCTGATTCAATAATTCCTAGTCTCTTTATAATGTAAGAAATATGATTTCATTTGTAGTTTGTGGTAGGGATGTCAATTGTAATAGATCCATCAAATATCTAGTCCGATCTGATCCGAATGAGATAGATTTTATTCTATCCGATTTAAAATCATGATGGATTTAGATTCTAGATAAAATATCCAAAGTGATATTGGATCGGATACAGGTAATGATATGCCCCGCTTTGAAACTGACTTAATGTAATCTTAATCTAAATTCTTTCTTTGAAAATTATAATTATTTTAGAATATTTGTATAATAAATTTTTTTATCTGACCTGACTCAATCCCATCCAATCCATCTTATCTATTCGATCTGATCCGATTCATACTATCAACTTTATCCGACCCGATCCAATCCAAGATAGATATGGGCACGTGGCTTTTAATCATGAGATAGATATATTATTTGGCTGATCTGATCTGTTGCCATCTTTTTCATCCAATATAAGCACTTTATTTTAGAAATATATTTTTTTTTCTTTTTGTAATTTAGAATTGATTCCCAAGGAAAGAGAAAGGATTGGCAGAAAATTTTAATAAATTTCTTGATAGCCAACTTTTGTAAATCCTCATTTTAACTCTTCCTAGGTTATGGTTAATTGATAAAAAATAATTATTAAATTCCTTAATAGCTACCTCTTTCTAAAATTTTTGCTTAGTCTCTTCCTAGCCATAAGTTGTTAAAAAGAAATAGAAGCTGAAACCATTGAATTTCTTAACATCTGGTCTTTCTAAAATCCATAGTAAATATGGAATTAAGAAACTTCATACTATGTTTACAAGGATCTTAACAATCTGATATTTTTTTGAAGTTAAATATCAAGACTCTTTTCAATTCAAATTATATTAACGTATTGTCATGCTATTGTTAATGCATTTATACATTCATTTACACTTTTATATTATAAAGAATATTTAGAAAAATTATCTACATAACGGGTAAACAAATTTTTATTGTAATTGCCTATAATATTGTGAATAAGTCATATTACTTTTATAATTGCATGAATCTCTGGTAGAGAAAGATCAAATATAGGTAGATAAAGATTTGTAATCTCAATCACATCACCCACATGCATTCATTCTTCGGTTTGGGGATATGATGTTTCCATTTATATCCAAGGTCATGATAAAGCAGCTCACCATAAGGCAGGTAGCAACTTCTGAAAATCTATGCCATAAGGCAGGTAGCAACTTCAGTTTGAAATCATAGGCCTAGCCTATGTTTTCATTGAAATCATGGGTTGGACCCATGATTTCAATAAAATCATGGGTCCAACCCATGTTTTCAGTGTTTTTAAATATCAACCAAATCCACCTCTCCCCATCTATCCTAAAAACCTCTTCTCTTGTTGGCAACCTCATCCTTATTTGAAAATTGACTTAATGGCTTCAAGAAAAGTTGGAGGTATTTTGAAAGAGAGAGGTGCTCGAGTAGAAAAAGAAAAATAACCATCATATAGGTATGAACTTATGTTCAAATAATGGGTATAGCAAAAATTTTATATCAAACTTTTCTTGAAAAAAAGTTATAGGAGGAAGAATAGTTGATTTAAATTATTTTAGTAATTTTTGAATTAAATTTTTGTTTGAAAGAATAAGTTGGCTTTCTATGATTATAATAGACATGCCAATATATCCTAATCTAGTAAAATATTTTTATAGTAATTTTAATTTTGATAGTTCAGCTTGTTCTATTTCATTATATATGAAAGAAAAAATTATAGAGTTTGATTGTAGTATTCTTGGTAAATTTTTAGATATTTCATCAGATAGTGATAGATATCTCAGTAGTACTTGTTGGAGTCGTACAGGTTTAGATTATCATATCTATATTAGAACTATTTTTAAGAATGGTAGTTTAGCTCGAAATGCTAAACCAAGTGCACATCTATTACCACTTGAAAATAAACTAATTTATCATATTTTTATATTTAATTTTCTACCTAGAGGAAATCATAGAGATAATAAATCACGCATGGATATTTATCTTCTTAGAATGTTTCTTTTGGATGATAGGATTAATTTATCATATTTAATGATAAATTATATGAATGAATGCTTTTAAAATCCCAAAACCTGTTTGCTTTATGAAGTTATTATGATTACTATCTTCAAGGCTTTTGATGTCGCTATCATTGATGGTGATGAAATTATTAAACTTAAATCTACTGACACCTACAATCAGTCATCTCTAAGACGTATGAGATATATATTTACTGGTGAGATATAGAGGTGTGTGTTTGAGGTACATAAGAAGAAAGTGATAGTGAAGGAGAAGGTTAGCTTGCCGACAGAGATGAGATGACCAGCCTAAACATCCTACGCTGTCTGATTAGCAGTCTTCTAATTTGCATACATTATCTGCTCGAATAGATACATTGGAGATATTTATTAGGAAAGAATTTACATCTAGGATGCACAATTGGATGAGGGATCTGCATAATTTGATCCATTCGTACAGCATTTTTATTATCAGTTCCCTTTGCCTCCATAGGACCGTGTAGCGGATGATTAGGCTTCAGCTTCTGATTACAGTATTTGAGGCTCCATCTGATGATGCATCATCCTTTTTATTTATTTTTAAAGTAACATAATTTAGTTTGTTATAAGCATATATATTTTTTTTTTTTAGTGCTCACTTAGTTATCAAATGAAATTATGTATTTTGACCGATTTTATATTGAACTTGAGATTTCTTATAAACTATTATATTTCAATTAACATCGTCTCAATTGTAAACAAATTTATATGCTGGCAATCAGCTGACAGCCCCTTTAGTTTAAGTAACTATACTAAAGGATATCTTCCATCTATATACAAATTCCTTCTTAATAGTGACTATATTATGGTGTAGAAGAGAAGGCATCATTAGTTCCATATTAGTTGTGAGTCAAGAAGAATTTTGGTTTATATAAGAAAGAACTATTTTTCTCATATAAGTTAGAGCGGACAATACCTCATATGTCGAGTCATGAGTCCTTGGCTGCAATACATACCATGAAATTTCGGTTCTCCTTCTCCAGGGATGACAGTAACTGATCAAACTTGATCGTAATTTAATCCAAACCAACCATCTTTGCACCCATTTGCATCATCATGAATTATCTTAATGCAAATTGGCTCAAATTAGATTTTTCTCTTGTTTTGACCCTTACATTAAACAAGTTATTTAGATTTGGTCAGGTCATCTAGACAATATATAGTTACTTGTTTCAGTTCCTTAAAGTGGTCAGTTGCTTCACTATCAGCACGTAGGCTTTGTTTGGTAGTGGAATAAAAAAATTGGACTACCACCAAGACAGAAATGGGCAATGCCCCTTCCCTCCTCCGTTTCTCGTGTGCACGATCGGATGCCACATTCAAGCTGTGGCCATCTCGCTGCAAGCCATGGCCACCCCGGCCATGCCATCGCCGGACCACCCTACTTCCACCATTCCTCTCCATTCTTCCTTTTAAAAGCATCCATTGTTGGCCATTGGGGAGGGGAGGAGAGATGGGAAAAGAGACAAAAAAAGGAAACAGAGAGAGAGGGAAAAAATGGGAGAAAATGTGGCTTTGGTGGAACGTTGATTGAGTTTCTCCATCCTTTCTATTTCTACTAATTGACCTGGATCAAGCCTAGTTTTCAAATTTTTCTAAAGACGGAAAGCTGCAATACTAAAGGGCTATTTTGTCAATTATTATTATTATTATTATTATTATTATAGTGCAAGTTTTCAAAATATTTTTTCACTATAATCATAGAGAGAAGCGCTCAATAAACGGACCTACAAAGACCAGCATTTGTGATAGGTGTGGTGCACTTGATGTAGGATATAATTTCTCATTTTGGAGGGATCTAGGGAGACAAATTTAACATGCTTGAAAAAGGAGTAGTGCACCATGATCATGCTCCAACTGGGACGTATGGGTGAAGTCAATGATCCATATGTGACTTTAGTGGTGGCCTTTTATTTTTTGGCAGTTGCATAGGAGGTATTAGCCCAAAAACAAAAGATGAAGAAGAAGAAACAAATATACAAGTTTATATTTAAGTTCTATCATAGGATGTCCCATAACAGCTGAGGTAGGCATTATCATTAGAGATCTTAATGGCCGGTTGATCTATTGAACTAGGAAAAGGCTGCCCTTCTTAATAGTTGCCCATGCTGAACATACAGCAGCTTGGGAGGATCTAATGTTAATAATTCCCGATGCTGAACCATGCCGGTGGCCTTTGAGAGCAATTCTTTGCTGTCATAGGACCAAGGTAGTGACCATAGGGGCTTTAGGCCACTGAAAATATGATTGTTTGTGGGGCTCAACTTGACTGCAAGAAATTTCTAACTAGCTTCTCAAAAAAGGTCAGGTATATGACGCCTACCTTAAGCGGTGCTGACTTTGAAGAGAGTATAGATCAGTGATATTTCCTGATTTCCAGAGAGAAGAAAAATAATCATTTGAGTGAACTCCACATGCATTTTAAGAAATGGATTGAAATAAATTTGGTTTTCCTTGACTATTGATCTAATCTTACATATAAATATATATTAAAATAGAGGCTGCGTCTGCTGCATGTACACACAAGTTAGTTTCAAAACTTGGAAAGCTTGAAATTACAACTCTGCCACACGTACAAATTATATGAAATACCTATTTTAAGAATATGAAAGAATATATGATATTTCTATCACAAGTTATCGTAAGAATTTTTCTAATTATGAACTATCATTAATTAATTATTTTATTTATTTTATTAAGAATGGGCTGATTATGTGATCCGGATTGATAGACATGCATGTAAGCTCAATATTGTTTGTGATCCTTTTATTTTGGGCTAGGTGCATTTTATTTTGAGTTGGTATGGTTAGGACATAATATAGACTTTGGTCCGACATGAGCTCATGATGAATGAAACTGTTAGATTTTATTTTATATGGTTAGGTCTCCTCTCCACTTCCTATAAATACCGTGAGATTAGTTCTTAGGCTTGTCCCATCGAATAGTTGCCTATTGAAAGAAAACTGGTAGAGAAAGATCTAGTTCATGGTGTTCGTCTGAGCATCCACTGCTATCATTCTTGGTAAATCAATGGTGAACACAGATACGCATCTCTCTTTTGTGTTCTAATCTTCTGCATAAATTCATGAGAATTATCTACATGTAGTATCAGAGCCGTATCAATATTTTCAGAACCGGATCGGACATCGAACTGAAATGAAAAAAAGGTTAGGGGTCAATTGGGTCAACCAATTGGCCCGATCAATTGACTCATGACATCAGCATGACATAATTATGATGTAATAAATATATTTTATTTTTTAAAATATAAAAAATACTAAAAATAATAATTTTTTTAAAAAAAATAAGCTAATAATTTGATAAAATCATGCATGATGTATATCCAAAATTTTTATCTAGTCTTAATTTTAAAAAAATCTAAAAATTTAAAAAATAATATTTTTTTTATAAACTTCAACAAAAAGAAGTAATAAACATTCTATCCCAAAAACAAAAGTATGAAGTTCTTCACAAGAAACAACACCAATAAAAAAACATACAAATCAATTGAATAAGATTATTTCACAATCAAACTTAACATAATATTTTTAGCCATCTCTCAATCCATATTCAATCATATATCATCATTGTCTTCACCACTATCACCATTATCTTTTCCATTAGAGGATGCTACATCAACATCTTTATCCAACAATATTATATCATTATCATCTTCCTTGTTTATAATAGAAAAAAAAAACCTCGTCATAAGATGTTTCAAATAAAAGCTTAGATATATACCCAAACAAGTTAAAAAATAAAAAAAAAAAAAATTACACTTACCTTTGGGAGCATTAGAACTTGATTCTTCATTAGTTTTTGATAGCTCTTCTTCTAGAATGCTTTCTAACTCATCATAATCATGCTCTTCTTTGGGATCTTCTTCCACAATCCAAAATTCTGTTTTGTCAATTGATTCATAATCAATTGGATCATAAGGCCTCTTATCTATTTTAAGCCTACACATTAAAATATCAAAATATTTAAAATAAAATCTCATTAGCAAGTCTTGTAAACATATAGCACCATCATAATATCACATTTAAAATGTAAAAAGAAGTAATAAAATTACTTTTAATACATGTTTTGTAAACGTAAGTTATAATGAATATATACTAAATCATTGAGCCTTTGGTGCTCCAATCTATTTCTCTTTTTTGTGTGAATACGTTCAAACACCCTTCAATTGCGTTCGCATCCCGAAGAAGAAGCCATTTGACTAAGGAGTTTAATTGCAAGCTTTTGCAAATTAGGAGCATCACCACCAAATATTCTCCACTATTCATCTACACAAATTTTATACATTGCATTAGAAATTATATTATAAAGTATAAATAAGTATATAGGTCATAAACTTAAAAATTTGTATTTCTTACTGGGCCAAATGGTTTTGCAAGACATGATAGCAATGGATCATCCAAAATTTTTCAGACGTTCTTTAAATAATCTTGTCTCATCCAACAATTTGGTTTTACTCCCTGTTGCTTTAGTCTAAATAACATCAAGTAGCCCTGACATAATTTCTAGCTTCTGACAAAAGTTATTTTGATCATATTGAAAAGCCGGGTTCAACCAATATGCAACAGCATATATAGATACTTTGATGCAACATTTTATCCCAATGATTGTTTATGATATATGTGTATGGCTTATATGATCTCTTATTGCCTTTAAATAATTTCTTAATGCCTTTGCATGCCTTGTACATGCCTTCATACACATATCCCAATGCAGGTTTTTTATTAGAATCACAAATACGTAATAAACATATCAATGGTGCCATGATCCTCACAATGATTAAGCAATTTTTCTAAAATATCTCATCTAGAATGATTTGTTTCACTTCTTTTGCTTTTGGTAATTTTAAAAAATTTTTATAATCAGAACCGGCAACCAAAGCTTGCAAGTCTTCCTTATGGTCATGTAAGCTCCTCAATGCAATAAAAGTAGTGGCAAAACGAGTTAGCCTAGGGTGAACTATCTCTCTCCAATTTGACCTTTTTCTTAACCAATTCAATATATGTTTGTGATTATAGATAAAAGTAGTTACCCTTGATGCAAGGACAGCAACATTTTGCACATGAGATAATTCTCCAACATCTTTCATGATCAAATTCAGATAATGTGCTGCACATGATGACCAACTAATATTTGGATATCTCTTAAAAAGCTCTATTTCAGCTTTTTTATAGTTGAATGCATTGTTTGTTACTAAGTGAACCTTGTTACTAGCACCAACCATTTCAACAATCTCAGCAAACAAGTTGCACAATATTTCATAATCTGACACCATATTTGATGTATCAACTAATTTAATGAATGATATTCCCTTAGGAGAATATACTAAGAATTTTATCAATGACCTCTATCTAGTATCTGTCCATCCATCATCCATAATAGTGCAATCACAATCAACCCATGTACTTCTATAAGAATCAATAATTAATTATACATCTTTCTTGGCATCTCTTAATAAATTGACATGCAAAGCATGATAAGGACTAGTATATTCATGACCTATAGATGCTATTTTACTAATTACAATTTGAAAGAAAGAAGAATTTACCGCATTCATTAGGATGCAAGCATGGTAGAACCAATAAGCAATGGATAAATCAGTGTCATGCCATCTCTCTGGACTTTGCAAGCAAGTTTTGATAGTTGGTTGAGAAGGATCATGAACACCCAATTTGAAATAATTTTGAATATCATAATTAGCCTTTCCTTTTCCTTTGGAGGATTGTCCATCACCACCTTTAGCATTTTCTTTAGTAGGCAAACAGGAACTTTCTTGCATCTCATCACCTTCAAAATTATGCACACTTTGACCATATGGATTTTTCTCATTAAAAATACCTCGCTTCTCTTGTGCTTTGTCAATATTCTCTTGTAGGGATTGTGCTACTAAATTTTGGACATCCAAAGAAACTTTTGAACATATTCCAACTTGACCTTTTACTCCAGCAAGATGTTGCTTCATTCGATTAAGGCCCCCACCAGCAAGTGGCTTGCAACAAAAATCACAAATGAGTATCTTCTTTTTTTGTTGAATTCCTTATGTTGATTGTGCTGGTGCATCAGATGGAGTTAAGCGTGAATCTGTAGCTTCCATTTGCTACCATAAAATAAAGAATCAATAATTATATTATATGTAGCTTCTATAATAAAATAAACAAGAACTAATTTAATATTGTAAAATAACAACAGGTGGTCGGGATGATTGAAGAATGAAGAGAGGTGGTCCCTTTACTAGCTCACTGTACATGTACATGGCTAGAAACTATTTATATAAATTATTGCGCTTAAACTAGTTTCTTTCGGTACATTACTCTTTACTTAATAGTTAATAGTCAAAAATTCTTTTATCACATAAGCCAAGCTTTTGACAGAAGATAGAGCAATCTCACTTTCTTTCATTTTTTTCCTCCAGATTTTTTTTGGTAGGATGAATAGCCTTACTTGTCCTAAGCATTCTTTGGAACCTAAAACACTCCATACTCCACCTCTATGCATTGCTTCATCATGAAAGAAATATAAAAAGGTTCTGTAAATAGCAGTATTTTGGCAATGAATTTTAAGGGGTTGAGAGCTTCAGAGTCTCTCAGTGACTAGTTTCATAAATGAATGGAGGGGAACACAATAATCAAAGTCACACACATTGAAATTAATACAATGGCAGAATAGTTTCATGCTCTCTCTCTCTCTCTCAACTTTTGTTTGTAGCTCTTTCCATATATTCTTCCACTGTATGCCATCCCTCTCCTCAGCTTTCTCTACTATAAAATATAGCTATGGTTTGATTTCATACCCGTCCCCCCAAAAAAAATAGAGAGATGGTCGGGAATTGGAAAGAAGAAGAACCAAGAGAAAGGTGGGAATCGGGAAGAATAGAGAGGATAGCTTGAGCCTTAATGTTGGGGAGGAGGGGGAGGAGAGAAGACGAGATTGATTTCATACCCCAAAAAAAAATGGAGAGGTAGTCAGGAATTGGAAAGAAGAAGAATAGAGAGAAAGGTGGGAATCGGGAAGAATGGAAACTTGAGCCTTAATGTCAGGGAGGAGAGGAAGGAGCGAATATGAGAGAAGACGAGATGAGAGAAGACACACTTGGAAGTCTGGAGCTTTCGATCGTAGAGAGCCAGAACTGTGGTGCTTATCCAATAGGAGACCGCGGTGCTTATCCGATAGGCGATGATGATCGAATCGATGATGAGGCTAGGGCTCTGGCCTTTGGACGGCGATGATGAACGAAAGAAGGAAAATGAAGAGTCGGCCAGTCGGGAGACTTGGGACCAATCCTAAGATTTGAGAATCAAAATGCCCTCAGCATCCGTGATTTATTGATTTTTTATCGCAAACAAGTAACCCATCGTCCGATCGGTTTGTTATGGGCCAATGGTTCACGATTTTTTTTTTGATTTTTTGTGGGTTGAAGAGCAATCAGGTCCAGCCCAAATTCTGATCCAGGATTAAAGTTGGTCCCCGGTTCGATCGGTCGACCTGATCGGTCTAGTTCGGTTCTAAAAACATTGAGCCGTATTGTAGAAGATTAGAATCAAAAAAATTTTTAAAGCAAAAGAGTGGATGGATCTTCTGAGATCGTGCCCTCCCCTTTCTTTCTTCTTGCTGGCTGGATCAAGGTCCGGGTGATCACTTGAGGATCTAAAGATTCGATCACAACCAATAGAAAAAAAGAAGAGAGAGAGAAATGGGCCTGTGCCCTCCTCCTCCGCCCATGCACGATCGGCTCCGACCATTTGGCTGGCAGCCCCATCTATGGGACCCGATAGTGACCCCGATGGGAAGTGGCCCTAGTCGCCAGGCAGATCTTTCCCGTTAGAAACCTATAAAAAAAAAATTGAAGGAAAGGAGGAGACCACCGGCTCCTCCCATGCCATGTGCTCCTCCTCCCATAGGCAGTGGATCGGTGCCGACAATCGACCAGCATGGTCAGAGAGAGGATGGCGTTTGCCCTCCCATCGACCACCGGCATAGATAAATAAAAAAAAAGAACTCTAAGGGTGGCAGCTCAAGCCACTGCATCCTTCTTTCATCTCTCATGCACGGTGGCCAATGGCGGGCACCTCGTCGATTGCTGACAGTAGCTGAGAAGCTGGCAGTCTATCGGTTGGTCCATTCTCTGGCAACCGTCGGGCCGGATTTGAGGTGGGGATGAGGCGTTGGTAAGCCTTCTTCTCTGCAACCAAAATATTTTAAAAAAAAATTTGAAGAACCCACTCGTGAGGAAGATGGTGTGGCCTAATAGGTTTTGGGTTTTGGATTTTCACCCAAAATCCAAATCCAGTTTGATGTCTTATGTTGTAATTATAGTTTTGCATTTTAGTCCCTGTAATTATAAAAATTATATTTTAGTCCAACAAAAATTATAGTTTAGTCCCTATAATTACAAAAAATTATTTTTTATCCAACAAAATTATATTTTAGTCCCTATAATATAATTTATTGTATAAAATCTCTATTTTATAATTAAGCCCCTATTGAAGGTTATTGTTTTAAATTAATCCTTCAAAATTTTAGTTTGCTTCTTGAAAAAAAAAATATTTATGATAATACTCTTCAAAAAATTTATATTTGACATTATTTTGGTATAATATATCTTTTGAACTATACAAACGTATTACTGCAGCTTGTGGAATGCAATATTTTGTTGTATTATGATTAGTGGAATACATGTTGTTAAGTATCCCATAATGGACTTGATCATTTTGGGCATTTAAATTTTTTGTATGGATAATATAATGGATTAATATGAATATTTATCATCAAAATTATTTATTTTGATTAGTTTATGAAATTTTTCATCATAAGAGAAATATTTTCTAGTAGTGACAAACAATCACCTGCCCAAAAGAGGTTATTATATATTTTAACTAAAAATTATATGGACCACTATGTCATGAGGGTACTCTGACTTTTGGAGTCTATCTATCCAAAGAAGATAGATTTTTGAATATTAGGATATTTTTTTTATGATCTCGTATAAAGAGCTCTTATGCATATTGCATGTTCTGCCCAAAGGAGAATATGTGATATAGTATTTAGGCTCTTATTTATGATTTATGTCATTATATAACTATGTTGTTTGTAGATGCCCATTATCTAATATTTTATATTTTTATTATTTTTTTGCATAATTTTATTTGATGTTAACAATAATAATGTCATTATTGAGATCTTGACGGGATCAAATTATAAAAGATGAAAACAAGACATGAAATTTGCTTTAGAAAAAAATCTAATAGATTTTTTAATTTTTGAGCATCTTCTGAGTGATCTACCAGAGATCAATAGTGCTAAAAAACTGTTTAATGCTATAGGATAGAAATATTTTGTATATAAAAATATCGAATCTGGATGTCTGATGAAAGAATTGATGACCATGAGATATGATATTATTGGGGGTGTTAGGAAATATATTCTGAAAATAGTCCATCTCCAAACCAAATTTAAGAGTCTGAAAATTGAATTACCTGACTCCTTTCTAGTGTCTCATTCTTTGAATTTCTTACCTGCTTAATTCTTCTAGATCAAATTTACTTATAATACTCTAAATGAAACTTGGAATATTAATGAGTTGATCACTAAATGTGTTGCTGAGGAAGAAAAACTAAAGAAAGAAAAGAGTGAGATTGCCCTTCTTTCTTTCCAATCAAAATTTTATTTTGGCAAAGGTTTTATGAAGAAGAAAAAGAATAAACCTGCTGCTCCTAAATAATCTCAGAATGCTAAAGAGCATAGTAACAACTCTGATCAGAATTATTTTATAGAAGGTCCTAAAGCTACCATTAAAAAAGATGTCAAATATTTTTATTATAAGAAGAATGGCCACATAAGAAGTCAATGCTACAAGTTTAAGTCTTGGTTAGAAAAGAAACAAAAATAAGAAAGTATGCTCTTAGCTTTGGTTTATTTTGAGTCAAATATAGTTGATGTCCCTGTTGATTCTTGATGGATAGATAGTGGTGCCATAATTCATGTTGCCATTTTCTTGCAGAAATTTATAAATAAGAGAAAATCAAGTCTAAAAAAAGATCAAGCTAAAAGTAGGAAATGATCTTGAAGTTAAAGTAGAATACATAGAACTTGTCAAGTTATTTTTAGAGTCTGATTTTGAAATTTCTTTAGAAAACATCTTTTATGTATCTTCTTTTAGAAGAAATTTGATTTCTTTTTTCTCTTTGAATAAGACTGATTGAAGGCCATTAAATTCGAGAGTTTAACGGCTGATTGAAGGCCGCCTTCGTTAACAGTTCCCCATACTGAACTTATAGCAGTTTGGGAGGGGTCTAATGTTAACAGTTCCCCAACTGAACTTTGCTGATGGCCTTTGAAAGCAATTCTTAGTTGTTATGGGATGAAGGTAGCGATCATAGGAATCTTTAGATCACCGAAAATATGATCGCCTGTGGGGCTCAAGTTGACTGAGGAATTGGTTTACCTCCACTCTTTTATATAAATAAAAATATAATGGGACATAATTGAGAGAGAGAGAGAGAGAGAGAGAGAGAGAGAGAGAGAGAGAGAGAGCAAAGTTGGAATTAAGTTGCTTTTTTACGTAAAAATGGGATCCTTCAGATCTAGCATCTACCATAGGCTTATATGTTTGCTCACCGTAGAATAAATTTTGGAGAGAAAAAAAAATCTCTACCATAAGGAAATCAATCTAATCAAAGACTCTTAAAATTTGTATATATATTTTAAAATAAATAATATTTTTAGTCCCAAACTAATATATATTTTAAAAAAATTTCAAACTATAAAAATCTAAAATTTAGCATTTATACCATTTGAATCATTTTGATTTGTGCTCAAAAATATTTTCGATGTCTTTCTTTCAGCAAAAAGTCGATATAGCAATTGTCGGTGCATTCGTGGCATAACCTACGAATATGTGATTGAAATTAGCACTGATATGATTTAAAATATTCAAAAATGCAGCTAATGGGGCCAAAAGGGGTGCGAGAACCTTGGCTCCATGTTTGTCTCTAGCCGCATCGACTTCTTCATCGCCATTGATGCCCTCTGCAAGCCCTTAGCTGAACTCTATCGGTTTTGGAGGAAACTTGGAGACTCAAAATTCCCTCCATTTACTTTCCAACCAAATCTCTAGCATTCCCGGTGTTTCGTCTCATATTGAAAAAAAGAAAAAAATGAAAAAGATTTTATTTTGAAGTATTTTTTTCTAAAGCATATGAACATGTGCATCAGCCTGGCTCGGCATGCATGCGATCACATTGCATCCGCATCTGCAGCATAGTAGGGCCTACATTTTATCTCTTCTTGATTTATTTTTAAATTTATTCTCCATTAATTTTTTGAATGTTTTGTTTTGGATAAGCTCGAGATTTGTTAAGTTATTTTCATCTAATCGAGATTTGTTTTATGTAACCAGATCTATTAAGCTATTTCTATCCATCTCGATGAGCTACGAGATTATTGTCGGACGAGCCAATACGTGGGTCTATAAAAATGGCCCGATGGTGGAGAAAATATATAGCAACAGAAGAAAAAAATATTGTCTCCTCCCTCTCTATCGATCTAAGTTTTCTTTTTGCATTTATTGATCTTTTAATTAGCTGCAGAGTAAAGCTCTATCTTTCTCTTTATGGTTGTGCCCACAAGAGAGATATTTCGATTGTATCTTGGGATGGTATGGATTACTTGAGTCAGATCCTACACAAGGATCAAAAATTGCTGCACTGCATGCCTCCGATCTATAAGGCTTGGATAGTTTTTCTCAATTTATATTAGATTAATTTGGTATTAATTTATTTTGTATCTATTTGTTAGTTTAATTAGCTTGCAGTCAATTCTCGTGGGATGTAATATTTCCATCATTCTAAGGCGGCCTACTCATTTCGATTGTAGTTTAATTGCTAACAAATATCTTAGTATAAAATTTATTTAAAAAAAAATAAAATAAAAAAATAATAAATACATATTATTTGACCTTATATAATCAATTATTTCATCTGCTTAATTAGTGTTTATCTTTCTATCAATAGCATTTGATCGGTTTAGTTTCATATTAAAATTTAATTAAATTCCTATTTATCTTATCAGTGTTTTTTTCTTAAAAATCTAGTTAGATCTCTATTTATCAAGGTTGCTTTGCACTAAAATTTTTGTTTTATTCTACATTAAAGTCTATTTCTATTTATTAATTCTATTCTACTTTAAAATTTATTTTTTATTGTTAATTTTTTTAAAAAAAATTAATTACAAATAAATTATTGATATAGAATTACTAAAATATTTTGATAAATATATATATATATATATTTGTAGCTTTTTCTCTTATAGCCTTATTCCTTAGATTTATTTCTATGGATTCTGAAGATTCATCTAGTCTTAAACCTGATAGATTCAATGGAAAAGATTTTCTTAGAAGACAAGAACAATTAGAAGCATGGTTGATATCCTTAGATTTGTTATCTGCTCTAGAAAAATTACTATCATTTGGATCATCCTCTTCTATCAAAGATTCTAAATCCTTTGAAGATATAGATTGCCATTGTGGGTTTAGAATTCTAAGTTGCCTATCTGATGAACTGCATGAAACTTATAAAAAATATAAGACCTCTAAAGATTTTTAGCAAGCTTTAGAAGAAACCTACATCCGAGATAATGAGGTGGCTATAAGGTTTACCATTTGTGACTTTTATAGTTTTAAAATGGTAGACAATATACTTATCAATGATCAAATTCATTAATTTCAAAACCTAGTCCAAGAGATTCATAAAGAGGGTTCTACTTTGGATGAAAACTATGAAGTATCATTCTTGATAGATAAGCTTCCTCCCTTTTGGTCTCAATTTGCCCGTGACATTAAAAGGTCTTAATCTTCCCTCAACCTTAGGACTGTTCTTCAATCATTAGGGTAGAAGATCAATTTAAAATTAGAGAGTCTTAGAAAAATTATGAAAATCAACTTCAAATTAAGGTTAATCTAACTAAATCTCAAAATCCGAATCCAAGTCCTATAGATCAAACTATAGAGGTCAAAACCCAAATTTCAAAGCCAAAGGAAAGAAGTTTAAAGACAAGGGTAATGCTAGGTTTCAAAATCAAAAGTCTAAGTCTAATGATCAATCCCAAAAATCTAAGGAATAAGGTAATGAGAGGTTCTGTTTTGTCTGTGGTCGTAACAACTATCTTGCTTCCAAATGCTTCTATTGAAAAAAGAAGAAGATTTTCTATAAAAAGAAGAATATGAAGGATCAAAATTAGCCTAAACCTCAAGTCAATATGATAGAAGGAGATCCATCTTCCTTTAGATCAGTCTCTTTTATTTCATCTATCAATTTAACCTACTCAGATTCAGAGTGGTGGTTAGATACTGGAGCCAATATCCATGTATATTTTGATAGGTCTTATTTTTTATCATTTCAGGGATCAAGTGGAGGAAGTATAATCCTGAATGATGGAACGGCTGTCAAAGTTTTTGAAAGTGAAACTATTAACTTAAAGTTTATTTTAGAAAAAAATTTAACTTTTTGAAATATGCAGCATGTTTTCGCCATCAGAAGAAATCTTTTAAGTGGTTCTCTACTTATTCAATTAGATTTTAAGGTAATTTTGGAGTCCAATAAAGTTATAATTTCGAAGGAAGAAATGTATGTTGGAAAGGGCTTTGTATCCGAAGGGTTATTCAAATTAAATATACTCTCTCCTCCAAATATTAATAAAAGTTCAGTTTGCTCTTTTCCATCCCTTGTGTTAAATTTTAAATCATGTGGAACATGGCATGGAAGATTAGGACATGTCAATTTTAAATTAATCAAAAGAATGTTTTATCTTAGCCTAATTCCAAAATTTAATATGGATCTAAATTCAAAATATGAAATTTGTGTTCAAACCAAACAGCCTAGAAAATCATTCAAGCTTGTAGCTTTTAGAAATACACAAATTCTTAAACTTATTCATGGTGATGTTTGTAATTCTAATAGAGGTCCAACTCGTGAAGGTAGTCATTATTTTGTAACTTTAATTGACAACTTCTCCAAGTTTTGCTATACATATCTTTTAAAGACTAAGGATGAAGTATTAAATAAGTTTAAGATTTATAAAGCTAAAGTTGAAAACTAATTTGACAAAATAATTAAAATCTTAAGATCTGAGGAGCTAGGTGAATATACTTTAAATGAATTAACCTTATTTTATGAAGAAAATAGGATAATTTATGAAGTTACTGCTCCTTATTCTCCTCAATCGAATGGCGTGGCTGAGCAAAAGAATTGAACCCTACTAGACATGGTCAATGCCATGACTATAAGTTCTGGTATATCTCAAAATTTATGGAGAGAAGCTCTTCTATCAACCTGCTATATCATAAATAGAGTTTCTCCTAAGGATAGAAAAAAGATATCTTTTGAACTTTAGAAAAGATATTCTCCTAGGCTTAGTTACGTTCGAGTTTGGGGGTGCTTGGCTAAAGTTGATGTTATTTTTGTTGGCTACTCTTTAGATAGTAATACTTATAAATTTCTTATTGTCAATTCTGAAATATCTTTAATATCAAACAATATCATCATAGAATATAGAGATGCAATCTTTTTTGGAAATATCTTTCCTTTTAATTTAACTTGAATTCCTAGATCAATCACCAATCAACCATTCTCTTCAAATTTACCACCATCATCATCCTCTGTTCCTATTCCAGTAGAATCTACTACTGAACCTGAGCTTAGGAGAGGTAAGAGAACTAGGGTTGAAAAATATCTTGATAATGACTTCTTTATTTTTTTGTTAGAAGATATCCCTACCTCTTTTTAAGAAGCCATGAACTCTCCTGATGCTCGATTCTTGGAAGGAGGCTATTAACAGTAAAATTGAATCTATTATTGGAAACAATGCTTAGATTCTTACTAGTTTATCACCTGAAAACAAACTTTTAAGTGGTAAGTAGATCTTCAAAAAGAAAATGAGGATTGATGGTACGATTGAAAAATACAAGGCAAGACTTGTTGCTTAAGGTTTTGGACAAAAACTCAGTATTAACTTCTTCAATACCTATTCACCTATAGCTCACATCACTACCATCCGAGTCCTACTTGCCTTAGCTTCTATCCATAAATTTATTATTCATCAAATGAATATTAAGACTACCTTTATGCATGGAGATTTTGAAGAAGAGATTTACATGCAGCAGTCTAAGGTTTTTTATGCTAAGCCACGAGCATAAAGTTTTTAGACTTGTCTGATCTTTCTATGGATTGAAGCAAGATCCTAAGCAATGATATGAAAAATTTGATTAAGTAATTTTTTTTTATAAATTTTAAAATAATAAATTAGATAATTATCTTTATTATAAATAATTTGATGATCAGTTCATTCTTCTTTACTTTTATGTCGATGATGTCTTGATTCTTGCTCCAAATATTGACTTAATCAATAACATCAAGAACTTTCTATTACATCATTTTGATATGAAAGATTTAGGAAAAGCAAATACAATTCTTGATATGAAGATCATTTGAACTTCTGATTCAATCTGTCTATCTCAACTCACTATACTCAAATGATTATTAATAATTTAGATATTTTGATTCTACTTTTATATCTACTTCTTTTGATTCATCCATCCATCTCTTAAAGAATATAGAAAAATATGAACCAAGAAAAATATGCACAAATCATTGGTTCATTAATATGTCTATCTAATAGGACTAGATTAGATATTGCTTATGTTGTTTCTAGACTCAGTAGATATACTAGTAATCCTATTCTAGTTCGTTGGACTGCTTTAGAGAGAGTATTGCGATACCTTAAAGGTACTACAGATTATTTCTTATATTTTATGGTTTATCTAAATTAATGTACTTAAGGATTATAGTGATTCAAATTGAATTTTTGATATATTATATGTTAAATCTACTTCTAGCTATATATTTCTTCTAGGAGGAAGTACTGTTTCTTGACAATCTTCCAAACAAACCATTTTAGGTAGAAGTACTGTGGAAGCTAAATTTGTTTCTCTTGATTCTATCTATTCTGAAGCTAAATGGCTAAAAAAACTTCTATCTGAAATTTCTTTGGTATCTTCTCCTATTCCTCCAATATCAGTTTATTGTGATTCAAAAACTACAGTAGAGTTTTGCAAAAAAAAACTTGTGACTATTAAAATAAATAAATGATAAAAGCCTATAAAAAGAAAGAAGAAATTTTAAATAATTTCTTTGAATCATGTTGCAACTGACTTTAATTTGGTAGATTGCCTTATTAAATGTTTAAATTGGACTAAAATCCTAAGTTATCGAGGGGGATAGGACTTAGCTTATAAAAGACTTTTTAGCAGTGGGAACCTAATCTTTGTGATAGAAGTTTTCTTGAAGGAGATTTAATATAGTAAGAACAAGCTGATTGGTTGGTCAGGAAGCATATGTAATTTATTTAATATAGGAGTTATAGACTCTAGTCTATCTCTATAGTGATTAATGCTCCTATATAGTGGTTAGGAAGAGTTTATCTCTGAATGAGATCTAAAAAATATTTTTAGAGGTGTGACACTACACACCTCTGAAAGGGCTCACTATACGAGAGTATCCATACTTGGCTGTGGCTAGAGACATAGACAATCTCTAAAAATTCTTATGAAATAATCAAGATACCTGTGCACTGTTATTGATGTGCAAACCTGCGACATGAGCTTTTTTATTGTATGCGTTATAGTAAAAATCTGAGCCAAAGGAATGTAGTTCAAGATCTAGTATACTCTATTTTTTTCATATTGATACTATTAATACTAAGCGAAGTTAAGTCTTGAAAGACACTTCGCCTATTGCACAGTATATATATCCTATAGCAAATTATTTTATATTAATTAATTTTTAAAAATTCTAAGTTTTATGGGGCTTGTTGGTTTTGGAGGGAATTTAAAAACTCAAAATTTCCTCTATCTACTTTCCAGCCAAATCTTTAGTGTTCTTGGTATTTAGTTCAACATTAGAAAAAAGAAAAATTAGAAAGGACTTTATTTTGAAGTCTCTTTTCTAGAGCCTATGAACACGCACATGCGGCCTGACCCAGCCTGGCTCGACACATGTGCGATCGCGCCGCACCCTTGTTTGCATTTGCAGCCTATCTCGATTAGCTACGAGATTATCGTCCAACAAGCTAATCCATGGATCTATTAAAATAGTCGAGAAAATATATAGCAGCAGAAGAAGAAAATACTACCTCCTCCTTCTCTTTCGATCTAAATTTTTTTTTGTATTTATTGATCTTTTAATCAGCTACAAGGTGAAGCTCAGTCTTCCTCGTTATGGTTGTACATGTGGGGGAGGTCTTTAGGTTCTATTTTGAGATGAATTATTCAAGTCAGATTTCATATGAGGATCGGAAATTATCTTAGAATAGTGCATCAATATATAAGATTAAAATAATTTTTTTCAATTTATAATAAATTAATTTAATATTAAATTTATTTTGTAATTATTTGTTAATTTAATTAGATTGATTATATTTCCATCAAACTCCTCCGCGCCCACTGAACCGAGTGCCTGGGCCCTGACTCCATCTTCACCGGGACCACCGACGTTGTCCTCGCCCTTGGCATCCCCCGCCTCGTCTTCCACGGCCACAGTGCGATCCCCCTCTTCGTCCACCGCAAGCTCAAGCTCCACAACCCCAACCCCGGCGTCTCCTCCGACTCCGAGCCCTTCGCCATCGAGGGCCTCTCGGACCGCATCCAAATGACCCGCTCCCAGATCTCCCCCATCTTCTTCCACCGCGACTTCCTTCGAACTGTAACAGGTTGGCGGCGTCGTCAACATCCTCTACGAGCTCGAGCCGGCCTACGCCGAGCTTTACTGGAAGCCACCCGGTCCGCGAGCGTGGATCGTGGGCCCGGTCTCCCTCTTCGACAAGGACGACGCCGACCAAGCAGCTGGGGCCCCCAAACCACCGTCGATGGCTGAGCTGTCAGGACTCCAAGGCCTAGAACTCCGTCGTCTATGTGTGCTTCGGGAGCCTCTGCAAGTTCTCCGGCGAGCAGCTCCGAGAGATCGCGCTGGGCCTCGCGGCTTCCGAACTTCTGGATGTTGAGGGAGAGGGGTGACGTGGCTAGCGAGGATGGGCTGCCGGAGGGGCACGAGGAGGTTATACCGAAAAATTATGCATCTTGCATCAATCAATAATAAATCAGGACATCACCTAAAAAAATAAAAAATATATTATTATTAATATTTTATTTAAAATTTTAAATAAAAAATTATTTTTATTATTTTAAATAAAATATTTTATTGTTTAAATAATATATTAATTTGTTATTAATTGATGCAATATATATATATATATATATAATTTTTTGATATAACTATTATTTGGTTCCGGTCCAATGGATCCTGCCAAATCTCATGATGGGTAATACGCCACGTTATCCTTTTTATGTCACTAATTCCATTATCCACCGTGCATATGCCTCCATATTTATCTACTTGGACCTGGTCATGCAATAATTTCTCCACGACGAGAGGGGCGGGTGGTGAGCGGGTGGACCCCGTAGGTGGAGGGGGTGTGGATAAATTAATAGATAGACTCGTTGCAAAGTCTTTCATTGGTTTTAATCGGCTCATTTTCATCTCACAGTCAAATCACAGCTAACCATAATTGATCATTAACTAAGGATGCGTAAATTTTTTATTAATTTTATTTATAATAGAATAAATATATCTAATAATTTCTTGTAGCGGTGGGATTGCGATGGTGGTGTGGCTGCTGTCGCACGCTCCGTTCGTCAGCCAGAAGTTGTTGACCGACGTTATGGATTGGCGATTGGTGCGAGGGTGAGGAGGGGAGGAGGTGAAGGAAGTGGCGTGGTGAGGTGGGGAGGGGGTAGGGGTTAGGTGGCAGCGACGGCGGAGAGGAGGAGGGCGAGGGAGTACGTGCCGGCGGCCAGGGGAGGCCATGATGGTGCTGTCATGAGATGGAAAGATTTGTCATTTACTTGTTTTGCAATTAATAAGAACTAGACGAAAATTCGCACGTAACGCGAAATAAATAATTATAATTTATAATTATTTAAATTTTTATTAATAAATATATATTTTTTTTAATTTTTTAATTTTAAAATTTTATTTATTTATTTATTTACTATATATATGATATATTTTTTATTATTTAATAAAATAATATTTTATTTTATATTTTTTTCATTCATGTTTTCATATCTTCTATGTATCGATCGGTACTGCTGTACCTTCCTATCATCCTACCATAGCTCTTCTTTTCTCTTGGTAAACGCTGATCATGATCGCATCCCTGCTCCTCTTTTTTTCATATCTTCTCCGCATCTAGCGATGCCGTTCCACCATCGTTCTTCTTATCTCTCGATAAATATCGATCTCGATCGCACTATTCAGCGATCCTATCAGTACCACCGCCCTCGACACCACCACTGAAGGAAGAGAGAGAAACTCTCTCCTTTTTTTTTATAAAATAATATTTTTTTTATTATTTTTTTTTCTATTTTCATATCTTTTTTGCATCTATCGATGCCGACCCACCATGGCTCTTTTTCTCTCTTGGCAAATGCCGATCTCGATCGCACCCCATCCCTCACTTCTTCTCATACCTTCTCTAAACTTTTATAAGCTATTAAATACAGAGATTTGGCTTTCAAATCGATAAAGTACCATGCTCTATTTACGGATAATTTATTAAATTTGATCTGATATGATAGATCGATTCAGATCTCGAAATATATTATTTTTTAAAAAATAATAAAAATATTATTTTCTAAAAAATAAATTAGTATATTATTAGTTTTAAAATTAAAAAAAATAATATACTATCTTTTTTAAAAAATAATAAATTAATATTTTTTTAAAAAATATTATTACTATTTTTATAATATTTTATTTTTAAAAAATAATGATTTTTTAAAATATTTTTCATCTGTCTCTTTCCTACTTTTATTTTTAAAATATTTTTTTTATTTTTAAAATATTATTTTATTATTATTTAAAAATAATATTTTAAGTTATTATAGATAATAAAATAATAATCTATATGGTATTATTAAAATCATCTGAGATGCTGAAGTGGCAACACCATAATACTCCTATATAGAGTATTATTATATATATAATAAATATTATTATTTTTTTAAATTTTAAAATATTATTTTATTATTATTTAAAAAAATATTTTAAATTATTATAGATAATAAAATAATAATCTATATGGTATAATTAAAATTATCTAAGATATTGATATGATAATACTATAATACTTCTTTATAGAGTATTATTTTATATATATAATAGATGAGTTGGCTTTCAGAAGAGGGATTAAGCGATAAATAAGCATAGTCTTGTAGGATTTACATGTAGTGGCTTATATTTGAGCAAAGCTTAGGCCGCATCTGCGTTGAGTCGTTGGAAACACATCTGAGAATGAATCAATTATTATAGAAACTAAATTTAGATTTTTATAATAATATACATTAATTTAGATATTAGGACATAATTTATCTTATATTTTATTTATATTTTTTTAAATGCATTTTATGGCACCCACCATATCTTGTCTAAATTTTTGAGATTTTTCTAAAATATTATTATTTTTATTATTTTATTTCAAAAACTAGTCGAAGATCTGTGCATTATATAAAATAGATAATTATAGTATATAATTATTAAAAAAATTAATAATAAATATTTATAATATATTTTTTTTATTTTTTAATATTTTATTTATTTATTATATATATGATATATTTTTTATTATTTTATAAAATAATATTTTATTTTATATTTTTTCATCCTATTCTCATATCTTCTATATGCTCGTTAGTACCGCTGCACCCTCTATCGTCTCACCATGATTTTTCATCTCTCTCGATAAACACTGATCCCGATTGCACCTCTGTCTTCTCTCTTCTTCTTTTACCTTTTTCGCATCTATCGGTACCATCCCACTACTGCTCTCCTTCTCTTTCGATAAATGTTGATCCTGATCGCATTCTCCGACACTCCTATCGGTACCACCGTCCCCAGTACCACCACTAAAGAAAAAAAGAGAAACTCTCTTTCTTCTTTTTTTTTCTTTTTTTTTAATTTTTTATAAAATAATATTTTATTATTATTTTATCTTTTTTTTTCTATTCTCATACTTTCTCCACATCCGTTGGTGCCGTCCCACCATGGCTCCCCTTCTCTCTTGGCAAACATCGATCCTGATCGCACTCCAACAACTCACTTCTTCTTATACCTTCTCTAATTTTTTAGAGGCTATTAAATATAGAGATTTGACTTTCAAATTGATGGAGTACCATACTCTATTTATGAATAATTTATTAGATTTGCTCTGATCTGATCTGATGGATCAATTTAGATCTTGAAATATATTATTTTTAAAAAAAATAAAAATATTATTTTTAAAAAATAAATTAATAAAATATTATTTTTAAAATTAAAAAAATGATATGCTATCTTTTTAAAATAATCATAAATTAATATTTTTAAAAAATATTATTACTATTTTTATAATATTTTATTTTTTAAAATAATATTTTTTAAAAATATTTTGCATCTCTTATCTCTTATCTTTTTTTTAAAATATATTTTTTAAATTTTTTAAAATATTATTTTATTATTATTTAAAATAATATTTAAATTATTATAGATAATAAAAATAATAATCCATATGGCATAAGTACTAAAATCATCTAAGATGCTGCGATGGCAATACCACCATATTCCTCCTTAGAGTATTATTATATATATAATAGATTTTAAAAAATAATAATTTTTAAAAAATATTTAGATTTAGATTTTAATTTATTTTGGTACTGTTCCCAACACCACCGCTGAAGGAAGAAAGAAAAACTCTTTCTCTTTTCTTTTTTTTTTTTTTCTTTTTTTTCTCTTCTTTTTCTTTTTTATAAAATTCTTCATTCCTACTCTCATACCTTTTTCATGCCCGCCGGTGCCACCCCACCATGGCTCCTTTTTTCTCTCAATAAATATCGATCCTGATCGCATCCTATCACTTCTTTTCAAATCTTCTCCAAACTTTTGGAGGCTATTAAATATAGAGATTTGGCTTTTAAATCGATAGAGTATCATATTCTATTTATAAATAATTTATTAGATTTAATCTGATCTGATCCGATGGATTGATTTAGATCTTAAAATATATTATTTTAAAAAAATAAAAATATTATTTTTTAAAAATAAATTAGTATATTATTATTTTTAAAATAAAAAAAGATATACTATTTTTTTAAAATAATGATAAATTATTATTTTTTTAAAAAATATTATTATTATTTTAATAATATTTTATTTTATTAAAATAATATTTTTTAAAAAATATTTTTATCTCTTATTTTTTTTATTTTTATTTTTAAAATATTATTATTTTTTTTTAAATTTTTAAAATATTATTTTATTATTTTAAAATAATATTTAAATTATTATAGATAATGAAAATAATAATCCACATGGCACAACTAAAATCATCTGAGATGTTGAGGTGGCAATACTAGAATACTCCTCCTTAGAGTATTGTTATATATATAATAAATTTTTAAAAATAATATTTTTTTAAAAATATTTTTCATCTCTTATTTTTTTATTTTTATTTTTAAAATATTATTTTTTAAATTTTTTAAATTACTATTTTAGTATTATTTAAAAATAATATTTAAATTATTATAGAAATAAAAATAATAATCTATATGGCATAACTAAAATTATCTAAGATGTTGAGATGGCAACACCATAATACTTCTCCTTAGAGCATTGTTATATATATATATATAATAGATATCTCTATCTCAAACTTATTTTTGAAACTACCATCCACGTCGAAATTATGGGTTCAACCTATGATTTTATGGGCCAATTCAGTTGAAATCATAGGTTGAACCCATGATTTCAAGCTCAGCTGGCCTGATTACGTGATGGATTGAAATCTTGGGATGGACTCACAATTTTAGTAAACTCATGGGCCCAACCCATGGTTTCACTAATCATGGGCCCATCCCATGAGTCCAAATAATTTTTTTTGAATAAATTATGTCTCCAATTCTTAAACTATATCGGGTTATTTTAAATAATTTTTAAACTATAAAAACCTAAGCTTTAGTCTTCAAACTTTCTGAACCAATTTAATGTTACCCTTCATCCATTTTCGATGCTTTTCTCACACCAAAAATCATATATGGCAGTCACCGGTGCTTATGTGGCTCCGTTCATTTGAACATGTGGTATTTATTTTATTATTTTTATCATATTTTATCTTTCTTCTTCTTCCTCCGATCTTTCTAAAGAAAATCAAGCAGGATTTTTAGCATGCATTTTTAAAATATTTTTAAAATTAAAATAGCAAAAACTAAAATTAATTAAATATTAATCTACTGCATGCATTGATGTAATCAATTTAAACCATACTTAGGATCTAAACATGCTAATATGTAATTTAAAATTTAAATGCAATCGATCAGTAAATCGAATCTATTAATCGATACGAGTTCAAAACTCGATACCTATGCGTGGATAGCTGATCTTCATAATCTGAATCCATCGAAAGAAGCTATGGTGTCATGCTATAGCTGCACACTCGTTCGGCCTTTACAGTTGGTCCACATGGAGCTCCTAATCCCGACTAACTCTATCGGAGTGCTAGCTCCTCGCAAGAGTCTTTGACGGCTGATTGCGATCGATTCAATTGATCGCCTTCTTTTTGATTTTTTAGATACTCCAAAAAATTAGAACATGGAGTATGGAGGATGATGAGTCAGTGTCTGAAGTTTGATGGCGATTCAATACTCACAGCACTCGATCTCTTCACCTGAACCCAAGATCCCAATCCTAGGGTTTTGCACTCATTGAAAAATCTTGACATGCCAGAAACCCTCTCACACCCTCTCTCTTTGGAGTTTTTTCATGAAACAAATTTTTACGCGAAGAAGGACTCTTCCTCTATTGTACACCCATCTTAGATCCTCTTAAGATGGATGACATAAGGAGGAAAAAAAATTGAGAAGAGGAGTGTGAGAAAAGTTGGTGCAAGAACTATAGTTGACCCTTCCATGCACAAGACAAGCCCCCCTTCTCTGATTTTCTCTCTCTCAGAAATCCCTCTATGTAGCCTCCCTCCTCTCTCATGCGCGCACAAAAAAATACCCTTTAAAAGTTGTGTGCAACCCATGGGAAAGCCACGTGAGATTGGATAAGAAGAGGGAGGTTAAGTGGTTTCAACCACTTGCTTGAATTCAAAATTCAAGCAAGTGCTTATTCCATTCCTAATGCCCACCCCAGGTGTTTTACGTGTAGAAGGACTCTCCTTCTGCGCATCCACTCTCTAAAATGCACAAAAATTTTTATGAAAATATTTGGTGGGTGTGGGAATCAGATAAGGATAAGGATGGGTTCAAACTACTTAACCAACTAAGTTGAATTCAAAAATCAACTAACTTTGAACCAGTCCAACCCTTGGACTAGATCAAAAGCAGATTAGAGAGGGGGCGCAGAAACCTTCTGGGTGTGAGAAAAGTTACGTACAAAAATTTTGGAGCATGGAACAAGAGTGGAAAAGTCAAAGATGGTGGGCGCATGGGAGAGTTTGATTTCAAACTTTATTTTGACTTGGTCCTAATTGGTTTCAACCAAACCAATTAATCTAGACCCAATTAGATTAGGTTAAATCTAACTAAATTAGGCTTAACCCAATCTAATTAATTTTTAATCAAATTAAAAATTAATTAGATCCAGATTCTGATCAAATCAGGATCAAATCTTCCATAGGGATTAGGTCATCTCATGACCTTATCGGATCAAATCCAATCGAATCCAATTTGATCAGATTTGATCAAATCCTTATTATTCAATCAAATCGAGCTAATCAGCAATAAAATTGCTAATTTATCCTCCAAAAATATCAGACTTGGATGGGTTACCAAATAATAGAGTCCCATTAACATGAAACTCCTAAAAAGTCCCAGTGGAACTCTTGAACCCAGTGTTCCAAATGAATGAAACTCACGATCTTAGAGTCTCAGACCAGTAGAAATTCTGATTAGAGAGTTCTAGATGAGTAGGACTCGGAGTCCCAGTCCAATGGAACTCTTGATCACAGAGTTCTAGTCCAGTGGGACTCTTGACCAAAGTGTCCTAGGTCATCAGAACTCATGATCAGCCATCAGATCAAGTAGGAACTTCTTATGTGTATGACCCCATAAGTTCGAATCCTAAGCTGACAGTATAGAAACTAATTTTCTATACCAATCGATGTGACTATCTAGCAATGGTACTCGATGTTCGAATAGATCGAAAAGTCGCAATGCAATAATGACGAACCTGTGGAATATGGTTATCGTATAATTCATCCCCTTGAACTCGATGCTCAAAAGAATGATCTAGGATTTACTGTCAACCTTAAAATTCATCCACATTGTATTTGAAAATTTAGTGTCCATCAAATGGACCACCCCGATTGAGGGTTTGCTAAATTGAAATACAATAATGCACTTGCTCCAACACTTAGAGAGGTCAATCCCATCTTGACACACACCAATTTTATAAGTACTTAATTACACCCAGTAGCCTTCCATCATTGAATTAGAAATTCAGATAGTCTGGTACCTAACTACAGTGAGATGCTTGCAAGTCACCATGGTGGTCTCAGGTCTAAGGAACACTTATACCCATATCCTTCGCGAGAAATTCTTGACAGCAGAGAGCTCCGCAGTTGGATCACGTTTAGTGAAATATATCCCTATACTTTACCTGTATGTTATAATAGTATCTCTATACTTTTGGTTAAGAGGACAATCAATACTTATGGCACACAATGTCCTACACTCGATACGTTATCGTCCTAGGTAACAGCGTATCATTTGGTCACGAACTAGTTTAAGAACTAAACGATAAATCCTCCTTTGTCGAGTCTAAATAGTCCTAAGAACTTCATCACAGAAAGATGCACAAAGTGATGAAAAAGTCAAAATAATAATTTTATTCATTAATAATTCAAGTATAAGTATATTTAGCTTAACCATCTACAACCTAGATGATTGACTTTAAGATACATTTTTCAACAACTTTCACTTAGACTAAAGCCACTCAGAACAGTATCGAATATCCATCTTCCATTTGTGATTGTCGAACTCTTTGATTCTAAGAGCTTTAGTAAATGGGTCGACTATATTCTCCTTTCTGTCGATCTTCTGAAGCTCGACGTCATCTCATTCCATTATCTCTCATATGATGTGGTAGCGATGTAAAATATGTTTGGTGCACTGATGTGCCTTCGACTCGTTCGCTTGAGCTATGGCTCCAGTGCTATCACAGTATAGAAGAACTGAACCATCCAAGGAGGGTGCCACTCCCAGCTCGTCGATGAACTTTCATAGCCACATAGCTTCCTTCGCAGCATCAGATGCCGCGATATACTCCACCTCACACGTAGAATCGGCTATAGTATGTTGCTTGAAACTCTTCCAACATACCGCTCTACTATTTAGGGTAAACACAAAACTCGACATATTTTTGCTATCATCATGATTTGACTGAAAACTGGAATCAATATATCCCATAAGTTTCAAATCAGAATCTTCATAGATGAGCCACTATTTTTTGGTATTTCTCAAATACTTTAGGATTGTCTTCACAACCTTCTAGTGATTTTCATCCGAATCAGACTGGAATCTGCTCACTACTCTTAGTGAGTATGCCACGTCTAGTCTTATACATATCATGGCGTACATAATAGAATTCACTGTCGAAGTATATGATATTCTACTTATACACTCTCTCTCTTGAGGAGTTGTCGGATAATTCCTCTTCGAGAGAGAAATTTCATGTCCTATCGAAAGATAGCCCTTCTTGGAATTCTCCATGCTAAACCTCTTCAGCATGGTATCGATGTACGTGGACTGGGATAATCTAAGCAATCTTTTAGATCTATCCCTATAGATTCTCATTCCTAAGATGTAGGAAGCTTCTCCTAAGTCCTTCATGGAGAATTGAGATGAGAACCAAACCTTTATTCTCTGTAATATATGGATGTCATTTTCGATTAAGAGAATGTCATCAACATATAGTATAAGAAATACAACAGAACTGTTAACCCATTTATACACGTAGGATTTTTCTCCATTCTTAACGAAGCCATACGTTTTAATTTCTTTATCAAAATGCATGTTCTAACTCTGCGATGCCCGCTTCAATCCATAGATGGATCTTTGAAGCTTGCATACCTTAGACTCATTTATGAATATGAAATCCTTAGACTGTATCATATACACCTCTTCATCCAGTTCTTTATTTAGAAAAGTTATTTTTACATCTATTTGTCAGATCTCATAATCTAGGTATTGCACTATCACAAGCATGATCTGAATAGATTTGAGCATTAACATCAAAAAAAATATCTCATCATAGTCAATATCATAACATTGATGATATTCTTCGGCACCTAGATGGGCTTTATAGATCTCTACCTTTTCATCTGTGCCTCTTTTTCTTTTGAAAATTCACTTACATCCAATAAATTTTATCCCTTTAGGTGGATCAACCAGTGTCCATACACTGTTGACTTTTATGGACTCCATTTTAGATTTCATAGCTTCTAGCCACTTATCAGAGTCAAACATCTGCATGGCATCCATGTAGATGATCGGATCCTTGTTGTTCTCATCGAATCCAATAGGATCATCGTCCCAGACTAAGAAACCATAGTATCTATTTGGTTGATGTGGTACTCTATCAGATCTTCTTGGTGCCACTTTAATGGGCTCTGGGTTTGATCTTATCAAATTCAGTTCTGCAGATTCACTAGAATGTGTCAATTCTTCCATATGTCAAATTTCATTAAGTTCAATATTATAGGCAGCTGTTCCTTCACTAAGAAATTTTTTTTCCAAAAAAACTGCTCTATTGCTGACGAACATTTTTTGTTCTTTAGTAAGGTAGAAGTAATAACCCCTAGTTTTCTTGGGATACCCTATGAACAAGCATTTATCGAACCTAGGTCCAAGCTTTTCCGACTGCAAACATTTAACATAAGCCGAATATCCCCAAATCCTAAAGTAAGAGAGTGTCGGCTTACGTCCAGTCCATATCTCATATGGAGTCTTTGCAATAGACTTGCTTGGAATATTATTCAAAATAAAATAGGCAGTCTCTAGTGCATAACCCCAAAATAAAATGGACAGACTTGTAAATCTCATCATGGACCGAACCATGTCCAATAAGGTTTGATTTCTCCTTTTGGATACACCATTACACTATGGTGTTTTAGGAGGGATCCATTGAGAGAATCTCATTCTCTCCTAGATATGTCAAAAACTCGTTGAAAAGATATTCACCTCCTCGATCAGATCGAAGAATTTTAATACTCTTCCCAAGTTATTTTTCTACCTCATTTCGACATCATTTGAACATTTCAAATGAATCAGATTTACTCTTCATAAGATAGACGTATCCATACCTAGATAGATTATCAATAAATATAATGCAGTAATAGAACCCACTTCTAGCACCTGCGTTCATAGATCCACATACATTAGTATGTACTAGACCTAAAAACTCAGTGGCTCGTTCACCTTTTCCAATAAAAGATGATTTGATCATCTTTCCAAGAAGGCAGTACTCATAGGTATTTAATGATTCACAATCATGGATGTTAAGGATACACTCCTTGACTAACCTGTTGATCCTGTTCTTATTTATATGACCTAGCTGACAGTACCAAAGATAGGCATCAGAGACATGATCTAACTTTGGAAATTTATTTGACGTATATATTACACTAATAGGTTGTGATAATATGTAAATGCCATTTCTCAATTATTCTTGTAGTACTATAACATCATTCATAATGATATTATAATAATTTTTTTATTGACAAATAATAATCATTTTAGGCCAATAGCCCAATAAATATTATGTTCATCATAAAAGATGAATAATAGTGACAGTCACTTAAAATGATAATATTATTTTTGAAAAATAGTTTAAGAGTTTTCAATGCTAGGATTGAAACTTGATTTCCATCCTCAACATTAAGAAATCTATCACCATTCTCAAATTTTCTACCAATTTGAAGTCCATGCAATGAATTGCATATATGAATCAAACTCCCGATATCTAATACCTAGGTAGATGTATTATATACGGAGAAATTACAAGGTGTTATCATATAACAACCTTGACCAGCAACCACTTGCTGATTTTTTCTATTCAACCTATTTGGATCAAGAAGATAATTTTTCTTCGGATCTATCTGATTAGGGTCAACACTAGACTTTACATTTTTAGGTCCTAAATGCTTACCACTGTCCAACAGTAAACAAAATGGACTTACGCTAGCCATTCTAATTATCTGAAAGAAAAACATAAGATCAAATTAGTACTCATTATTTAAATCCTAAAGACTTGAATTTTAGTCTAAAGATTTTTCTACTATTTTTAACAAATTGGTAGCTTCTATCTCCAATTCGAGGAATTACACTAACTTCTTAGTAGATATTGGAATCCACATAGACTACATACAGGCCTGAGGAAAGCTCTGGCTAACTCATGTATATCTACAGATAGGTTCATAATCAATTATTTCTCTAAATAATTTTTATTATTTTAATTTTTGCCCTAGAGACAAATTCAGTAGGCTATGGCCTCCACTGAAAAAAGTCCGGTTAGGTCCAACTATTAACATGATTGAGTTTGGTGTATCAAACCAATGATGACTAGGCCCAAGAAAAGCTCTGACTAATCTGATCACCATTAAGAGAGTGTGACCTAATCATCATATGATAGATAGTAATTTCAATATCCAGATGAACATCAGGTGTAAGGCACCTCTAATGTCCATCCAAAAAATTGGACTCATTACTATTCATCTTAATGGAAGGCTATGATTCGGTTATTTTCATAACTTAGTTATTTTAAGAATCTAATAATTTAGAGGATTTAGATCACATGTGATTTTAGATAGAAAGGACATGGACCAATTTCTTCCACTGACTTCACCAAGTTAAATTCTTCCACTGATTTTATTAAGTCAATAGGTTAGGACTAGGATCAATTTAAGTCTATGGGCACCTAGTTTAGTCATACTAATTAAAATCAATTAAATTGATTCCTAGTGACATGGATTAGTTCGAATCATCAAATGATCTAATCAAATTCCAATCGACCATGTTGGCCAGGTAAGTGAGATCAGTGAAAGGGATATGCTATTAACTCGTCAAAGATCGAATCAGTGCGGATAGCTTTCAATTAAAAATTACTAATCTAAACTACCAAACTTACCTTAGATACCAATCGATTAATTGAGTTTAATCTGATCAACTTAACAATTTTGGGCTAGACCGCTTAGCCATGAATTAAGTCCATCTTGATCTTGTTAAAGATATGGACTCATCCAACTATAACTATTGGAGTTGATTCTAGAGTGTCTTTGATCTAATCTAATTCAACACTTGATTAGATTTGATCAATTACTCTAGATTAATCTATTTTTTAACTAACCTTAGGTCTAACCCAATTTATGAACCTAATTCATCTAACCCTTTAACCCACAGTCTTATGATTTTATCTTAGGATCTTAATTTATAATTCTAGACCCTATGAATAATACTTAATTCTTTTAATTAAGTTTTTAGACTGATGGATTAGGGTTTGGCATTTTAAAAAATAGTTTTTAAATTTTAAAAGTTTTTCATTTTTTATTTTCCAAATGGATCGACTCATTTCAGAAATAGATTGGCTCATTTCTCAAACAGCAACCTATTGCTAGTTTTAAATAGAAAATAAAATATAATGAAAATTAAACTATGAATCAACCTTTTAGATTTAATCTAAAATATATTCATATTTAATTTTTTAATTAAAATAATTTTAATCATTAAAAATTTTTTATTGTTCATCTTAATGAATGAGTTCACGGTGGCATCCCTACTGCCATAAGAGATTCCCACTGAATGAAAGGAGATGGCCTTTAAATCATACTTATCCTTTATGATCGGATGGCTTGATAGCTCATTCATTCTCAATTACTAAGTTATCTGGATTAAGCATATCAAATATACTAATATTTAATTTTTAATTATATATTAGACATGTCAAGCAATCCAGTTGCTCTAATACCATTGAAGAAAATCAATCAAGATTTTTAGCATGCATTTTTAAAATATTTTTAAAATTAAAATAATAAAAACTAAAATTAATCAAATATTTATCTACTATATGCATTGATTTAATTAATTTAAATCCTACTCAGGATCTAGACATGCTAATATATAATTTAAAATTTAAATATGATCGATCAGCAAATCAAATCTACTGATCGATACGAGTTCAAAACTTGATACCTATATATGGATAGCTAATCTCCATGATTTGAATCTATCAAAAGAAGCTATGGTATCATGTTATAGCTGCACACTCATCCAACCTCTACAGTTGGTCCACACGGAGCTCCTAGTCCCGACGAGCTCCATCGGAGTGCTAGCTCCTCGCCAGGGTCTTTGACAGCTGATCGCGATCGATTCAATCGATCGAATTCTTTTTGATTTTTTAGATACTCCAAAAGATTAGAACATGGAGTATGGAGAATGATGAGTTGGTGTCTGAAGTTTGGTGGTGATTCAATGCTCACAGCACTCGATCTCTCCACCCGAACCTAGGGTCCCAACCCTAGGGTTTTGCACTCACCGAAAAACCTTGACACATCAGAAACCCTCTCATGCCCTCTCTCTTTGTAGTTTTTTCATGAAACAAATTTTTATGAGAAGGACTCTTCCTCTACTGTACACCCACCTTAGATCCTCTTAAGATGGATGACATAAGGGGAAAAAATTTGAGAAGAGGAGTGTGAGAAAAGTTGGTGCAGGAACTATAGTTGACCCTTCCACGCACAGGACAAGCCCCCCTTCTCTGATTTTCTCTCTCTCAAAAATCCCTCTACGTAGCCTCCCTCCTCTCTCATGCACACATAAAAAAATACCCTTTAAAAGTTGCGTGGAACCCATGGGAAAGCTGCGTGAGATTGGATAAGAAAAGGGAGGTTAAGTTGTTTCAATCACTTGCTTGAATTCAAAATTCAAGCAAGTGCTTATCCCATTCCCAATGCCCACCCTAGGAGTTTTATGTGTAGAAGGACTCTCCTTCTATATGTCTACTCTCTAAAGTGCACAAAAATTTACATGAAAATATTTGGTGGGTGTGGGAATCAGATAAGGATAAGGATGGGTTCAAAGTACTCAACCAATTAAGTTGAATTCAAAATTCAACTAACTTTGAACTAGTTCAATCTTTGGACAAGGTCAAAAGCAGATAAGAGAGGGGGTGCAGAAACCTTCTAGGCATGAGAAAAGTTATGTACAAAAATTTTGGAGCATGGAGCAAGAGTAGAAAAGTCAAAGATGGTGGGTGCATGGAAGAGTTTGAATTCAAACTTTATTTGACTTGATCCTAATTGGTTTCAATCAAATCAATTAATCTAGATCTAATTAAACTAGGTTAAATCCAATCAAATTAGACTTAAACCCAATCTAATTAATTTTTAATCAAATTAAAAATTAATTAGATTCAGATCCTGATCAAATCAGGATCAAATCTTTCATAGCGATTAGATCATCTCATGATCTTATCGGGTTAAACCCAATCGAATCGAATTTGATCAGATTTGATCAAATCCTCATTGCTCAATCAAATTATGCTATTCAGCAATCAAATTGCTAATTAATTTTCTAAAAATATCAGAGTCTAAATTGGATGGATTACCGAACAATAGAGTTTCATCAACATGAAACTCCTGAAGAGTCTCAATCCAGTGGAACTCTTGAACCCAGTGTTCTAAATGAATGAAACTCACGATCTTAGAGTTTTAAACTAGTGAAACTCCTGATCAGAGAGTTCTAGATGAGTAGGATTCAAAGTTTCAGTCCAGTAAAACTCTTGATCATAAAGTTCTAGTCAAGTGGGACTCTTGACCATAGTGTCCTAGGTCATCAGGACTCATGATTAGCCCTCAGATCAGGTAGAAACTTCTTATGTGTGTGATCCTATAGGTTTGAATCCTAAGCTGGTAGCATAAAAATTAATTTTTTGTACCAATCGATATAATCATCTAGCAATGGTATCCGACGTCCGGATAGGTCGAAAAGTCATAATGCAATAATGACAAATCTGTGGAATATGGTTACCTCATAATTCATCCTCTTGAACTCGATGCTCAAAAGGATGATCTAGGATTTACTATCAATCCTAAAATTCATCCATATTATATTTCAAAATTCAGTGTCCATCGAATGGACCATCTTAGTCGAGGGTTTCCTAAATTAAAATACAGTGATTTACTTGCTCTAACACTTGAAAAGGTCAATCTTATCTTGACACACACCAACTTCATAAGTACTTGACTGCACCCAATAGCCTTCCATCATTGAATTAGAAATTCAGATAGTCCAGTACCTAAGTATAGTGAGTTGCTTGTAAGTCATTGTGATGGTCTCAGATCTAAGATACACTTATATCCATATCTTTCACGAGCAACTCTTGATAGTAGAGAGCTCCGTAGTTGGATCACGTTCAGTAAAATATACCCCTACACTTCACCTGCATGCCATAATAGTATCTTCATACTTCTTGGTTAAGAGGACAACCAATACTTATAGCACACAACGTCCTACACTCGATATGTTGTCATCCTAGGTAACAATATATCATTTGATCGTGAACTGATTTAAGGACTAAATGATAAATCTTTCTTTATCGAGTCTAAATAGTCCTAAGGACTTTATCATAGAAGAGTTCATTATAGAAAGATGCATAAAGTGATGAAAAAATTAAAATAATAATTTTATTCATTAATAATTCAAGTACAAGTACATTTAGTTTAACCATCTATAACCTAGATGATTGACTTTAGGATACATTTTTCAACACTTTCTTCTTTGAGGAGGATGGGGTCATAGAAGGAAGGAGATTTGGAATGGGAGGAAAAGATGATGAAACCGACACCGGCTTGGTGGGAGGCATTGGGAGGAGGTGATGTAAAATGAGTGGAGGAGAAGAACCAAGCAAAGAAGGATGGTGTCATGGAGGGAAGGAGGTTTTTCTTTCTTTCTTCTATTTTTATTAGGATTTTGGAGATGAGAAAAAGAGAGATGAAAGATGAGAGATTTGAAAAAAGGTGGGCAGAGAGTTCAGCGGGATGTAATGGTGAAAAATAAAGAAAGGTTGTGAAGGAGAAGGAGAATGGGGCCATGGAGGGAAGAGGTTTCCTTCTTTCTCTTATTTTTCTATTGGAATTTTGGGGATGAGAAGAAGAGAGATGGGAGATGATAGATTTGAAGAAGAAGATGAAGATTTGGAGAGATGAGAGATTGAGAAGATGAGAGATTAGGGATTTTGACATTTAAAAAAGAAGAAGATGACATGGCTCAAAATATTTTAAGCCACGAGTCAGTGCTAATTGAGCTATGTGAGCAAAACATACTCCACATAAGCACCAGAATTGCCACATCAGATTTTTGAAGAAAAAAATCATCGGAATCGCATCTAAGGGCAACATTAAATTAGTTTAGAAAGTTCAAAGACTAAAGCTTAGATTTTTGTAGTTTAAGAACCATTTAAAAAAAAATAATATAGTTTAAGAACTAGAGACATAATTTACTCTTTTGTTTTTAGTTCATCGATGAAGGATAGAGGGCAGAGGACTCGTGCATGCCATGGGAGGGAGGTGTTGTGGCCTGGAGTGGGGGTGAGATTTTTTTTTTTTTGTGCGGCGGATGGTGGGGTGGGCGGGGGTGCGGTGGTGCGGAGGGGGGAGAGTTTTTTCTTTTCT
The DNA here is from genome assembly GCA_006176705.1 of Cocos nucifera. Classification (NCBI taxonomy): domain Eukaryota; kingdom Viridiplantae; phylum Streptophyta; class Magnoliopsida; order Arecales; family Arecaceae; genus Cocos; species Cocos nucifera. The sequence continues at coordinate 1,359,228 of QRFJ01000023.1, read as the reverse complement.
TCTTTTTTTTTTTTCTTGTGGCAGACTAAAGAAGGGGGGGTGGGCATGTGAGGGATAGGGGGAGAATTTTTTTTTTTTAAATGACAGAGAAGTAGGGATGGTGGTGATAGTGCAGACCCCCCGAGGTGGGGGGAAGGGCACCATGGAGTGTGGGGAGCATGAGCGGAGTGGGTGTGCCAGGGTAGGGGGAGATTTTTTATTTTTTTTATTTTTTTTTTAATGGCAGACGGTGGTGGGGCGAGGGTGGGGGCGATAGTGACGAGAGCAGACCAGTAGAGTGGGGCGAGGGGCACCACGGGGGTGGGAGGGGTGCGAGAAGAGCGGGCACAGAGTTATGTCAAGGAGACCCATGTACCTGAAGGAACCCCCCCCCCCCCCCCCCCCGATGCCCGCAAGTCCTCCACCCTCATTACGCAAAAAAAGAAGAAAAAGAAGAGAGTGGGGAAATCAAAGGAGATAGCAGAGCCGGGGTGGGGGGGAGGATTGTGGTTTTTTTTTTTTTTTGTTTTGGCATGGGGGTGGGGGGCGATGGTGATTGGCGCAAGTGGAGTGGGTGCATGGAGGATGGGGGGAGATTTTTTTTATTTTTTTTTATGGTGGACAGAGAGGAGAGGAGGGTGATGGGGTTGGTGGTGGTAGTGGTGATGGAGACCCGCATGCCTAAAGGAGCTAGGCCCCACCCTCCACCCGACCCCCCATGGCGTCGTAAGTCCTCTGCCCTTGTTACAAAAAACAAAGAAGAAGAAGAAGAAGAGAGAGAGAGTGGGGAAATCAATTTTGAAATTGTGAATTCAACTCATGGTTTCAACATTTTGATGCTGACGAAGCTAATACTTGATAGGAAAAATGGTTATCATTGGTTGAGAATAGAAATTCTAAAATTAAATATGACAAACATCAAGCATCTAGGAAAGAAAAGATATTTATAAAACAATGGAGATAGCAAAAGTAAAGAAATGGATTAAACCATATACTTTTGTATTGAACAAAATATTTGGAATCAAACGGATAAGAAAAATGGAGATTGACATTGAATTATATGGTCCCAATGCATACCTTCCAATCCTTATAATCAACTCTGAAGACAAAGTTGCTGTAGAAAATATTGCTCGAGGTTACTGTAGTTGCTGAAAGAGTATTTCTAGGAGCTAGTACATAAAATAGCACACCCATTCGTTAAGATTATTGCAACCGATATTGAATAGAGTTCAAGAGAATAGCGGGCATTCCAAGAGGAGATACTTTCAGACAAGGTGATGCCCACTTTCATGGAGCATGGTTCTTCTAAGGTAAGTCTCCATAAATACGCGGTTTCATGTGAGAATATATAAAGTTTTGTCATAGTATTTGTTTGCATCTAGAGTATTATCTTCTTGCAATATGTGTTCACTCTTCTTGTCTAATCAGTCTTCTTCTAGGTTGAGCATGCAATGAACCACTTGCTGTATGGTCATGGATCAGATCAGTAGTTTGACATGACTTGTATAACATGTTCAACAATCCTTGGTCTGTCTAGCTAGGCATTGTTGCTCTGGTTTTCTGATTGTGACATGTAATGAGCTCAATTTCTTGAAGTTTTCTTGCAATGTTCTGTTTTCACTTGTCCTAGTAGAAAGCGTATGCAACAATGAGTGGTGCAACAGAATTATTTTGGATTGTCATGTTGTGATGTTTGTTGGATTATAGAATCCTAGAGGCTTTAATAACAATAGCCGCAGTTATATGACCTTTCCTGTATATATCCTAGAAGGAAGGATATATCTCACTGCACGAATTACACCATCTAATGCACTAAGAAAAAATTGAATGGGGAAAACATGATCAGGCATCTGTCTCAACCAAGATATTGGCGCTTACCTTTTTGACTTCCATCAAAAGTGTTGAAGCTTGAAATTGATTGGCTTCAGGAGTGGAGCGATCAGCCTTACGTAGGGATGTTGGAGAAATCTGTAAAATAAAATCCGAGCTGGAGGATTTGGCTCCGACGAGGATCCTTCGATGCTCAAGTCAGTAGAGAATAGCTAAGCAATAACGAGTTCTCTGAGAGAGATTTTTTGCTTACCTAGGTCTTAAGATTTTATAATATTTATAGAGAAAGTATCTTACAAACATTATGTTGTTCCGCTAATTTTAGACCGCTAATCACGTTGTTTTAAGATTAAAGTCATTTTTCCATAATGAAAAAGTTGTTACCGGCGTGATTGGAATGCTTTTATCTGCTCCCACGAGTTTAGACAGAGTGGAAAATAGTTGGTCGTGGTAGGATTATAGCTGGGTTACTGCTTATCTTCGAGAGGAGCCATTGAATGCAGCGAAGAATTAATCATCTGAGGTGGCTTAGAAGTTTCGAGTGCTGGATGAGCTATTGTCAAAGAAATTAGCTCAGAGGCATACTTCGACTTTTCCTTTGGGTCGGAGGGCATGTAGAGAGTCACTTTATCTCGGTATGTTGACGTCTTTATCTAATTTGAGGTGGTTCGATCATTAACTCGATCGATTCAAGGCATTTACGTTACTACCGTAATATTATCCTCTAGTGCCGAGTCTAAGAATCATGTGAAAGAACTATCCTTTAGGTAATGCCTCAGATTGAGTATCATGCTCTTTTACTTTTGATCGCACTTTTGGCATTAATAGCTGATGACGTCAGTACCGGGCTACCGAAAACGACTGTGATTAAGGCTTGAATGTTCGTTCCTTCGAGAGAATAATTTAAAAGGTGCCTTTTGGCTTTCATCTTCTTCTGTAAATCTGCTTAGAAGGTGAGCGAGAGAGAGAGACGATTGCGATAGCAACATTTACCATCTTTTCTACTTGAAATTTTCTTCGCAAGATTTGAGAGCCAAATAGATCCAACGTTGGCAAGAATACTATAGGTGTTCTTGGTCCAAAGGAAGCAGGCTAGGGCCTTGTTTGCTCACTTTTTTATTCCCGAGGAGAATACCATTAGGGCCTCGAATGTTGTTTCGATGACCGTGCCTCCTCCAGTCCTAGCAAGTATGGAAAACGAAAATTCTTCGTTGATTGATGAGCCAGAAGGTTCAGAGACAAAGGCTATGATTGAAACGATGGCTCTGATGACTGAAATCATGGTCGCCTCGGGGGTTCAACTACAGAAGCTACTATAGGGTTATGTTGGAACCAGATCTAGGATTTCAAAACTAGATCTTAAAACTTTTTCAAGATAGACAGCGAAAGACTAAAATTAATCAAAATTAATTTTTAATATTAAAAATATCCTAAATTTAATGTTCTATTACATGATCATGGCATGTTATTAAATTAAAAATTAAAATATAAGAAAGAAAATAAAACATATTGATTATATCAACATGCATTTACATTACATCTAATGCAGGTATGTAATAATAGATAAGATCTATTATCTATGCAAGTTAGACATTCTAATTTGCTGATCTAGGCTTGAGTATGATATTGTGAGCCACACACATGTTCGGCCTCTAGGAGTCATCCACACGAGCCCACAAACCACGATCAAAAGTCCTATGCAGGAAATCAGCATAGTATGTTAGTACTATGCTGATCCTTTTTCGATGATTGATCCAATGTCTTCTACTTCTGAATTTGAACTCTTCCAAAGATGAGGAGGAGAGAAGATTTTAGATATGAAACACTCTCAAAAATCTGAAAGGAGGCAGAGAAGAGATGAATACAACAACCCTAGAAAAAGATCCTCTTCTTCTTTTCTGTTCAATCACCTAGACACATAGTTTTGTGTCTATAAAATGCTCATGCTCCAATACTCTTTCTTCCTGATTTTTACACACCCTAATGGTCTCTCAATGCCCTAGAATATATCAAAAAACTAGTTCAAAATTCATCCTATATATAAAGATATAGAGGAGTCCTTGTCTAGGTCAAATACCTAGACAAGGAATGTCCAATTTGGGCAAGACAAGGGGCGCCCAACTCTTGGACGCCCCCTCCAATATTTTTGGCATGGACCATCTGAGAAAGGTGCACAAAATCTTCTCCTTTTTACCATAAAAATCTAAGAGAAAATAGGGAGGAGGGCGACACACATGAGAGGAGAAATTTTTATTTTTCAAAACTCTATCTCATAGGATTTGAAACCAAAACAACTTACCTTCTTTGACTTGGTCCACACCTAACTACCAAATAGGAGAAAGAGGGAGAGGATGGGCATGCATGAGAAGGCCTGGCAGAAAGATTTCAATGCACAAAATTAAGAGAGAAAGAGGGCGTGGGGTGTGGGAGGCTAAAGTGGCGCAAGGTAGATTCTCCTAGTCACACTAGGAATCTTCTATGACTTGGTCAAAGTGGTTTCTCAAACCAAATTAAATCAAAAGTAAGTCAATCTAATTAAATTAGGCTCTAACATAATTAAAAATTTAATTAAATTAGATTAAATTTTAATTTAATTTTTTAATCAAATTAGAAAATTGGATTGACCTAAGTCCTAATTGAACTAGGACTAGTTCTTCCTTGCACTTGACTTATCCAATAAGCTAATTAGACTTGATCCAATCAAGTCCAAACTAAATTTAATTAAATTATATTTAATTAAAATTAATCTCAGCCCTCAAGTTTAATAAAATTAAGCTAATTAGCAATTTAATTGCTAATCGATCCTTCTACAACACTTGCACTAGATTAAATATCAATCATATTGATCGTTTAACCCTAGAACGATTCTTAATCGTTGATCAACCATCCGATCAGATTATGAGCTCTAATGTGTGTGATCTTATAGTTCCAAATCTAAGTTAGTAGCATAGAAATAGATTTTTATATTAATCGAAGTAACCATCTAGCAATGGTATTCGATGGTTAGATAGGTCGAATGTATAGAACAACATCCTTAAAATCCATATGGATATAGTTTTCATATAATTCATCTTCTTGACCAAAATGCTCGTAAGACACCTCAGAGTTCAACTGTCAGCTCTGATCAGGTTGTCCATATTGTATTTCAAAATATCAAATCTATCTGATGGATTATTCTGGCTAAGATTTTGCTATATTAAAATACAGTGATACATTCTTTTCCAACTCTTGAAGTGGTCAATCCCATCTTGATCATACACCGACATCATAAGTACTTGACTGTATCCAAAAGTCTTTCATTACTAAATTAAAAATTTAATTAGTCCGATGCCAAAGCATAGTAAGTTACTTGCAAGTTACTGAGATGATCTCAGGTCTAAGAATACTTATACCTACATCCCATCAGAGACATTCTCGATAGTAGAATGCTTTGAAGTTGGTCACGTTCGATGATGATGTACCCATACATCTCATCTGTATGCCATTCCAGTGTCTCCATATTTTTTGATTAAGAGGGCAATCAATCCATATGACATACAACGATCTATGCTCGATAGATGCTGTCATCTTAATTAACAGCCTATCAATTGATCGTAAACTATTTTAAGAACTAATCGATAATTTTTTTCTTTATCGAAGCTAAATAGTCCTAAGGACTTCATCATAACAATGAAGTTCGTTAGAAGATGAATACTTTATGATAAAAAATATAAAAATATATTTTATTAATTAATAACTTAATTATAATTATAATATAGCTCAATCGTTAATAGATTGATGATTGGCTTTGGGATATATTTTTTAATAACTTTCTCTTATCCAAAAGCCACTCGGCATAGTATCTAATATCCATTTTTGACTTATGGTTATCGAACTTCTTTATCGCCAAGACTTTAGTGAAAAGATTGGTCAGATTCTTCTTTCCATCGATTTTCTAAAAGTCGATGTCACCTCGATCCATGATCTTTCGGACCAGGTGAAAATAGTGCAGGATGTACTTCATCCGTTGGTGTGCCTTTGGTTTCTTCACCTGAGCTATAGCACCAATGCTGTTGCAGTAGAGCATGATCAGATTATCTAGGAAGGATGCTACTCTGAGCTCGGTGATAAACTTTCTCAGCCACACAGTTTCTTTCGCGGCATCTGATGCTGCGATGTACTCTGCTTCGCAAACATAGTCTGCCATAGTATGCTGCTTAAAATTTTTCTAGCAGATGGCTCTACCATTCAGAGTAAAGATATTTTTTGATATGCTTCTACTATCATCATGATTAGATTGAAAGCTGGAGCCTATAAATCCCATAAATTTCAGATTTGACTCGCCATAAACCAACCATTAGTTTTTAGTATTTCTCAAATACTTAAGGATGGATTTAACCATTTTTTAGTGATTTTCTCTAGGATCAGACTGGTATCTACTTACTACTCCTAGTGAGTATGCCACATCTGATCTCGTATATTTCATGGCGTACATGATAGATCTCATTATCGAAGCATATGGAACTCTACTCATACGCTCTCTTTCTTCAGAAGTTGTCGGACAATCCTTCTTAGAGAGAAAAATTTCATAATCTATCGAGAGATAATCTTTTTTGGAATTCTCCATGTTGAACCTCTTCAGCACAATATCTATGAACATGAACTGGGATAATCCAAGCATCCTTTTAGATCTATTCCTATAGATCTTCATCTTTAGAATTAGGATGCTTCATCCAAGTCTTTCATGGAGAACTATGATGACAATCAAATTTTTATTTTTTGTAGTGTGGGGATGTCATTCCTGATTAAGAGAATATCATCCATGTACAAGATAAGAAATACCACTGCTAGACCATTTGTCCACTTATAAATGCAGGACTTTTCTTCATTCTTAATGAAGCCATATGTTTTGATCATCTTATCAAAATACATGTTTCAACTCCGAGATACCTGCTTTAATCCATAAATGGATCTCTAAAGCTTGCACATCTTGGACTCATCTATGGAAGTGAATTCCTCAGGTTGTATCATATACACCTCTTCAGTCCGTTCTCCATTTAGAAAAGCTATCTTCATATCCATCTACCAGATCTCATAATCTAGATGGGCAGCTATCGCAAGCATTATTCGAATAAATTTGAGCATTGCCATAAGAAAGAACGTCTCATCATAGTCAATACCATAATGTTGACGATACCTCTTGGCAATCAGATGGGCTTTATAGGTCTTCATCTTTTCATCTGCATTTTTTTTTCTTTTGAAGATCCATTTACACCCAATGGGTTTAATCCCTTCGAGTGGGTCAACCAATGTCCACACATCATTGATCTTCATGGACTCCATTTTGCATTTCATAGCCTCAAGCCATTTCTTAGAATCGGATCTCTATATAGCATCTATGTAAATGATCAGATCCTCATCATTCTCATCGAGTGTGATGGGATCACCATCTCAGACCAAGAAATCATAGTATCTATCCGAATGATGCGATACTCTATCGGATCGTCTTAATGGTGCAGGTACACTAGGCTTCAGATCTGATCTAATCATTTCCGATTCAGGTTTAGTTACAAGTGCCAATTTTTCTATCTGTTGAACTTTATCAAGTTCAACCTTAGAGGTAACAGTTTTCTTACCAAGGAACTTCTTTTTCAAAAAGATTGCCTTAAGGCTGATGAACATCTTTTGTTCATCAGCATGGTAGAAATAGTATCCTTTGGTCTCTTTTGGATATCCTATAAATATGCACTTGTCAGACCTAGGTCCATGTTTATCTGTAACTAATCATTTGACATAAGTCGGAGACCCCCAAATCCTAAGGTGTGAAAGTGCTGGTTTAAACCCCGTCCATATCTCATATGGAGTCTTAACTATAGACTTACTTAGAACCTTATTTAATAGATAATAAGTTGATTCAAGTGCATATCGCTAGAAGGATATCGACAAGCTGACAAAATCCATCATGGATCGGACCATGTCTAGCAGTCTGATTTTTCTTTTCAGACACACCATTAAGCTATGGTGTTCCTGAAGGAGTTCATTGGAAGAGAATCACATTCTCTCCTAGATATGTGAAAAACTCATCGGAAAGATATTTTCTTCCTTGGTCAGACTAAAGAGTTTTAATACTCTTTTCAGTTTATTTTTCTACTTCACTTCGAAATCATTTGAATATTTTAAATGAATCTGACTTGTGTTTCATCAGATAGACATATTCATATCTGGACAGATCATCTATAAAAATGATGAAGTAAAAATATCTACCTCTAGCACTTATGCTCATTGGTTTACATACATCAGTATGTACTAGACCTAAAAGCTCGATGGCTCTCTCACCATTTTCAATAAAAGATGACTTGGTTATTTTACCAAGAAGACAGGACTTACAGGTTGGAAGTGATTCATAATCACTGACTTCGAGGATTTCCTTTTGAGTCAATCTATTTATCCTATTCTTGTTTATATGATCTAACCTATAGTATCATAAATAGATATCAAACATATTATCTATTCTAAAATGCTTGCCAGTTGAATAGACTACGTTAATAGGTTGTGATAGCATATGCACCATTATTCAAATGTCCACATAAAATAGTAACACCATTCATAATGATATTACAAACTTATTTCTTTATTGAAATTTCATAATCATTTTGGCTAGAAGGCCTACAAAAATAATATTTTAAAAGAAACTAGAAAAAAAATGATAATCACTAAAAACAACGGTATGGGACTCAAATACAAGTTTTAGGATTTCTAAAGCTAAAATTAGAACTATTCTTCCATCTCCAATATTCAGAAATCTTTTACTTTGCTCGAATCTCCTACCGACCTGCAACCCCTGTAATGAATTACAAATATGGTAAGGACTATCAATATTCAATACCCAGTCAGTAATATCATAAATAGAAAAATTGCAAGAAGTTATTATATAAATATCTTATCCAGCAACAGCTTGCTTCTTTCTCTGCCTGTTCAGATTTAGGAAGGTAATGTATTGAGGATAGTTTCTCTTTCAGTGCCTTCTCTTCTTGCAAAAGAAGCATTCAGCTTGACTCTTATCAGGCTTGACTTCCTGGTCTGGCCCTACACAGATGTCTCAACTTGAACTTACACTTTCTTAGATTTTTTTTTATTCTTCTTTCCTTTCTTAAAGGATTGAGAATCAGAAGATGAGCCTCCCATTAAGTTTACCAACTCCTTATGGAGTTGGTGATCCTTCTCAAAGTTCTTAAGCAACCCCAGTAACCCATGGTAGTCTACTTCAGACTTTGTGATTCTGAAATGAATGAGGAATGGAAGAAAAGACTTGGGCAGTGAGTTCAGTATTGCATTCTTCCCAAGTTATTTATGCAAGAAAAAGTCGAGCTTGCTTAATCACTCTATCAGCTCGATCATGTATAATACATGATCAGTGACAGAAGCACCATCCCACATCCTATGGTTGAAGATGGTACAACTAGTCTTATGCCTTTCAACGCCATCGGATGTGCCAAAACAATCCTCCAATACTTGAAGCATATCTTTTGGCTGAGTCATCTCAAATCTATGATTAAATTCATTACTCATAGTAGTCAGCATAATACAGTGCATCGTGATTCGATCACTGAGCCACTTCTGATAAGTGTCTCTAACTATTTCACGTGCATTGGTAGCTGACTCCTTAGATGCAGGATCTGTCAATATATATAGGATCCGTTAATACATATAAGATCCGTTCATACTTCAGGACTATCTTTAACTTTCGGTATCAGCTATCAAAATTGGATCCCACCAACTTATCATTGTCCAATAATGATTGAAGCGATAGAGAAGTGGCCATATCTGCACAAAAAAAAAATCATAATCTAATTAGTAATTGATTCATTAAATCTAAAGATTTAGATTTTAATCAAAAGATTCTCTCACTATTTTATTCGAATTGATAGTCTCTACCTCCAATTTGAGGAATTATCCTAATTTTTTAATGGGTACTAGAATCCATATAGACTGCACACGAGCTCAACTTTGGTTGGCCAACTCATGTACATCTAAGGATAGATTCATAATTAATTATTTCTTTAAATATTTTTTAGTAATTAAATTTTTGTCGTAGTTTCTAATCAGTAGGCTTTGGCCTTGACTGAAAAGATCCGATTAGGTCCAACCATTAATATGACCATACTTGGCCTATTAAATCAATGAATGATTAGGCCCAACTTTGGTTGGCTAATCTAACCACCATTTAGAAAGATGTAGTCAAAAAATCATATAATAAATGATAATTCTATTAGCCGTAAACATCAGGCCTTTGGGCCTCCAATGATTATTCAACTAATGGACTCATTATCACATACTTAATGGAAGGCTATGATCTAGTTATCATAATAACTATTTTATTTTAGAAATCTAATAATTTAAAAAAAATTAATTTAAAGATGAGAAAAGATTAGATGAACCAGCTTATCATGATCCTTCCACTGACTTCACCAAGTTAGCTTAAAGATGACCATTAATAGGCTGGTCTAGGAGCACCTAAATCAATCACACTGATTTGCCTAGCTGACATGGGTCAGCTCAAATAGTCAAGTAATCCGAGCAAAATATAATTTCATCAAGAGGCCAAGTAAGTTCGATTAGTGGAAGGGTTTGCCAAAGCTTGTCTTAGACATCTTCAAAAATGGCCAAATAAGTGGACTGTCAATTAAAGACCATCGATTTGGTTTACCTTAGATACCAACTGATTTAATTAGTTTCAATTAGATCAACCTAATAGTTCATGCTAGATCATGTAGCTAAGAATTTAGTCCATATTGGATCTCATTAAAGATATGGACTTGACCAACTACAACTATTGTAATTGATCTAGAAAATCCTTGACTTAATCTAAGATATTAATTGATTAGATTTAGTTAATTTTTTAATTAAGTCCATTCTTTAATCTAATCCTAGGTCTAACCTAACTAATAGACCTAATCTCCACTAATCCATTTTACCCAATATGTTATGATTTGTGTCTTAGGATCTTCAATTTACAATCTTAGATTCTAATCAAATAACTTCTTAATTCTTAATTAAGTTTTGGACTGAGGGTTGGGGTTCGACTTTTCAAAAATAATTTTTATATTTATAAAATATTTTTATAATATGATTCTATCAATCAAATTATATATATGATTTATAATCAATATGCAAGTAAGATAAGCATGAAACTACTTTAGATCTAATCTAAATAGGTTCATATAATTGAAATAGTTTCAATTATAATCAATCATAGAAATCTTAGATTAAATATAATATATTTATGATAATTAAAATTAGATTAAAATATTTTTAATTAGATCATAAAATTTTTTAGATCTAATCTAAAATTTTATAATCAATATTTTAGATCAACACGTACTAGGATAATCTCTCCACTGTAAGGGATAAACCATACAGCAGGATAACCTTATAGTAGTCCGTGCAATCTAAAATTTTTATTTTTAGATCTAAAATTATTTTAAATTTAATAAATTATAAATAAAATTAGATCATATCTAATAAATTTATGATAAAAAAAATCAACACGAACTAGGATAACCTCTCCATTATAAGGGGTAAACTTTACAGCAGGAAAATCTTATAGCAGTTCGTATGATCAAGATTTTTAAGTTTATATTTAATAATAAGATTATAAATTAGATCTAATATAAGAAATAATTTAAATATACTCACATAATCATGCAATAATCAACCTAGGCTTTGATTCCAATTATTGGAACCAGATCTAGGATTTCAAGGCTAGATCTTGAAACTTTTTCAAGATCAGACAGCGAAAGACTAAAATTAATTAAAATTAATTTTTAATATTAAAAAATATTTTAAATCTAATATTCTATTACATAATCATGGCATGTTATTAAATTAAAAATTAAAATATAAGAAAAAAATAAAATATATTGATCATATCAACATACATCTGCACTACATCTAATGCAGGTATGTAATAATAGATCAGATCTATTACTTGTACAAGTTAGACATTCTAACTTACTGATCTAGGTTTGAGGATGATATTATGAGCCACACATACATCGGACCTCTAGGAGTCATCCATACGAGCCCATGAACCACGATCAGAAGGCCTACGTAGGAAATCAGCACAGTATGCTAGTATGGTACTGATCCTTCTTCGACGGTCAATCCGATGCCTCCTTTTTGATTTGAACTCTTATAAAGATAAGAAGGAGGAAAGAAGATTTTAAATATGAGACACTCAAAAATCTGAAAGGAGAAAGGAAAGAGATGAACACAGCAATCCTAGAAGAAGATCCTCTTCTTCTTCTCTATTCTCTCACCTAGATATCTAGTTTAGTATCTATGAAATCCCCATGCTCCAACACTCTTTCTTTCTAATTTTCACACACCCCAATGGTCACTCAATGATCTAGAATATATCAAAAAATTAATCCAAAATTCATCCTATATATAAAGATATAGAGGAGTCCTTGTTTAGGTCAAATACCTAGACAAGAAATGTCCAATTTCAGCAAGACAAGTGGCGCCCAACTCTTGGGCATCCCCTCCAATATTTTTGGCATGGACCATCTAAGAAAGGTGCACAAAACCTTCTCCTTTTTACCATGAAAATCTAAGAGAAAATAGGAAGCAGGGCAACACACATGGGAGGAGGAATTTTGGTTTTTCAAAACTCATTCTCATAGCATTTGAAATCAAAACAACTTACCTTCTTTGACTTGGTCCACACCTAACTACCAAATAGGAGAAAGAGGGAGAGGATGGGTGTGTGTGAGAAGGCCTAGGAGAAAGATTTCAATGCACAAAATTAAGAGAGAAAGAAGATGTGGGGTGTGGGAGGCTAAAGTGGCGCAAGGTAGATTCTCCTAGTCACACTAGGAATCTTCTATGACTTGGTCAAAGTGGTTTCTCAAACCAAATTAAATCAAAAGCAAGTCAACCTATTTAAATTAAGCCCTAACCTAATTAATGACTTAATTAAATTAGATTTAATTTTGATTTAATTTTTTAATCAAATTAAAAAATTGGATTGACCCAAATTCTAGTTGAACTAGGACTAGTTCTTTCTTGCACTTGGTTTATCCAATAAGCCAATTAAACTTGATCCAATCAAGTCTAAACTAAATTTAATTAAATTATATTTAATTATACTTAATCTCAATCTTTCAACTTAATTAAATTAAGTTAATTAGCAAACTAATTACTAATCGATTCTCTTGCAATACTTGCACTAGGTTAAACATCAATCGTATTGATCGTTTAACTCCAAGAATGATTCTTAATCATTGATCAATCATCCAATTAGATTGTGAGCTCTAATATGTGTGACCTCATAGGTCTGAATCTAAGTTGGTAGCATAGAAATAGATTTCTATATCGATCATACTTGATGGTCGGATAGGTCGAATGTATAGAACAACATCCTTAGAATCCATGTGGATATAGTTTTCATATAATCCTCTTTTTGACCAAAATGCTCATAGGATACCTCAGAGTTCAACTATCAACTCTGATCAGATTATTCACATTGTATTTCAGAATATTAAATCCATCTGATGGATTATCTTAGCCAAGATTTTGCTATGTTGAAATACAGTGATACATTCTTCTCCAACTCTTGGAGTGGTCAATCCCATCTTGATCATACACTGACTTTGTAGGTACTTGACTATGTCTAGAAGCCTTTCATTACTAAATTAGAAATTTAGTTAGTCTGGTACCATAGCACAGTAAGTTGCTTGTAAGTCACTGAGGTGATTTCAGATCTAAGAAATACTTATACTTATATCCTATCAGAGATATTTTCGATAGTAGAATGCTTTGGAGTTGGTCATATTCAATGATAATGTATCCATACATCTCACCTATATGCCATACCAGTATCTCCATACTTCTTGATTAAGAGAACAACCAACTCATATGATATACAACGATCTATGCTCGATAGATGCTGTCGTCCTAATTAACAGTCTATCATTTGATCGTAAACTATTTTAAGGACTAATCGATAATTTTTCTCTTTATCGAAGCTAAATAGTCCTAATGACTTCATCACAATAATGAAGTTCGTTAGAAGATAAATACTTTATGATGAAAAATGCTAAAAAAATATATTATTAATTAATAAATTAATTATAATTATAATATAGCTCAATCGTCAATAGGTTGATGATTTGCTTTGGCATATATTTCCCAATAGGTCAACCTTGCTAGTTCCTCCAGCAGGGGTTGCTACGATGGATCATTTGATAGAAGAGGCTTGTATAGAGGATCTTCCCATAGGAGCGGTAGGGGTTGCGGAGATAGCCAATCCTTCTGAACTAGTCGGGACAATCGAAACTATGGATTTGCTAGGATAAATGGCATCTGTTCTTGATTTACTTTTGATTGAAACTTGGGTGGAAGTTTCACGGCTGGCCCCTTCTTCTCCCTCTACCACAGAGACCCTTAGAGTTGCAGCTGATTTTCTAATGGGCCACCTCTCGCTTGAGGAGATACAAGCTTTGGAGGGAGAAGGTGCTCAGCGCCAAATGGTGGGTGGTTTCAAATTTTTGGCTTTGGTTGGTCATTATCTAGCCAATTTCACTGGGGTTATCTTTGGAGTTTCATCTTTGGAGCTTCTTGAGGCAAGGAAGGAGACTGATAGGCTAAGATACCATCTGAAGCAGAAAAAAGCTTCTAATATTGAGTTGACCAAAGAGATCAACTATTCTGAGAAAGCACTTTTTGAAGCTCGCGAGATGATCGATCATCGAGATGATGAGTTGAAGAGGGCTCATAGAAGAATTTTAGTCCTTGAAAGATGAAGGTTAGAAGTTGAGCGAGACTATCATCGGGCTCGTGAAGATATAGACTGTCTAAGGAGGACACTCGAAGGGAGAAGGAACTCTATGTCTAGGATTTGTTCTCCAAGGGGTTCTGATAGAAGGCCGAACAAAAGGCTTAGGACCTCTGATAGAACACACCATGGGGAGGAGACATCTCGAAGGGCTGAAAGTCCTTCAATAAGAGGGGTGCTTTTAATTAGAGAACCCTCAGCATCCCAGGTCGAGCTTCGAAAGGTGAGCGAAAGGCTCGATTGATTATAAGAGCAGGACCAACATGGTGATCAAAGCCTACAAATTGGGGTTCTCTATAGGTTTTAAAAGATGTAAAGAAATGGCTTGGGTTCTTCTTCTAATGGATGATGCTGAGTCTTTGTGGACGGATCCATCAGATAAGAGCTTGAAGGCTATGATAGATCACTATCTCAAAAAGTTTGCAAGCTTATTCGTTATCCTTATGGGGACAAATAGGGTTGACTCTATTTCACAAATAGAAGAGATTGTGTCGAAGAAGGCCATTCTGAAGCCAATCATTGAAAGATTTTTATAAGCTATATTTTCTCTTCTTCTTCTTGTAAGTCGATGTGGCATTTAAGATTTATGAATGAAATATTATTTTTGTCGAAGCGATTTGTTTCTTCTCTCTCCTTCTCCTTATTATGCTTCGAACTTGTATTTTGAATTTCGATCTGAAGTACATTTTGTCATCTTCGAAGCACTTATTAGTGGATTCGATGGGATTCAAAAGGGATGAAATTGAAACCATTGCTTGCATAGTGATTATTGTCACACATCTCTCCACGTCTCTTTGGGGGTGGCACAGAGCATGATTACAGCTGTCTGAATCAATTATCGTACCAATGGTGGGGGCTGCATTCAAATAATAATCACCATGCATCCGAGCTATATCAATTCATGTTCCGCATTTAATGTTCTAAAAGATAAATCATTTGAAAATCGCTTGGATTCGATCCATGGATAAGTCTTAGGTGAGACAAAGGGTCAGGCTCTATGGTCTCTTTTTATCATTGTAGGTTCTTCATTCATCTATTTTCTTCTGCTTCTCTTTATATTATTCTCTTTTGGAGGAATGGCTCACTCCGGAGATTCAGATTTTGCATCGATGATCTTTCAGTCAAAGATGAGGGAGAGGAATTTGGTGTTGATTCATAGCCAGTTTCATATTCCTCCAAAATTCTAGTTAAAGATTTCAAAGGTGGAGGAAAGCACTTGTGGCCCTCCCCCAGGTCGGATTAGCATCTACAAGAAATGCTTCCGAGCTGGGCTAAGATTTTCTCTCCATCCTTTCTTTGTCATCCTTTTTTGATTTCTTAAAATGTCACTATGTTCGGTTGTTCCAAACTCACGATGACACATCTATGGCTTTACCACAGCATGTATTTTGGTTGGTGTTAAACCTAGCATCATACTTTTCTATGATTATTTTATCTTGAAAAGATATCCTGGACCTCACGGATGATGGTACGTGACTTTTAGGAGTAGGAAGAATACTCCTTCGCTGATCTGAGGCGCTCCTTCCACTATTCATAGTTGGAATGGGTGCTTTCTATTTATCTCATGTTCCTCAGGCGATGAGTGAGGCTTTATGGATTGGGTCAAGTCCTAAGAGACCGTGTTGAAGGATCCACTGCTTGACCAGCATTTGAGGCAAAATTTAAAGACCTCGCGCAGCTTTGAGATTCCAAAATTGAAAGAGCTCCTATCTAAATAGATCCTATTGAATGTGGGTGTCAGCCAAGTTGGCCCCAAAGATGCATATCAGCCTCTTGCCTTATAATTGCATTTATTTGGGCTCTAAGATATATCTCTCATGGGTTGATATTTCAGATTGTAGCGGCGGATCCAAGCTTGCCAAAAGTGCTGGGTCTGAAGATCCTTCGAAAGAGAAAGGCAGAGCCAACCAGTGGTAAATCTATCCATACCTAGGTCGAGCTTCTTCTCATGCCGCCGACCTCTGAGTCAGAAGGGCCTAAACCCCATGCCATTGATAATTTTGAGATTGTGCAGGTTCAGCACAATTTGGGCTCTCCAGTTCTTGAAGGGTCAGAAGAGCCTGGCAAAATACTTATTCAATGAAGTCATTTTGAGTCTACTAGCTTTCAATGTTTTTGATCTCTTCTTAGAGGAGGAGCTGGTCGGGGTTGCTAGAACTTCTGGAACTATGCTAGCTAGATTAAAGCTTGAGGCATAGACCTTAGAAGATTACGATTTGGCATGCAAGGCATTCTCTGACTTTCTCTATTCGATCGATGCAACCCAGTTGTTGATCGAGTCTCTCAAGATAATGAGGCGAAAGATTCTGGATTGCTTTATTTGGATAAGTTTGAGGTGCATGTCATTATGCTTTTTCTAATTTTCTTGTTTTAATTAAGATGTTCGAGTAATCTAGAATGTTTTAATAGCTCACCCATTATATGAATGGATTTATAGAGCATTCTGTTAAGCTTTTGGCTAAAGCGGCGAAGCACAAAATAGACACCAAAATGCTCAAAATCACAAAGGATAAGACACTAGAGGCAGCTAGGGAGGCCTCCATAAAGGTTGACGCTGTCGAAAGAAGAGTTGAGGGAGCCAAAATAGCATTGAAGAAGGTCGTTGAGGAGAATTCTCGACTATTAGGCATTTGAAAAGCTCAGGTAGCAGAGATAGAGGAGCTCAAGACTCAATCTATGAAGGTAGGAGAACTTCAAGCTGATGTTGCAGAGGCCAGAACCATGTTGAAGGCTACAAAAGAGACAACAACCAAGCTCCAAGGCAAACTGGAAGCACGAGTTGAGGCTGCCGCTTCAAAGGTTGTCGAGAGTTTTCGGATGTTGGAGGAGTTCAAACATGAAAAGATAGAATTTGCAATCGATGCCTATGATAAGAAAAAATGCTTGGTTCGAAGTGCAGTGACTGCTCGGTATCCAAAACTGAATCTAAATTTTTTTTAACAAGATCTCCATATTGCCTGTCGCCAACATGGTTGGAGCTCCCATCGGCCCGAAAAATATTTTCAGAGTCTACTTTGTCTTTTTCTCCTATATGTTCTGGCTTATTAGAGCTGCTGTAAAGAAAATTCAATATAAATAATTTTTTTTTATTTTTGATCATTTTTTTTCTTTTGCTCGATCTTTTTTATTTTATTCTTATCTAAGAAATTGAGACTCCAACCTAAGGAGCCTCGGATAAGTTAATTCTAACTTTAAGACTTACAAATTGATCTCTCCATTAATAGTGTGCATAATTGATGGGACGTGCCTATTTTTCTGCATGGTATTAAGTGTGCATAGTTTAAGAAGCGACATCGCCATAACTCTCATGTAAGGCTTTGACCTACAGCTATGGGGTGGTAAATTCATCTAATTGTGGACTTGCATGTGGCATGATTTTATAAGAGCAGTTATGGCAGACTTTCCTTTTTAAGGAGGACTTATGTTTGCTTTTCCTTCCATCAACGATATTTAGAACATTTCGTTGGATGATGGTAGGGTGGTGTGCTCCCTTAGAGAGGAATGGAGTTATGTTCCTCTATTGGGGATATAGTTGTCTACTTGAAGAAGAGAAGAAGATTCAATCGGCTTTGATTAGTTTAAAGATGCTTGTAATGGACATTCCGATTGTAGAACGTTCATATTTTCGATCTTGAGATCTTTGTCATTTTGCTCTCTACATCGAAGGTGGTTGTTCCCTCGGCCCCAAGAGCTTTGTCACTATTTTCTTGTCTTGTAAGGGCAAGGATCCAGTGACTGTTTCTTGGGTGCTTGTGTGGTGCGCCACTTCCAAAGGGGAGGAGGAGAGGGTTGAGCCTCTTCCGAGGGTGAAGGTCTAGATTGCATCTTCTATCTTGAAGGCTCTCTCTACTGTAGTCTTCTTGAAGACCTCAGTCTTGGGTCAATGAGGTGATGCTTTGATGCAAACCTGATTATTTCCTGGGGTTTCCATGTGTGCGTCTACGTCGATGTAGGGCACTTTGGTCAAAGGCTGTGCAAAGTCAGACTCTAAGTGAATGCAATCTTGGCCTTGGTATATCCATTCTCAACAATCTCGCGACTCCCTTTAATCTTAGCGATGGTTGTGGTTTCATCAAAGACTATGGCTCGGGATTGCAGAGAGATAAACACTAAGTGAATGCAATCTCAATCTTGGTCGACTCATGGTCATGCTATTCCTATTTAATGACATAATTCTGGAATGGAGGAGACAACGTCATATTGGAATCTTGATCCTGTTGGATCTATTGTAATTTTTGGTGTAAAATCCTCTATTTTTCTTTTTCTTTTTGCTATTTCTTATAAAATTAGTACTAGCATTGTTGCTCTTGTAAGAACTTTTCTTCTATAAATAAATGTCATGCTATATTTTTCGTTTCTCGAAGTGAATGTGGATTTTGGAGAGATGAGTCTTGATCCAAGAAATCCTTTTATGATGTGTTTTCACCTCAGTAATTCTAACGTTACTTAGTTTCAACCTATGAAACTTTGCCAAGATGACATCCCAATCAAAAGGATCTTAAGGAAAGCTATTTCAACCTATAAACTTACTATAACATTATCCTGATCGAAAGGACTTTGTAGGAAGCGGTTCCCATTTGAGGAACTTGCTGAGTTAACATTCCAATCAAAAGGACCTTGGACAAAGTAGTTTTGATATGAGAAACTTTCTGTATTAATGTCCCGATCAAAGAGACCTTAGACAAAGTAGTTTCAACCTGAGAAACTTGTTGTTTTATCATCCCGATCAAAGGGGCCTTAGACAAAGCAGTTCCGATCTGAGGAATCTGCTATATTAACTTCCTAATCAAAGAGACCTTGGAGAAAGTAGTTTTGATTTGAGAAACTTGCTATATTAACATCCTGATCAAAGAAATCTTGGATAAAGTAGTTTCGATTAGAGAAACTTGCTGTATTAACGTCTCGATTAAAAGAACCTTGGATAAAGCAGTTTCGATCTGAGAAACTTATTGTATTAATATCTCGATCAAAGGAATCTCGTGGGACTTCTCTTGAGTCTCTCCTATCATGCGGGTATAAGTCGATGAATTTGAAAATTCATTTATCAATATCATATGAATCATCGATAATACATATAGCGATTGGCCGAATTCTGAGGCCTAAGGAGTGGAGTCCTGTTTAGCTACTTCAAATGGTAAGTTTTCGAACGTATCACCTCATCAATTTGATAGGAGCCTTTTCAGTTATGTGAGAGTTTTTCCTTCTCCATGGGTTGTGAAACTTCAGTTCACCGAAGGACAAGGTCTTCGGCTTGAAATTCTTTAGCCTTAATCTGGACGTTATAGTATCTAGCTACCCTCTGGCGATAGGTAGCCATCTTCATTGCAGCACATTCTCTACTCTCCTCGATTAGGTTGAGATTAGCTCTAAGCCATATTAGGTTAGTGTCTTCACTATACTCCTTGACTCTAGGGGAAGGGAGCCCGAATTCCATAAGTATGACTGTCTCCATTTCAAACGCCAGGTTGAAGAGGGTTTCACCAGTGAAAATTCTTTAGATGGTTCGATAGGCCTAGAGGACATGATGAAGCTCTTCTGTCTATGACCCCCCCAGTTCGATTCAGTCTAGCTTTGAGATCTTATAGGAGAGTTTTTTTGATGACTTCTATCTCTCTATTTGCTTATGGATGGCCTACTGAAGTGAAGCGCTGCTCTATCTCGTGGTCTTCACAAAACTCACAGAGTTGGGCTCCACTGAATTATCTGCCATTATCGAAGATCAATATCTTGGGAAGACTATATCAATAGATGACCTTCCAAATAAAGTTTCGAACTTTTGCTTCAATGATTTGGGCTAAAGGTTCAGCTTCAACCTATTTTGTGGAGTAGTCAATGGCTACCAGAAGAAACTTGTGCTGGCCTGAAGCTTGAGGGAATGGACCTAAGATGTTCAATCTTCATTGGGTGAATAGCCATGGAGCTTCAATTGGAGTTAGAAGTGCTGCTGGCTGATGCTAGATCCTATCATTCTGCTGACATTTTTCACACTCTCTGACAAAATTTTGTGTATCCCGTTGTATTGTGGACCAATAGTAGCCTTGTCGAAGGATCTTATAAGATAAGGATCTACCCTCCAAGTAGTTTTCATAGATTCTTTCATGAACTTCTCATAGAGTATAGTCAGCTTCAGATGAGTGCAGGCACTTCAGAAGAGGTAGAAAAAAAGACCGCTTGTATAATTTATTATTAAGCAATATATATCTTGTGACCTTGTTGCTGATCCTCTGAGCTTCTTTCCAATCAAGTTGCAACTCGCCTGATCTTAGATACTTCTAAAAGGGGTCCATCTAACTGGGCTCCTCGTCGATCTGTTGGATAGTGGTAGGCTCTTCTAAGCTGGAGGTTCTCAAACCTCAAAGTAGGTCACTTTTTTCAAGTCGGTGGGCAACAATGATGCTAGTTTGGACAAGGCATCAGCTCTGGCATTTTGCACCCAGAAACTTGTTGGATATCAAAACTTTAAAAAAGTGAGATCAAATTTTTTATCTTTTGCAGATATTTTCTCATATTCTTCTCTCGAGCTTCGTACTCTTCCTTGATTTATCCAACCACCAGCTGAGAATTACTGAAGATCTTCAGGTGCTGGGCCCTAGCTTCCTTGGCGATCTTCAGTCCAGCAATCAGGACTTCATATTTCACTTCGTTATTCATAGTCGAGAGTGCAAGGCATATGTTGCCACATCTCCTTTAGGATCGGATAAAATGAATTCAGCTCCTGACCTCGACAGGTTCGATGAGCCATCAACATGTAGGGTCCACAATTCTTCTAGGTTTGATCCCATGTTTTTGTTATTTTTTGAGCTTGTAAGGTCTTCTGGCCATTTCTCGCATCTATTTCTTTCAAAGTTTCTCCATCCGAGATGGTGCATTCTAGAACAAAATTGGCTAAGATTGGGGTTTTGATAGAAGGCCTTGATCGATAATGTATATCCAACTCTGAGAGTTCTAGGGCCCACTATGCGATCCAATCCAAAGTATTTGAATGATGTAGTACTATCTTAATTGGATGATCTATGAGTAGTACTATAGTATAAGCTTGGAAGTAGGGTCGGAGCTTCTTTGCCATAATTACCAATGCAAAAATCAGCTTTTCTAACTTAAAGTATTTAGTCTCTACATCATGAAGGACCTTGCTAGTATAGTAAATAGGCTTCTATAGCCGTCCTTTTTGGATAAGGACTATGTTGATCGCCATAGGAGAAACAACAAGATATAATAAGAGCTCTTCTCCCAGTTATGGCTTGGTGAGCAACGACGGAGAACTAAGGTACCACTTCAACTCCTCAAAGGCTTCTTGGCATTCTAGAGTTCACTAGAAATTTTTCGACTGCCTGAGGGTTTGAAAAATTGGAAGACACCTCTCGATCGACCTGAAGATAAAATAGTTAAGAGAGGCTATTTTATCGATCAAGCATTGTACCTCTTTGACTGTCTTTGGTGGCATCATCTTTAGGATCGCTTTGATTTTCTCTGGATTTGCTTCAATGCCTCTTCATGAGACCATAAAGCCTAGGAATTTGCCTGCTATAACTTTGAAAGCACACTTCACAAGATTCAGTCTCATCTTGAATTGGCAAAGAGTATCGAAGGTCTTCTGGAGGTCTGCAACATGGTCCGATGTTGCATGACTCTTAACCAGCATATCGTCAATATGTGTCTCCATATTTTTGCTGATATGATTTTTAAAGATCTTGTTTACCAGCTTTTGATACGTGGATCCTGCATTTTTTAGTCCAAAGGATATCATCCTATAAGAAAAGAGTCCACAATCAATAATAAAGGCTATTTTCTTCTTGTTTTCAAGTGTCATCCGAATCTGATTATAGCCGAAGAAGGCATCTATGAAGCTGAGGAGCTCATATCCTGAAGTAGCATCAATCAGTTGATCGATTTAGGATAGCGGATAGCTATCTTTTGGATAAGCCTTGTTCAGGTCGGTGAAGTCGATGCATATGCATCATTTTCTATTTGCTTTCTTCACCAGTACAATGTTCTCCAGCCAATCTAAGTACATCGCTTCTTTGATGAAGCTGGCCTTGATTAGTTTGTCCAGTTCCTCAACTATGGCCTTTTGGCACTCTGAGATGAAGCTACACTTCTTTTTCTTTATTGGACGGTAGACTGGATTCATCTTTAAATAGTGGGACATCACTTCTAGATCAATCCTAGGTATGTTCGTGGCTGACCAGGCAAAAAGATCTGCATTTGCCTGCAAAAGAGTGATTAGTTGATTTTTCATTATCTGATCGAGGCAGGAATCGATCTTTTTAGTTTGATGAGGATTCTTCTTCCTCAATGAGATTTTTAGAAGCTCATTTGAAGGTCAGGCACGTTCCTCGATCAGGTCATCCCGAGCATCTAGCCCTTTTAGGAGTTTAGGTTGGATCTTGGTCTGATCCTCTGCTTGAAATTTGGTGGGGAAGCACCGCTGAGCCATAGGTTGACTGCCTCAGATTCATCCTACTTCATTTATTGTTGGAAATTTGACCATTGGTTGATAGCTAGACACCACGACTCTTAATTTTCAAAGGCCGGATCATTCGAAGATCGTGTTGTAAGCTGAAGGAAGCTTTACAATGATGAAGTCTACCTGAATCATCACTTGCTAAGGTGGGGTATCCATTGTGATAGGTATCTTGATTATTCCTTCTGGTATTACTGAGCTTCCAGAGAAGCCTTGGATTGGCATGTTAAATCTACTTAAATGTTTAAAAGAAAGTTTCATTTGGGAAAAGATAGAAAAGGATAGAGTATTGACTGAGCTTTCATTATACATAAAGACATGGTGTACATTATAATCATTAATATTAACAATTACAACCATGGCATCATTGTGTGGTTGTTGTACACCTTTTGCATCTTGCTCGGTGAAGGTGATGGCATCTCCGAGCCTATCCTCGAGTTTGGGCCTCTTCGTCGTCACTGATTTAGATGATCCCCTAGTTATCATGTGGATTTCACCTTGGAGGGGTTGTTCTTCTGGCGCCATTGGCTCCTCCACCTCTTGCATTGGTGCTGGCATGAGTGCTGAGGTTGGCGAGGTGGTTGTCGAGCTCTTGTAGGAGGTCAGCACGGAGGATTTCTTCCTCGGATGAAATGGTTCAATCTTTCCTCCCAAATGAGCCTTTCAATCGCATCATGGAGAAGGCAATAGTTTCAATGTCGTGACCATGGTCACGATGGTAAAAATAATACCTCATAGAATTATGGCATTCAAGCTTCGTTTGCATCTTAATTTGGAGGCTGAGAAAGCTCGGCATGGATCTTCATCAAAACCTCTCCCCAAGTGACATTCAGAGACGTATAGTTATGGTACCGCCTCAGGGAAGAGCGCTATCGATCACTTTTCTGAGGACTTGGGGATCAATGATTTTTGGATGGACCTCCATCCTTCTACTTTTGAGGGAAAGATCGAGAGCGCCGATGGATTTTTCTCTTTTTTGGGGAGCGCTCCTTATTTGGTCTTGTTGCAATAGAGCTGACAGAAATATCTTCATTGAAAGCTTCCTCCAGGTGGGAATATTTTTCCATCCGATCTAGCATTTCGGTGTAGTCTTGAGGGAAGTTTTTTATTAAAGACCTCTTCAAGTCATTCTTCAGCAGCTCGTCCATCAAGGTAGTCATCACGATCGATTGGTCTAGGTCACGGACTTTCAGGATTGCTGCATTAAAGTGGCTCACATAGCTACGGATCGACTCTTCTCTCTGCCAGATAATGTTGAGGTAGTCGGACCGCTTTTGTTGCTTCCGATTGTTGATGAAATGCATCATCAAAGACTGGCTCAACTCTTCAAAAGAATGAATCGAGACTGATTTCAGACTAGAATACCATTGTCGGGCCGCCCCCTTGAGAGTAGTAGGAAATACCTGATAGAAAATGGCATCTGACGCTTCTTGGAAGAGCAATGCTGCCTTGAAAGTTTCAACATGATCGACGAGATTGGTGGTCTTATCGTAGGTCTCAAATTAAAGTAGCTTAAAATTTGATGGCAGTGGCTCCTTCACAATCATCTCGTCAAAGGGAGGCTTGCCGCTGAACCCGTCATAGGGTCAAGAAGAAGAATCTTTATTAATGGCTTTGATCCACTTGTCGAGCTCTTGAAGCCTTTTCTCTATGATCAGATCCCAGATGGTTTAAGCCTCGGATTATTGAGGAGAGTGGCAATCGAAAGTGGAGTCATGCCCAGATTGTGGGTTGGAAGACCGTTGATGGGTTTGTCTCCTCCTTAGACTTTGAGGGAGCATTCGAGGAGGCTCGGCTTGTAATTACAGCTGAGAGGTCGGTGGTTAAGGTGGTGCTATCACTGGAGATGCAGTTGAAACCATCGAAGAAAGTATAAGCTGCACCATAGAAGGTGGTGCAGGAGTAGCCTGGCTTGGCTGTGGCATTATTAGGAGAGGCGTGAAAGTAGTTTGGACCGCCTGAACGACAGCCATCAAGATATTGACTTGCTGAAGGAGCAGGTTGAATTGGTCCATCATCACTGGGACTAATTAAGGCGGTGGAGAAATTTCTACCATCGAAGGATGAGCATGATCGTCAGTCTGAAGGACCGTCTAATGGAAGGTGGCAGCATCGGTGAGACAAGATGATGTTTTCTTAGGTGGCATATTTAAAAATATACCTTTCCTCTATCTGTTGTTGCTTGAAATTGATTGACTTCGAAAGTGGAGTGGTCAGCCTTACGCATGGATGTTGGAGAGACCTGCAAAATAAAGTTCGAACCGAAGGATTTGACTCCGGCAAAGACCCTCTGATGCTCAAGTCAGTAGAGAACAGCTAAGCAACAACGAATTTTCTGAGAGAGATTTCTTGTTTATCTAGATCCTCGGAATTTATGATATTTATAGGGAAAGTATCTTGTAGATGTTATGCTGTTCCGCTAATCTTAGACCGCTACTCACATTATTCTGAGATTAAGACCGTTTTTTCAAAATGAAAAAGTTGTTACCTATATGATTGGAATGCTTTTATCTGCTCGCACGAGTTTAGACTGAGTGGAGAACAGTTAGGTCATGGCTGGATTACAGCTGGGTTATCGCTTATCTTTGAGAGGAGCCATTGAATGCATCGAAGAATTAATCATATGAGGTGGCTTAGAAGTCCTGAGTATTGGATGAGCTATTGTCAAAGAAATCAGCTCGGAGGCATACTTCGGCTTTTCCTTCAGGTCGAAGGGTATGTAGAAAGTCTCTTTATCTCGGTATACTAACATCTCTATACTGATCTAAGATGGTTCGATCATTAACTCGATCGATCCGAAGCATTTACGTTACTATCATAATAAAAAGTACTTTATGATGAGGGTGGTGGATGGAAATCCCATTGGATGGTCGATCAGATCCCTTCTCTCATCGATCCACCAATTGCACCTGGTGCATGCAATATGGATACCAACTAATAATGGTTCTGATTCTCTTCTCAACCTTTTTTTGCAACTTTAAAAATCTAGCTTGTTTTTTCCACGTATTCCTAATTCATCATGGCTTCTCCTCCTCTACCAACTCCTTTCGATGCAAATGATTGTTCTGATGTTGAGGAAGCTAATACTCGGTAAGGAAAATGGTTGCCATTAAGACCAAAAATTCTAAAATAAATTAAAATAAATTAATTAATTTAAAATTTTAATAAAAAATATATATAAATCATTCGGTGGAAGTAATTATCATGTAGCAAATAATTCCATCTCTAGCTTTCCATGAACCCAGCCAATAACACTAGCCCAATAACATCCGAGGATTCAATCAACATTTTCAATTTGAAAATATTGAAACTATGGGTTGAACCCATGATTCCAAAACTGTGGGTTGAACCCATAAAAAAAAAAAAGAGAGAAAAATCTCTCTCCACCCCTGGCGTGCCTGCTCCGCGCTCTTCTTCTTCTTCTTCTTTTTGCGTAACGAGGATGGAGGACTTGCGGGCATCGTGGGGTGACCATCACCACCCACCCCCGCCCCCAGCACTGTCCATCATAATTTTTTTTTTTTAAAAAAAAATCTCCCCACACCTTGGTGTGCCCGCTCTGCTCGCGCCCTCCACCCCCGTGGCATCCCTCGACCTTGCCCCATGGGTCCACGCCTGTCATCACCACCCCCACCACCGCCACAAAAAAAAAAAATTTCTCCCCCCCAATCCCCCGCCTGCCCGCTTCGCCCACTTTCTAATATCCCTACTCTCTTCTTCTTCTTCATTTTCTATGTAACAAGGATGGAGGACTTGTAGATGCTGTGGGGTGACACCGCCACCACTGCTGCCTATCCCCCACGTTCACCATAAAAAAAAAAAAAAAAATCTCCCCCATTCTCAGTGCGCTCGCTTTTGCTCATGCGCCCAACCCCCATGATGCCCCCTGGCCCACCATGCGGTTCGTGCCCATCATCCCCACCCCCGCCCCTACCTCCATCCACCACAAAAAAAAAAAAAAAGAGTCTCTCCCCATCCCCTCCGCGCCCCACACCCTTCTCCTAATCCCCCTTTCATTTGCCACAAAAAAAAAAGAAAAAAAAAAAAAAAAAAAAAAAAACCTTCTTCCCTTCGCACCACCCCTCCCTATGCACCTGCGGGTACTCCACCATGCCCCCCACCCCCTGCGCCATGGTTCCTCCTCCCCTGCATCTGTGAATCAAAAAAAAATTGGACTCGTGGGATAGGCCCACGATTTCAGTGAAATAATAGATTAGACTCGTGATTTCACTGAGATCGTAGATTGCCCTATGATTTCAGTTTGCCACACAAATAAGCTAGCTAGGCTTGTGAACCCATGATTTCACCCGAGTTGGCCCACGTAATCATGGGTTTAACCCATGATTTCGACATAGGTGATTTGACTCCGGTAAGGATCCTCCGATGCTCAACTCAGTAGAGAACAGCTAAGCAACAACGAATTTTCTGAGAGAAATTTTTTGCTTATCTAGATCCTCGGGATTTATGATATTTATAGAGAAAGTATCTTACAGATGTTATGTTGTTCCGCTAATCTTAGACCGCTACTCACATTATTCTGAGATTAAGACCGTTTTTCCAAAATGAAAAAGTTGTTACCTACATAATTGGAATGCTTTTATTTGCTCGCACGAGTTTAGACTGAGTAGAGAACAGTTAGGTTATGGCTGGATTACAGCTAGGTTATCACTTATCTTTGAGAGGAGCCATTGAATGCATCGAAGAATTAATCATATGAGGTGGCTTAGAAGTTTTGAGTATTGGATGAGCTGTTGTCAAAGAAATCAGCTCGGAGGCATACTTCGGCTTTTCCTTTGGGTCGGAGGGTATGTAGAAAGTCTCTTTATCTCGGTATACTAACATCTCTATACTGATCTAAGATGGTTCGGTCATTAACTTGATCGATCCGAAGTTACTATCATAACAAAAAGTATTTTATGATGAGGGTGGCGGATGGAAATCCCATTGGATGGTCGATCAGGTCCTTTCTCTCATCGATCCACCAATTGCACCTGGTGCATGCAATATGGATACCAACTAATAACGGTTTTGGTTCTCTTCTCAACTTTTTTTTGCAACTTTAAAAATCTAGCTTGTTTTTTCCACGTATTCCTAATTCATCATGGCTTCTCTTCCTCTACCAACTCCTCCTTTCGATGCAAATGATTGTTCTGATGTTGAGGAAGCTAATACCCGGTAAGGAAAATGGTTGCCATTGAGACCAAAAATTCTAAAATAAATTAAAATAAATTAATTAATTTAGAATTTTAATAAAAAATTATATATAAACCATCCAGTGAAAGTAATCATCATGTAGCAAACAATTCTATCTCTGGCTTTCCATGAACCCAGCCAATAAGACTAGCCCAATAACATTCGAGGATTCAATCAACATTTTCAATTTGAAAATATTGGAACTATGGGTTGAACCCATGATTCCAAAACTGTGGGTTGAACCTATATAAAAAAAGAGAAAAATCTCTCTCCACTCCAGGCGTGCCTGCTCCGCACTCTTCTTCTTCTTCTTCTTTTTGCGTAACGAGGATGGAGGACTTGCGGGTGCCGTGGGGTGACCATCACCACCCCGCCCCCAACCTCAGCACTGTCCATCATAAATTTTTTATTTTTAAAAAAAAATCTCCCCACATCCTTGGTGTGCCTGCTCTGCTCACGCCCTCCACCCCCATGGCTTCCCTCTACCTTGCCCCATGGGTCCACGCCTGTCATCACCGCCCCCACCACCGTTCACCACAAAAAAAGAAAAAGTTCTCCCCCCAATCCCCCGCCTGCCCACTTCGCTCACTTCTCTAATATCCCCACTTTCTTCTTCTTCTTCATTTTCTATGTAACAAGGATGGAGGACTTGTAGATGCTGTGGGGTGACCACCGCCACCACTGCTGCCTATCCCCACTATCGTCCGCCATGAAAAAAAAACTCCCCCATTCTTTTGCGCTCGCTCCGCTCATGCGCCAACCCCCATGAGCCTCTGCCCTACCATGCGGGTCGTCCCTCATCCACCCCCCAACCCCTCCCCTACCTCCACCACAAAAAAAAAAAAAAAAAAAAAATCTCTCCCCCATCCCTCGCGCCCCACACCCCTCCCTTAATCACCCCCCTTTCCATCTGCCACAAAAAAAACAAAACAAATAAAAAATCTTCTTCCTCCGCAGCACCCCCTCTCTCTATGCACCTACGGGTACTCCACCCATGCCCCCCACCCACTGGGCATCTGCAGGTCCTTCCATCCTCCATCCTTCATCTACGAACGAAAAAGAAATTGGACTCATGGGCCAGGCCCACGATTTCAGTGAAATCATGGGTTAGACTCATGATTTCATTGAGATCATGGATTGCCCTACGATTTGAATCTACCACACAAATAAGCTAGCTAGGCTTGTGAACCCGTGATTTCAGCCGAGTTGGCCGACGTAATCATGGGTTTAATCCATGATTTCGAGATACATGATAGTTTTGATAATAAATTTGAGATGAGAATATTTTTAAAATAAAATAATAAAAAAATAATATTTTAAAAAATTCTAAATATTTGTATCCACCCCTTTAGGGCTGTTTCTTCGCTCATGCGTTGCTCCCCCACCCAACGTCGTTTTTCTGGTAGCAGTCATTGCATTGATGTTGGGTGCATTAATTGTGTGTCGGATGGGATATCAGAAAGAGTTTACCTCAGTTGGATTGTGCTAGATTTTCCAAACAATTTCATCGATTTCTATCCTATCGGAAAATAGTTTACCCCATGGCTGTTGCATTTAAGTATACCAAAGGCTGCCTTTCTTGATAAGATCAAAGCCTTCGCATGGCTCACGTTGCCGAGCTTCCTATTTACAAAGACCTTATAGCCATAAGAAGTGTCCTCCCAGCTCGCACTATTTCACACATTCATGGAAAACAGAATCAAGCTGCCGATTGGCTTTCTAAATATGCATTAACTGTTGATTGCTCCTTCAGTCCTTCGCCTTGGGAGACATGTTACCGTCTCACTTGGCGCAAATTCTGCAATACGACGAATTGCAAAATGCTGATACTACTCTTTAAGGTCAGAAATATGCTCCAAATCATCAGTTGCTATTCTAGTAGACAGGCTATCTTCTTCAGGAGGGTGGATTGCATCACGGCACGCTTATCATCATGGTGTTGGTGGTTGGCACCTTCGGGTTTTATATTGGTAATTCTTGTATCTTATCTATTTTACAATTCCTCGAGAAAACAATGTCTTTGTTATGCGTGTGGTATGGTAGCAACTTGCTAGAGTCCCCCCTACTTTCTAGATGAGCTTGAGAATCTACTCTGCTTCCACTCATAAATGCTGGGGAATTCTTTATACTCAACAGATCATGCTTCCTAATCATGGCTTTTCCTTTACTTTTTTTTTTTTTTTTCCTTTGCCTGAAGAAATTTATGGGCTGTGCAATACCAAAACTGCAATTACTCTTTATGATGATTGTAAAGTGCTGCCATGCATGTAGTTTTTGCACAGCTCCTTTATTGCAGACACACTACTTATGATGCAGTCCCCCACCCCCTTGATGCATTGGAATTCTGGCCGGATCAGCTCATCATATTGCTACAGTTTTGGTTCAGTATTTCTCTCTTGAAACAGGTTTCCTAGGGGAATAGCTGCAGTACCATAAAAATGTTCAATTATCAGCAATTCGGCAGTTCTTCCGCGAAGACTTCTGGATCCTCTGTGCAGATGCTCAATGTTACAGTCCTGGGCTACGGACATAAAATCTTCTCTGCTGCCTGCTATTCTCTATATTGTGTCTTCATTTTAAGGCATGCAGCATGAAGCTCGGTCATCTTGTCTTACTTTTGTCAAACTGGCAGTTGAAATTGGTGCGAAGCATCTGATTATGGATTCTCCACCAATATGAGACAACACGCAGTGGGGGGGGGGGCAAATATATCCTCATTAAATGATGGGTTATTGGAAAATTTTCTTCCAGATTAGGGACCTATGTGGAGGGTTTGTTGCGGCTTTACTAGGTGATGTAAACTAGCATTATCATCACAACTCAACCTTCTATAGTTTGAAACTATTCTTTTATTACCGGTATGCCTTAAATTTTAAGCACATTTATGTCTAGTAATATTATACCATGACTTCAGAAATAAAATTGAATACACTAACTAAATTAATGTGAAGTCCTTTGATGCGACGGGAGAGAACATATGTGCCATGAGAATTCTATCACGACCCAAGGTCGTACGTAGCAGAAGATTAGCCAAAGATATTATTTAATTTTTTTTGGCCCCATATGAAAATTAAGATCGATTCAATATCTAGCCAGTGTAGAAATAAATATATACTTGCAGGGATCCTCGGGACATTTCACTTGAACAACCAGTTGCTTACAAGGCTAATGAACCAAATGATAATTCTACTCGTGTTTTGTCTAGGATAACCTTGACAAGTTTGTACGTGCTAGCGCAGAACATTTATTGAAATTTTAATGGAAAATTTTAATGTAAACTAGGTGATGTAAACTATGTGGAGGGTTTGTTGTGGCTTTACTAGGTGATGTAAACTAGCATTATCATCATAACTCAACCTTCTATAGTTTGAAACTATTCTTTTATTACCGGTATGCCTTAAATTTTAAGCACATTTATGTCTTGAATTTTTAGTAATATTATACCATGACTTGAATACACTAACTAAATTAATGTGAAGTCCTTTGATGTGACGGGAGAGAACATATGTGCCATGAGAATTCTATCACGACCCAAGGTTGTACGTAGAAGAAGATTAGCCAGAAGATATTATTTAATTTTTTTAGCCCCATATGAAAATTATGATCGATTCAATACCTAGCCAATGTAGAAATAAATATATACTCGCAGGGATCCTCACAAATTGATATAGGACGTTTCACTTGAGCAACCAGTTGCTTACAAGGCTAATGAACCAAATGATAATTCTACTCGTGTTTTGTCTAGGATAACCTTGACAAGTTTGTACGTGCTAGCGCAGAACATTTATTGATGCAGATTGATGCAAGGGATCTCCAATACGAGTAAGAAACAAGTTTTTAAGAGAATGATGAAGCTTCCATTCTAGATGTATACCTTGAGGCACCTATGCTACCCAAGTCTTGCAGATACTAGTTACGGTGGTTTTGTGCCCTACGAATTTTAGTGATTTGGAATCCATTAATAACATAGGAAAACGACCACCAGCGATATTATGCGTGACCTCACTAAGAAAGAACCTACAGGAGAATGGGCTTTGAGATGCTCTTAGTTTAACTAAGATCACGAAACAAATGGATGGGACATCAATATAACGGATCTACTTTGTGCAGCAAAGGCATGCACGATGTCGAATTGATGATCCCCGGAATCATTCTTCTTGTGCATGACAAAATAAAGTTTAAGCAAATGATTCAAACAAATGTTCAAATTCCAGACCTATACTTGACTACTTATTAGATGATCTATAAGGTGGAATTGTGCATGTTTCACTCAGTTGAACAAGTTTTTTTTTTTTTATTAAACATGGAGTCGGATGTTCTTTCGACATTTTAAGCAAGGCATCATGAGCAGATTAGCGTTGTCTTCTCATCAATGTCACTGCTTTCTTCAACATAAATAATGTTGATCAGATTAATTTTAACACCCTTAGGGTTCAAGAAACCGAAAGGTCACCTGAGAATTTAACTTGGTCTTCACAATTTTCCTACATGCACGTTATGGCTACAGGCTGCTTTTCTTCTTGTATCCCGTATTCCTTTTTTTTTTTTTGAGCAATATAATAGAAATTGTTTATATGTTTGCCCTTTTCTGTTTATATGCACTGCGACCGCTTGAGTGCGTACATAGCTGGTGAATTACCCCTCTGTGGAACTACGTTACAGATGAACGCA
The DNA here is from genome assembly GCA_006176705.1 of Cocos nucifera. NCBI lineage: Eukaryota > Viridiplantae > Streptophyta > Magnoliopsida > Arecales > Arecaceae > Cocos > Cocos nucifera. The sequence continues at coordinate 1,326,274 of QRFJ01000023.1, read as the reverse complement.
TAAAAATCATAGCGTCCATGAATCTAGTTTATGTATTAGTGCACAACAATATTCCTAGTCCCATTCATTCATCTCGAGAAGCATTCAAGTATTCAACCATAACAAATCTGGACTTCTGTTTACTCCGGCAAGTTCAAGCAGCCAATAACAGAAGTCAAATACACAATAAAATCAGGTTTAAATTCTTTATTATAAAGATGTAATACCTCTAATCGAAGGAACTATAGACTTAATGTTTACCATGCTACGTATATAACCTAACGTGGCTATTGTACCACTATATCAAAAGCCACTATTTAAATGTTTCTATTGTAAACAATAGGCTAGCTATTTCATTATCAAAAAAATTTTAAAAAATCTTTTTTTTATTAAATTGCCTCTTGTCGATGCTATAGTACACATTCTTAGTGGGAGAGCTTATTATTCCTTTGTTCATCATGTCATGCTAGCTAGCATTAGTCTTGTAATAGCATAGCTAATGTTGGCCTCATGTCAATAAGCATAATCTTGAATTGAATAATTATTGTTATGCAAGAAGCACATTATCTTATGGTCTTGGTAAAGAGTAAAATATATCTTAGCATGATAATAAAATGTAGAACCCCAAAATTGCCGTAAGAATAGGAAAAACTAGATATCCCATAGGAAAAACTAGACGTCCCACAAACATAGCGAACGCTTGGAATGGAGATAATTTCTTCCATAGTCTTTGGATTCTACTTGAACAAAAATGAAATTTCAAGTTTGAAAAGAATCATGCAAGACATTAAATTTTAATATACCAAGGAACAAAATTATCCTAGATATATTTTAATAAAATGATGCATTAGATTACTATTAGTTATATTTTGTAATTATATTTTTTCCAAAATTAATAGTGCAAAATAAGAAAATTTAAAAAAATCATTTATGGAGGTATTATTAATATGCATTCAATTTTTAAATTGTATCGATTGTGTGATTAATTTATTGACTATAAAGTTATGTAGACTCTTTATTGGTCTCCAACATACTCAAGTTTTGCCATAATGTTCATCTACTTAGACCACCATAGTGCGCATGACTAAAATGTATACAGAGCACTAGGGCAGAAAATTTATCTATAAATCAGTCTTCTTGAAAGTAAGATCTGTACATCAAACTCTCCTCCAAAATTGTTGGGTATTTTCTCAAACTCATTCACCAACCTATATGTAGTAAACATATTTTTGATTGTTTGTTGTTGCTGATTTTTTTTTTTTTTGATGAAATTGCAGGTCAACCATGAAGATCTTACTCTTGCTTCACATAAGTTTTATTATGATGAGTATGGTTGTTTTTGAAACAGATGCAAAGGATGAAAGTTATAGGAAAAATAGCTCAAAGTGTGCTCCACATGAAATAATAGAAGAAGAAGTGCAACAACTTCCAAGAGATTTAAATCTCAACTTGCACACAAGTGGAAGAATTGACAAAAACAAGGTTTACATCAAAAGGCTTGGCAAGGAAGTAGTTGACACTAAATTGCCAAATGATTTTCATATGATGGAAGATGGAAGCAAGGCGAACTACAAGATGAGCAATGATCCTCTTCCAAAGTCCTCACAAACTATTCCCGGTGATCATTACAAACTAATTTGTAAGATATGTGATTGTACCAAAACCCCTCCTCATTGTCCTCATCGTCTAGTTGGACAAAATATCCCATAGTTTGTTATTGCAACTACAAAATAATATGAAACCTAAACTCCCTACTTGTTAAGTAAAAATAATATTCCAACTAGTCATGGAAATCAGTTTCCACTTATCGTATGCACTATGCTATGTTAGGGTATGGACCTTGCGGTGATATATCAGGAGATATGATGAAATAAATTTATTTAACTTACTATATTTGTAGATGTTCTATAATAAAATTTTACTTATCATGTTCATTTTATATTGCTATATAACTTATTATACTTATATTATCAAAGAAGTTTCACAATTGTCTAGACAACAAATCTCTGATTATACGATCATGTGATATTTTAGTCGATCTACCACCAATATATACTTTAATTTATCTTCTTGCCTCCATTTTTCCTTAATTATATTATTTTACAACCATATAAAAAAATTAAAAAAAAAAACCTTTTGTCTTCCTAAAACAAAATGAGTTATTTAAATTTTTGATGTAATTATATATTGCCATTATTGTTCTAAAATATCTCTCTCTTTCGCTAATTAAATATCATTTTTGTTACATTTTTGCCCTTAAGAAAAAAAATTTATAAAGGTTCAGAAATTAAATGATACTTGTTTTAAGATTATATATTACCATATGATAGAGTAAAGACAAAAGTCAATTGATATTTATCCAAGTTTAGAAAAGTCTAATCTAGAATATTGACCTTCTAAGTGATTTTGATGATGACCAAATATTAAAATAAATAATTATTAATAAATTTTATTTTAAATATTCAAATGTCAGAAGAAAAAGAGCTTTTTGATTAAAACAAGGATGACACAAAGTATAATTCTAATCGAGATCAAATTTTCTTGTTTCGTAGTAAGAATTTTTTTGAAAATTGCCTTGAAGCATTTTCGAGATATCTCCTAAAATTTTTGAGATGTCTCGTGGAGTCTGGCACTCTCAAGCAAGATTCTGGCATAATTTCAAAAGGTCTCGAGTTGAACTCAAGATGTTTTCATCTCAAGAGATAGAAACATAATTTTTGTGCTCTGAGATTGAGATATCTCGTAAAATTTTTGAGAGATCTCACGGTCATGGCAAGACGTCTCCTTCAAAATCGAGAGCTCTCAATCTCAGATGATAGATTTTTTTCAGAAAGTAGATTTTCAAGTGATTGAAAATAAGACGTCTCTTGATCAAATCGATAGATCTCGAAGTTGGACGAGATGTCTTGAAAAATCGAGAGATCTCGAAACACGATGACAGTACTTCAATGAATAGTTTCAAATCTTTCTTCGGCCCCAATGACTTGTTCTCATCTCCAACGACTATTTCAAAGCTTCCAACAGCTAGAACTCACTCTCCAACCATCTCTAAGGATATTTAAAGATGGAGAATTAATTGAAAAGAAAGATTAAGAAATTTAAAGAAAGAATCTTTCAATTTTGATGAGGAACATTGAAAATTTAAAGAAAAAAAAGAGAAAAAGTTGTATATAGATTTCAACAAGCCTTCAAAGCAATCTTCTCTAACATCTTCCACATTCTCTTAAGTATAAATTAAAGAAAAGTCAAACTTCGATCGAGCATATCATCAGCTTCTTTTTTGAGATTTAAAGAGTTTAAATTTTATTTTTATTTTATGCTAAAATTCTTATCTTATATTTTTATTTCTTTATAAATTTATTTGGAGAAAAAAATTTGGAGATTAAGCCCGTCCAAGTCCGAAATTAGACTTGTTAGATTTTGGTTGGTTGGCCCAAAAAATTAACTGAATTATTAGTGAACCCAAAAAACTAACGATGTAAGATTTTGGTTGGTGCTCCCATGAAAATCAACTAGATTTTTTTGTGAGCCTAGGAAAACAAACACACTATAATCAAAGATAGATTATAGTAAAAATCTCAAGAAAAGCTTGAAAAGTAGACGTATGTAAGGTTTGCACCAAACCACTATAAAACTTTGACGTAGGTGAGGATTGCACCAAACCACTATAAAACTTTATGTATTTATATTGTACCTTTTATTCTTCCTTTATTTTACTATTATTTCTGATTTATACTGTTTATATTCTTAGTTTTCACACACTATCTTACTTCCGCTGCAACTTAAAGCCTTCATCTCATAAACTCTCTATTTTGCTTAAATTAAGGCTCATATTTGTTTAAAAAATAAATTTGATTAAAATTTTTATAAGAATCTAATTCACCTCTCCTCTTGGATTGCAATCTCTGAGCAATAATTGGTATCAGAGCATATGCTCTTATATTATTTATTGACCTAACGGTCAAAGAGTGAAAGATCAATCATAACCCCAAGTGGTATTTATTTGTTGAAGGCCAATCCACTTCTAGACCACCACTTTTTAATAAAATAAATTATTTTTTAAAAAAAATAAAATGAGAATAGTTATACAAATTCTAGATTATAATTTATGGGATATTATAACTAGAGGACCGTACACATCCATAATTAATGTAAATGATGTTGTTCTTTCCAAGCCCGAAAAGGATTGGAATGAATATGATAAAAAGATGGCTCAATTAAATACAAAAGTGATCAATGTCTTTACATTCTCTTAATGTATAATAATTTAATAGAATATCCACTTGTACATCAGTCAAAAAAATTTAAAAAAATTGGAGATAACTCATGAAGGAACAAGCCAAGTTAAGGAGTCCAAAATTAATTTGCTTGTTCATAAATATAAAATATTTAAAATAAATAAACATGAATTTATTTTTAAAATATTTTTTAAATTTATTGATATTATCAATGCTCTAAATTATCTTGGCAAAGTTTATAGTAACTATGAACTTGTTTGCAAGATTTTAAGATTTTTGCCAAAAGAATGGAAAGCAAAGGTGACAACTATACAAGAAACGAAAGACCTTACCAAGCTATCCCTAGAAGAGTAATTGGTTCACTCATGACACATAAGTTGAACATGACTTAAAAGGAGGAAGAAGAGGAGCCTAAGATGAAGACCATTGCTTTCAAGTCCACAACCAAATTCGAGAAAAGTGATGAGTCGGAGGAAGATGATGAAGAAGAAGAGAGTGAAGATGATGATGAGAACATGGCATCTCTTTCAAGAAAATTCAAAAAGTTTCTCATAAAGAGAAGTATGAAGAAAAAAGATAATGAGAAAAAAAATAAAGAAAGAATGTCACTTGCTATAATTTCAATAAAAGAAGACACTACAAGTCGGATTGCCCCTACTCAAAAAGTATCCAAAAAGGATAAAAAAAAAAGCTATGCTAGAAATTTGAAAAAATAGTGACACTTCAAGCTCGGATGAAAAAAAGAAAGTGAAAAATCTTTGCTTCATGGCTATTAAGAATGAGGTAAATTCTGAAAACTCCTCCGAGTTTATATTTGATGAATTGTTGGAAGCCTTTAATAACTTAAAAGAAAGAATATAAAAAAATTAAAGGTTAAAAATATAAAAACTCAAAAAATCTAATCTTCTTTTAACTGATGAAAAGAATAGGTTATTAAATAAAAGGAAAGATATTTTAAAAAAAAAGAATATCTTGGGTAAAAAAAAGATAAAAAAAATATTGAGCTAAAAAGAGAATATAAAAATTTAGAATTCTCCCTAAAAGAAAATAAAAATCTGCTAAAACAAAAGAAAGAATTTTTGGAAGAAAATAAAAAATTAAGAAGAAAGATTGAGATTTTGAAATCCATAGCTGAAAATTTTATCCTTAGCTTTCAAAATCTTCAATCTATGATAAATAATAATAATAAAGCTATTTTCAATAGAACAAAAACTAGTTTTAATTCTTTAAGAAAATAGTAATAAACTAAAAATCTAATTACTAGAGCCTCACCGAAAAATAATTTAATAGTGTATTTCAAATATAACAAAGTAGGTCATAAAATTTTAGAATATAATTTTAAAAGAATTGGCCATACTTTAGTTAGACAAAATTGGATTTCAAAAGAAATCTTGAGCACCAACTCCAATGGATCCAAAAAAGCTTGGGTACCAAAAATTATGAAGTAATTTTGCAGATATACCAAGGATCCGATGAAACTAAAGGAGAATTTTTTTTGATGGATGCTTTAAAAATAAAAATGGATGGATGATACTATTGGATAAAATCTAAATCTTTCTCTCATCGTACCACCAAGGATTGTTAAATTTTTTTTGATTAATTAAATCCATTGATTAATATATATGCATATAATAATTCCTTGCTTGAAATATTTTTTATGTATAATTGATTGATTTTAATGCTTGCAATGAATGTATACTATGATTTGAATATTTTAATTTTAAAGACTAATCTACTCTTCTCTATATATCATATTATGAATGAAATATTTTTCTATCTTAAAAATTCAGCACGATATTTTAAGCCTCCTCATATCAATTTTATTATTGATGAATTTAATTTAATAGATGCTTTAGTGGATATTGTTGAGGATAAATTCCGCTTCCGTTGAAGTGGTGCTTAGCCTAATGCAGCTGGTAATCACGAAAGAGCTTCGATCGAAAATTTTCACCCCAGCGGCCGAACCCCATCCGATCTCCTCCAGCGGTCGAACTTGTCAAGTGGCCGAACTCCTATAGCTGGACTCTGAATCCAATTGAACTCCACAATGGTCGAGCCCTAATCAAACTCTACAACGGTCGAGCCCCAATCGAACTTCCACAGCGCCATCTTTTGAACTCCTTCCGGACTCCTCCAATAGTCGGACTTCTATTAGAGCCAACTCCTTCTGAACTCCTTTAGTAGTCGGGCTTCTATGGGAGTCAAATTTCTTCCAAACTTCTCCAACAGTCGGGCTTCTACGAGAGCCAAACTCCTCCAACAGTCGGGTTTCTACAGAAGCCGAACTTCTTTCGAACTCTGACAGTCGGACTTCTACGGTAGCCAAACTTCTTTCAGACTCCTCCAGTAGTTGGGCTTTTTTGGAAGCCAAACTTCTTACAGATTGTTCCTTCAGACGGATTCCTACAGACGATCCCACTATTGGACGGTTATAATTATCATTTATCATGATAATTATGATTGTCATTTATCAAGACAATCACGATCGATATTTATCAGGATGATTATGATGGGCATTTATCAAAATGGTTACGATGATCATTTATCAGGACAGTTACAACAAGCTCCATTTATAAAAAGGGATCCTCTAGATATATTTTTTTTAAGCTTTCTTTTTTTTTTTCCAAAATTCTGTCGAACTTCTCTCTGAGCATTCCATTTCTATTGGCCAGAAGAGCTAACTTAACCGTTACAGGGTCCTACCAGAGTCACCAACACCAACTCTGGATGAAACTTTATTTTACAAGTCACCAACAGCGATCTCATCTTCCTCGACTCCAGCTCGATCCGATGTCAATCAAATTCTGCACCAACAGAATTGACGCTAAAGAAAGGACCTCTGTCTTTGAGGCACTCTTGTTCTTAAAGGAGTGCTCTGCAACGATCTCTCTACTCCCTCTCTAGAGATCTCTCTTCTTTCTTTCTAGATTTCTTCCTCGAGAAAAAAGACCTTCCAGGAGAGCTCCGCCCTTGCTTCAGCCTTGGCAACTCAAGCTCTACCTATATCTATCGTAGATTCGGAGCAGTTTAACCTACTGATACAGCAGGTTTAGGATCTCATCAAAATGGTGTAGGCCATGCGGCAGCCTCCTACGGTGATTTTGTCAGAAAATCCACCATCAGGATGCTAGAAATCGGCCTTAAGAAAGAGCATTTGGCCTAGCATACTCGTCGCCCTTAGGAAGAAGAAAAAGAGAGCAACAGTTCTCCCCCTAAAAGATTTCACAGAAGGATGGAATGAAGTTCGGCTATACTCATGGGCCCTCCCCCTGAGTGCAAGCGAGGCCGAACTCCCCCTCGAGCTCATAGTCAAGAAAGCCCCAATGGAAGGGTATGAAGAAGTTCCTCCAGAAGATTTCACAGGAGGATGGAATGAAGTTCGATCATGCTCATGGACTTTTCCTAAGTGTAAGCGAGGCTGAACTCCACCTCAAGCTCGTAGTCATCAAAGCCTCGATGGAAGAGCACAAAGAAGTTCTCCTAGAATGTTTTACAGAAGAGCGGAATGAAGTTCGGCCATGCTCACGGACTCCCCCTGAGCGCAAGTGAGGCCGAACTCACCCTCGAGCTCATCATTAAGGAAGCCCCAACGGAAGGACGTGAAGAAGTTTCTCTTAAAAGGTTTCATAGGAGGGCGGAATGAAGTTCGACCGTGCTCACGGACTCCCCCTGAGCGCAAGTGAGGTCGAACTCCCCCTCGAGCTTGTCGTCAAGGAAGCTCCGATGAAAGGACGTGAAGAAGTTTTTCCTAGAAGATTTCACAACTACACCTCCTTCAATGCTCCACATACGTCAGCTTGAAGCAAGCCAACGATGCTACCGCAATTAGAACCACCAATGATGGAAGAACGACAAGGAGGTCGGCCGCCTTCCGATATCATCAACGCTACCTCTAGAGGGGGGCTCTGAGGGGGCTTGGTACTTCACCAAGCCGTTATTTTTCAGCCTCAAAGCTAAGAGAAGCTTGCTCCAAATTAAGAAGGCCAACATAAAATAGAGGTCATCTGGTCAGGGACTTACTGCCTGAAGAAGCTCAGAAGAACAACGCTTCCACGGTCTTGAGACTCGGAGAATTCAAGAATGTACTATCGAAAAGAAGTAATCAATAGTGGCTATATTAGAAATAGGAGGAGAACCTCATCCTAACATGAGCAAGTCGAAGGCCTCGTTCATTTTAGATGAGATGGGGAAAGAGGTCCTGACAATGGCCCTTGTGTGCCCCCACAGTCCATTAGGAACAGGAGGAGAACCTCAACCTAATGCGAGTAAAGTCGAAACCTTATTAGATGAGATGGGGAGAGAGGTCCTGACAACGGTCCTTATGTGCCCCCACAGCCCGTTAGAAATAGGAGAAGAATCTTATCTTAACGTGAGCAAAGTCGAAGACGTTCATTTAAGATGAGATGGAGGAAGAAGCCCTGACAACAGTCCTTATGTACCCCCATAGTCTGTTAGAAATAGAAGGAGAACCTCATTTTTAATGTGAGCAAAGTCGAAGACCTCATTCATTTAAGATGAGATGGGGGAGAGGCCCTGATAATGGCCCTTATGTGCCTCCACAGTCCGTTAGGAATAGAAGGAGAATCTCGTTCTAACACGAGCAAAATCGAAGATCTCGTTCACTTAAGACGAGATGGAAGGAGAGGCCTTGACAATGGCCCTTATGTGCCCCCACAGTCTGTTAGGAATAGGAGGAGAACCTCGTTCTAACGTGAGCAAAAGTTAAAGATGTTCACTTAAGACGAGATGGGGGAAGAAGTTCTGACAATGGCCCTTACGTGCCCCCACAGTCCGTTAGGAATAGGAGAAGAACCTCATCCTAACGTGAGCAAAGTTAAAGATGTTCACTTAAGATGAGATGGAGGGAGAAGCTCTAATAATGGCCCTTATGTGCCCCCATAGTCCATTAGGAATAGGAGGAGAACCTCGTCGTAATGTGAGCAAAGTCAAAGACCTCGTTCATTTTAGACGAGATGAGAGGAGAGGCTCCAACAACGACCCTATTGGACCTAAGCCTCAACTTCAATGTCAATAGAAGATAAGATTTTTTTCAAACTCGATCTGAGACAAGATCTCCTTCGCGCTTCAATCTCAACGAGTGTAAAGCCCAAAAAAAGACTTTGGTAGTCGCTTTTTTGGTACTCCCTTCCTTCGAACTTCAAACTTTAGAGTGGGGAGACTATTATTGGGGATAAATTTTACTTCCATCGAAGTAGTGCTTAGCCTAATATAGCTGATAATCATGGAAGAGCTTCGATCAAAAATTCTCATTCCAGCAGTCGAACCCCACTCAATCTTCTTCAATGGTCGAACTCGTCCAGTGGCCGAACTCCTCTAGCTGGACTCTGAATTCAATTGAACTCCACAACGGCCAAGCCCCAATCGAACTTTCATAGCACCATCTTTCAAACTCCTTCCGAACTAGTTCAACAGTTGGGCTTCTATGGAAGTCGAACTCCTTCAGGACTCCTCCAGTAGTCGAACTTCTATGGGAGCTGAACCCCTTTTGGACTTCTCCAGCAGTCGGACTTCTATGGAAGCCAAACTTCTTTCAAACTCCTCTAGTAGTCAGACTTTTACGAGAGCCAAACTTCTTTCGAACTCCTCCAGTAGTCGGGCTTTTATGAAAGTCGAACTCTTTATAGACTGTTGCTTCAGATGGATTCCTACAAGCGATCCTACTACTGAATGGTTATAATTATTATTTATCACGATAATTATGATTGTCATTTATTAAGACAATCATGATCGGCATTTATCAGGATGATTATGATGGATATTTATCAGAACGATTACGACGATCATTTATCAGGACAGTTACAACAAGCTCCATCTATAAAAAGGGATCCTCTAGATATATTTTCTCTAAGCTTTCTTTTTCTTTTCGAAACTATGCCAAACTCCTCTCTAAGTACTCCATTTCTATTGGTCAGAAGAGCTAACTTGACCGTCGGAGGGTCCTACCAGAGTCACCACCACTAACTCCGAATGAAATTTTATTTTGCAAGTCACCGATGGCGACCTCGTCTTCCTCGACTTTAGTTCGATCTGGATTCAATCAAATTCTGCACCAACAGATATAAACATTTCAATTGCTAAACCTATAAGAAAAATTAATTTTTGGAATTCTTCATAAGATACTTAATTATAAAAATTATCTTAAAATTTTGTATGGAATAAGTACTTGAAGATAAGACATTTAATCATAAAACCTAAGTACTTAAAGTATTGATTTATGTTGCATCTTAGGTTAACCCTTAAGAATTTCAAAACTTCCTAGTTGAACTAATCTCTTAAAGCCTTCATCTAACTTTCTCTTGATTTGATCTTATTTTGTCTAATTATTAGAACCCTTTAATTGATTAACTTTTTGATTTTTTAAATTTACTTGAATATCTTTCTTGATTATCGATTTGATTATCTTTTTTTAATCTTAAAAGAAAATTTATTAATGAACATCTATACTTTATTTTGATTGATTAAAAAATGATCATTTTGAATTTTTTGAAGTTGATATTAAGCAAAATATTTTAAGAAAATTATCATTTATTTTTAAAGCTAAACATTAAAAGTAAACTTCAGTTTTAAATAATTGGTATCAAACAACTTACTATTTGTCATATATTTGATTGCTTTATCTTTTGGTAAAAAGAGAAGAATATTTTTATTTCAAATCTGATTTTGCATAGCTATATTTTTGACATGATATCATTTAAGATAAATTAAAAAATATACCTTTTCTGAGCCTAATTGTTTGATATTTCTTAAGAAAAGGAAGAGATGATCTTTTTGAAGATTAACTAAAATTTTTTTATGATTTACCTTGACTGATTTGCTATTATCAATTCAAATTGATTTATCATTCCAAGTTCTCAAAATTGTTTGATTTGAATCAATTCAAAACTTAAATCATTGGTATCAAGCTGAATTTGCTAATTGATCTTTAAGTGATATTGAATTATCGAAAAAATCATGACTTGATCTAAATTTTAGTTTAATTAGTATCGATGGTATTATTCTTACCCTGCATTTTATTATATTTTTCTTGGTAAAAAAAAATGAATATAATATCTTAAATTTTTTTCACATTGATATACTCTTGATGTGATACTATTTGAGATAAATTCATAGAATTTCATACATTCTATAAAAGAATTGGATATAATGTCTTAAATCTTTTTTACATTGATATACTCTTGATGTGATATCATTTGAGATAAATTCATAGAATTTCATATATTTTTTAACTTAATTGAAAGATATTTCTTATAATAAGGAAGATATGAGTTTAAACATAAAATCTTTTTGATAGATGTACATATCATACTCTTTTGATCCTCTTAATATTTATTCTTATTGTATACATTCTTTTGTAAACATCCTTTGAATTTAATAAAAAATAAATTGATAAAAATTTGGTGTCTTCTTGAGTGAATACTTTGTTTGATTGATATTTGGATTAATTAAAGCTTCGTTCACTCAATTAATGTTGATGCTTTTGAATTTTATTTTAAAATAATTTTATTTACAAAAATAAAGAAAAGAATTGATTTAAGATGAATTAGTTACTAAATTGATATTAATTAAAGATAAATATGTAATTAATTAAAGAGGCTTAACTTTAAAAAAAAGAGGGGAGAGTAACAATAGTTGTAAAGCTTAAGTATGCAAATTTTAAAAAAATGATGCTAAAAAATGAATATATATATATATATATTAATTTAATAATTTAAATTTAAAATATTTTTATTTTAAAATAAAAAGAAAGAAAAAGTTGAAAAATAAATTAATCCAACTATAAGTATGAAAAATAGGAAAAGAGATATTTTTTAATTTAAATTGATTAAAAATATTAATTAATTTAAGTTAAAAAATTAAATATTTACTTAATTTCTCAATCAATTATCTTTTTAAATTTGAGCTTTCATGTACTTATTTTATTTAATTTATTTGATTTGATTGTCAAATCTTTTTTGATGATAAATTAGAGTTAAACTGAATTTGAAAATATAATCTTACACTAAAAAATAAATTTATGAATTTATCTTGAAACTCATTTAAAAATTTAAATTTAATACTAAATTTTTAATATATATGATAAAATTTTATTGAATTATTTGTATTTAAGTAATTTTTACTTAAAGCAATAAATTTATAAATATGACTATCATTTGCTTTAATACTATTCATTGTACTTTGCTCAATATATTTTTAATACATATTTTGAACTTAATTGATTAAAATTTTTTAAGAAAAAAAATTGAATATTAAAGTATATACTATGCTTGATTTTATATTCAAATCTTTTGAAAAGTTCAATTCTTCTTAGAACTTAAACATGCATATTTGAAAATCTAATTAAAAAAATCATGTTCATTCAAAAGGGGGTGAGCTTTTTGAAATTAAAATAAATTTTTAAAACTTATTTTGAATTAAATGATAAATTTTTGAAAGAAAGTTTCTTCATTTAGATTAATTTTCTAAACTTGATACAATTCTCACTTTAATACATTTGTATTAGTGATTTTGGTGATTATTTCTTATTTTTTCTCATGAGCTTTTTGATGCTGACAAAAATGAAGAAAAAATGTATAAATGTTAATCTTAATTGAAAAAAAAATGTATAACAATGTAATAAGTAAGGATCACTTAATTTCAAATAAATCATAAAGAGCACATCTTAAGGGGGAGCATTGATAATACATTGTGTATGTCATTGAAAATTTGAGCACTCTTAAAATTGAGCACATCATATTCTTTCACTCAATTGTACATGGTACTTATCTCACTTACATTCTTTTTATGAAATGCTTGATGTTTTATCATCATCAAAAAGGAAGAGATTGTTGATCCCCTAAGTAATTTTTGATGATGACCAAATATTAAAATAAATAATTACTAATAAATTTTATTTTAACTATTCAAATATCAGAAGAAAGAGAGCTCTTTAACCAAAATAAGGATGATACAAAGTGCAATTCAAATCAAGATCAAATCTCCTTATTTGATAGCAAGAATTTTCTCAAAAATTGTCTTGGAGCATTTTCGAGACGTCTCCTAAAATTTTCGAGATGTCTTGTGGAGTCTGGTATGCTTAAGCAAGGTTCTGACATAGTTTCGAGAGATCTCGAATTGAACTTAAGACGTTTCCATCTTAGGAGACAAAAATATTAGATTCTGTGCTCTGCGAGCGAGACGTCTCGTAGAATTCTTGAGAAATCTCACGGTCGCGGTGAGATGTCTCCTTCAAAATTGAGAATTCTCAATCTCAAGTGATAGATCTTTTTCAGAAAGCAGATTTTCAAGCGATTGAGAACAATACATTTGCTAGTCAAACTGAGAGGTCTCGAAGTCAAGCGAGGCATCTCGAGAAAAATCGAGAGATCTCGAAATATGATGACAACACTTCAACGGATAGTTCCAAATCTTCTTTTTTTGGCTCCAATGGTTAGTTCTCGCCTCCAACGATTATTTTAGAGCTTCCAATGGCTAGAACTCACTCTCCAACCATCTCTAAGAATATTTAACAGTAAAAAATCAATTGAAAAGAAAGATTAAGGGATTTAAAGAAAGAATCTTTTAGTTTTGATGAGAAATATTGAAAATCCAAAGAAAAGAGAAAAAAGAAAAAGTTGTGCACAGATTTTAACGAGCTTTTAAAGCAATCTTCTCCAATATCTTCCACATCCTCTTAAGTACAAATTAAAGAAAAGTCAAGCTTCGATCGAGCACATCATCAACTTCTTCTTTGAGATTTAAAGAATTTAATTTTTATTTTTATTTTTATGCTGAAATTTTCATCTTGTATTTTTATTTCTTTATAAGTTTTTTTGAAGAAAAGAAACTTGAGGATTAGGCCCATCCAAGCTCAGAATTAGATTTGTTAGGTTTTGATTGATTGGCCTAAAAAATTAATTAGATTGTTAGTGAACCTAAAAAACTAACGGTGTAAGATTTTGATTGGTGATCCGATGAAAATTAACTAGATTTGTTTGTGAGCCTAGGAAAACAAATACACTATAATCAAAGATGGATTATAGTAAAAATCTTAAAGAAAGCTTAGAGTGAATGTAGGTGTGGATTGCACCGAATCACTATAAAAGTTTGTGCATTTGTATTATGCTTTTTATTCTTTTTTTACTTTGCTATTATTTCTGATTTGCACTATTTATATTCTTAGTTGCACACACTATCTTATTTCTGCTGCAGCTTAAAGCCTTCACCTCACAAACTCTCTGTTGGTGCAGAAATCCGTCGCCGCCGGAGGTCGCCGCAATCGAGGCCGCTGGGCGCCGCCGGGGACCTGCAAAATGAAGTTTCGTCCGGAACCGGTGGGGTGGTGGCTCCGGCAGGACCCTCCGACGGTCAAGTTAGTTTCCGGCCAACAGTAATGGAGTGCTCGGAATGAGTTCCGGAGCTTAGAGATGTGGAGGAGAGCTTAGAGAGTCGAGAGTTCAGAGAGCTCAGCCTTAGCGTGTCGGGAGGGTCCTTTATATAGTGGAGCTTGATGGTGACAACTGCAGCCGCGTGCTGGCGGGCCGCTCGAGGTTCGGCGGAGTCAGTCTCACTGGTGCCGTGTGCGACGGATTGAGGGTGACAGCCATCGCCGCCTGACAGTGGGTCGCTATCGCCCGCGGTGGACTGACCGATGGTGCGGCGGACTGACTGATGGTGATGGTTGCAGAGCTTGCCGAATGAAGGGTTGAAGGCCTTCATCGTGTGCCCATTTCGGAGGAGTTCGGGCTCCTGAAGAGGAAGATAGGAGGGAGTTCGGCTCCCATAGGCGTCTGACAAGAGGTATGCAGCTAAGGCTCGTCTGCAGAAGAGTTCGGCTGCTGAGAAGCCGAAGCTCGGTCGTTTGGGGTTCGACCGGCTGTTGGGCTTGGGCTGAGGCTTGGACACTTGAGAGTTTGGTAGGAGCTCGGTCGGTCGAAGTTTGATGAGGGCGACCGCTGAGGAGTTCGGCCCAGTGACGACTGCTGAGGAGTTCGGGCTCCTAAGTGATGACTGCTTGGGGATTCCACTAAAGCCCATCCGCTGAGGAGTTCGGCCGCTGAGAGGACTTCATTGAAGCTCGGCCGCTTGGAGTCGGTTCGAAGGAGTTCGGCCGTGGGGAGTCCGAAGGGAGTCCGAAGGAGTTCGGCCGAAGGGGAAACCCGGGAGGAGCTCGGCTGGCTGGAGGGTCGGTTCGAAGGAGTTCGGCCGTGGGGAGTCCGAAGGAGTTCGGCCGAAGGGGAAACCCGGGAGGAGCTCGGCTGGCTGGAGGGTCGGTTCGAAGGAGTTCGGCCGTGGGGAGTCCGGGAGTTCGGCCGAAACCCGGGAGGAGTTCGGGTGGCCGAACGGGCGTCTGGGAGGAGTCCTGCCGCTTGGAGTCCAAGGAGCTCGGCCGTCAGGAAGTTCGGCTGGCGGTGGGAGTTCGGCCCGGAGCCTGGCGCTGGGGAGTTCGGCAGCTAGGTAGTTCGGCCCGGACCTTGGCGAAGGGGAGTTCGGCCTCTAGGCAGTTCGGCCGTGGTAGGGGCTCGGCCTGGCGCCCGGCGCTAAAGCTCTTCAGCGGCTACTGGGTACATTGGGCCGAGCGTCGGGCCAGGCTTCGGCAGGAGCGGGATTTATCCCCAACAGTAGCCCCCCCACTCCCGAGTTCAAAGATTGAAGGGAGGGAGTACCAAAACAGGCGACTGCCGAAGTCTTCTTCCGGGCTCCGCATTTGTCGCAGCTGAAGCTCGGGGGAGGTCTCATCTCCAGCCAATATTGACGCTGAAGTTGAGGCTGAGGTCCGAAGGAGACCTCGTCTTCTGCAGTGAAGCTTGCCGTAGACTCTGGGGCTCGGCCTTGGACCTTGCTCACGTTAGGACGAGGTTCTCCTCTTGTTCCTAGCGGGCTGTGGGGGCACATCCGGACCGTCGTCCGAGCTTCTCCCCCCATCCCGTCCTTGGTGGATGGGGTCTTCGACTTTGCTCTCGTTAGGACGAGGTTCTCCTCCTGTTCCCAACGGGCTGTGGGGGCACATGGGGACCGTCGTCCTCGCCTCTCCCCCCATCCCGTCCTTGGTGGACGGGGCCTTCGACTTTGCTCACGCTAGGACGAGGTTCTCCTCCTGTTCCTAGCCGGCTGTGGGGGCACATGAGGACCGTCGTCCTCGCTTCTCCCCCCATCCCGTCCTTTGTGGACGGGGCCTTCGACTTTGCTCACGCTAGGACGAGGTTCTCCTCCTGTTCCTAGCCGGCTGTGGGGGCACATGAGGACCGTCGTCCTCGCTTCTCCCCCCATCCCGTCCTTTGTGGACGGGGCCTTCGACTTTGCTCACGCTAGGACGAGGTTCTCCTCCTGTTCCTAGCCGGCTGTGGGGGCACATGAGGACCGTCGTCCTCGCTTCTCCCCCCATCCCGTCCTTTGTGGACGGGGCCTTCGACTTTGCTCACGCTAGGACGAGGTTCTCCTCCTGTTCCTAGCCGGCTGTGGGGGCACATGAGGACCGTCGTCCTCGCTTCTCCCCCCATCCCGTCCTTTGTGGACGGGGCCTTCGACTTTGCTCACGCTAGGACGAGGTTCTCCTCCTGTTCCTAGCCGGCTGTGGGGGCATTTCCGCTCGCTTTTTTCCCAGTGACCCTGAAACGATAGTGTCGAGCAACAAGGTTTTATTGAGGGAAACTACTGGTAGTACATTCTCAGATTTTCTGAGTTCCAAGGTCGGGGAAGCGCTAGTCCTCCGAGCTCCTTTAGGCGATAGGTTCCAGGTCGGATGACCTCTACCACTTCGTACGGACCTTCCCAATTTGGGACGAGCTTCCCTTGACTCTGGGGCTGAGAGACGGCTGCTCGTCGGAGCACTAAGTCCCCAACTCTGAACGCCTTGCTTTTGACTCTGGAATTGTAATACCGAGCCACCTTCCGTTGGTAGGTGGCCATCCGGATGCGGGCTGCCTCCCTCTTTTCTTCTAGAAGGTCGAGGTTGGCTCTGAGGTCCTGGGAGTTGAGTTGCTCGTTGAAGCCCACGATTCGAGCAGACGGGAGTTTGAGCTCGATCGGGATGACTGCCTCGGTGCCGAAGGCCAAGGCGAAGGGTGTCTCACCGGTCGGTACCCTCTGCGTTGTTCGGTATGCCCAGAGGACGTGGTAGAGTTCGTCTGCCCAGGCCCCTTTTGCCCTATCGAGCCTCGTTTTGAGGCCTTGCAGCAGGGTCCGATTGGTCACTTCGGCTTCCCCATTGGCTTGCGGATGAGCCACCGATGTGAAGTGGTGGGAGACGTTTAGTCCTTCGCAGAACTCGGCAAACCGGGCTCCAGCGAACTGTCGCCCATTATCGGTTATGAGGGCTCGGGGCAGACCGAACCGACAGATCAGCGTCTTCCAGACGAAGTCCTGCACCTTGGCCTCGGTGATCCTCGCTAGTGGTTCCGCCTCGACCCACTTGGTAAAGTAGTCAATCGCGACCAGGAGGAACTTCCGTTGTCCGGACGCCGTTGGGAAGGGGCCGAGGATGTCCATCCCCCACTGCGCGAAGGGCCAGGGTGCAGTGAGCGGAGTGAGTTCGGACGCCGGCTGCCTTTGCACGCTGGCGTTCTTCTGGCAGCGGTCACATTTCTTCACGTATTCCATGGAATCATGAAATAGGGTTGGCCAGTAGTACCCTTGCCGAAGTAGTCTTTGCGATAGGGATCTGGCTCCTGCGTGACTCCCGCAGAGTCCTTCGTGGACATCCTGTAGCGCGATGTAGGCCTTAGAGGGTCGGAGGCATCTCAGCAACGGGAGGGAGTACGACCTTTTGTACAACCTGCCCTCGTACAAGACGTAGCGGGAGGCTTGACTCCTGAGCTTCTGAGCTTCTCTCCGGTCGTGAGGGAGGACCCCTTCTTCGAGGTAGGCGATCAGCGGGTCGATCCAGCTGGGCTCGAAGTCCGTTGCAGGACGGCCTGAGGTTCTTCGATGGTCGGGCACTTCAGAGTTTTCAGAAATACTTCTTTTGGCAGTTCGGCCGGGGCAGAAGTGGCCAACTTGGAGAGAAGGTCGGCCCTTGTATTCCCGGTCCTTGGGATGTGCCGAATGTCGAAGCTGTCGAAGGCTGGTATTAAGTTCTTCACCTTCCCGAGGTACATCACCATGCTTTCCTCCCGCGCCTCGTAGCTGCTACCGACCTGACCGACCACCAACTGGGAGTCGCTATAGACTTGAAGCCGACCCACCTTCAATTCCCTGGCTATCCGCAGCCCGGCTATCAGCGCTTCATATTCGGCCCCATTGTTGGTTGTGGGAAACTCGAAGCGCAGTGCGTACTCGGTGACGATCCCCTCGGGGCTAACCAGGACAAGTCCTGCGCCGACCCCGCTAGAGTTGGATGAGCCATCCACGTGCAGAACCCAGGCGCCTTCAAGAAGGTCGGCCCTTTCTTCAGGGAAGCTCGACCGCCACAGCTCGGCTTCGTTGGGGCTTGGTCTCCCTCCGATGATAATCTCGCTTGATCCAAGTTCGGCTTCAACTGGTGCGGTGCATTCCAGCACGAAGTCCGCCAGTATCTGAGCCTTGATCGATGGCCTGGGCCGGTAATCGATGTCGAACTCCGTGAGCTCGATCGCCCATTTGGCGATTCTTCCTGAAGCGTCTGCTCGGTGGAGGACGGCTCTTATTGGTTGGTCCGTGAGGACCGTTATGGTATGCTCCTGAAAGTAAGGTCGGAGCCTCCTAGCAGCGATTAGAAGACAGTAAATCAATTTTTCTAACTTGGAGTACCTGGTCTCTGCGTCCCTCAAGGATCGGCTCACGTAGTAGACTGGTTGTTGCGCCTTCGCATCTTCCCTGACCAGGACAGCCGCCAGGGCCATTGGAGAGACGGCCAGGTACAGGAGCAGCCCTTCTCCAGGTTCGGGCTTTGCTAGCAGCGGGGGCGCGCCGAGGTAGTTTTTGAGCTCCTCGAATGCCTGTTTGCACTCCGCTGTCCAGCAAAAATCTTTCGGTCGCCTGAGGATCTGGAAGAAAGGCAGGCACCGCTCGGCCGACCTCGAGACAAAGCGGTTCAGGGACGCCACCTTCCCAGCCAGGCGCTGGACTTCCTTAATTGTTTTCGGGGCAGTCATCTCCTGGATGGCTCGGATTTTCTCGGGATTTGCCTCGATTCCGCATCTCGACACCATGAATCCTAGAAATTTTTCGAAGGTCACGCCGAAGGCGCATTTGGTCGGGTTCAACTTCATCTTGTGCCTCCTAAGCGCACCGAAAGTTTCTTCAAGGTCGGCGAGGTGGTCTGTCGAGGCTCGGCTTTTGACCAGCATGTCGTCCACGTACACCTCCATGTTGCGGCCGATCTGACCCTTGAAGACCTTATTGACCAAGCGCTGGTAGGTGGCTCCTGCATTCTTGAGTCCGAAAGGCATGACCCTGTAACAATAGAGGCCTCGGTCAGTAATAAAGGTGGTCTTTTCTTCATCCTCGGGCGCCATGCGTATCTGGTTATAACCAGAAAATGCGTCCATAAAAGTGAGGAGCTCGTGGCCCGAGGTTGCGTCCACCAGCTGATCGATCCTCGGCAGGGGGTAGCTGTCCTTTGGGCAGGCTTTGTTCAGCTTCTTGAAGTCGACGCACATCCTCCATTTGTTGTTTGCTTTTTTGACGAGGACCACGTTCGAGACCCAGGTCGGATATAGTTGACCTCCCGGATGAGTCCAGCTTCGAGGAGCTTATCCACTTCTTCGGCTACCGCCTTCTGTCTCTCTGGGGCTTGGTGGCGTAACTTTTCTCTGATGGGTCGGTGTCTTGGGTCGATGGCCAGCCGATGTTCTATAACATCGGCGTCGATCCCTGGTACATCCGCTGGGGCCCAGGCGAAGACGTCCGCATTCCTTCTGAGGAAAGCGACGAGCTGTCCCCTAACCTCGGCCGCCAAGTTGGAGCCGATCCGCACCTCATGCCCCGGGTCTCCGTCGTGTAAGGACACAGGGACGAGGTCTTCCGCAGGTTCGCCCCGTTCTTCAGTGAGGTCGTCGCGGACGTCCAGTCCATCAACAAGGTAAGGGTCGGGCCGGTCTCCCCCGCGCAGGGCAACTGAGTAGCAGTACTTTGCCAGGGCCTGGTCTCCTCTGACCTCGCCGACTCCGTGGCTCGTCGGGAATTTCATCTTTAAGTAGTAGGTTGACACTACCGCCCGTAGTGCGTTTAGGCCGGGTCGCCCAAGGATTGCATTATAGGCGGACGGGGTCCTCACGACCAGAAAGTCGATCCGCGCCTTAGCCAATTTTGGGGATTGGCCCACCGTCACCGCCAAAGTCACCATGCCTTCGATCGGAACGGCGTGTCCGGCAAATCCCACCAGGGGGGAATTTACAGGTCCTAAGCGGGTGTCAGGTAGGGACATTTTTAAGAAGGCATCGTAAAACAATATGTCCGCCGAACTTCCATTATCCACCAAAATGCGGCGTACATCATAATCAGCGACGTTTAAAGAGATTACAACCGCGTCGTTATGTGGAAATCGGATCCCCTAGGCGTCTGCCTCGGTGAAGGTCACGGGCTCCGAGGTCCTCTGCCTCTTCGCCGGTCCCTCGAATTCGTCGGTCTTTCCCCGCTGCGGTCCTCCCGAGACGGTGTTAATGATGCCGAGAGACGGCCGATCCTCCTGCCGATCCTCCCCATTCGGCGGCAACATTCTCGGCCGATCTTCCCGCTCTTTAGGTTATCTTTGCAGGAATCGGCCAAGCCTGCCCCGCCGGACCAGCTCCTCGATTTCGTCCTGGAGCTGGATGCACTCCTCGGTATCGTGACCGTGGTCACGGTGGTAAAGGCAGAACTTGTTGGGGTTGCGTTTTCTGGGATGGGAACGCATCCTCTCCGGCTCCGGAAGTCGTCCCTTGATCTCCAGCAGCACTTGAGCCTTCGGGGCGTTGAGGGGGGCGTAGCTGTGAAAACGCCGTCGGAGGGGAGAACCTTGGCGTGGAGAGGAACCTCGTCGCGGGGGAGAACCTCGACGCCGGGGGGAACTTCGGCGTCGGGGGGGACTTCGGTGCCGAGGGGAACTTCGGCGTGCCCTTCCATCGGTGGCTTCCCGCCCCCGAGCCTGAGATGGAGTCCGGGCTCGCCCGCGACCAGGGGGAGTTCGGGAGCGCGGCCAAGCTTCGGTGCGCTTTCTTTCCTCGGCAGGCCTTCCCGCTCTGCCTACTCGTCGCTTGTCGCGAGCTTCATTATCTTTGGCCTCAAAAGCCTCTTCTGCTCGGGCATAGCTTTCGGCCCGAGCTAGCATGTCAGCAAAATCCCTGGGATATTTCTTTTTCAGGGAGAACAACAGGTCGTTCTTCTGAAGGCCGCCCTTGAGGGCGGCCATAGCGACTGATTGGTCCAGGTTCCGGACTTCCAGCGCGGCAGCGTTGAACCGGGTGACGTAAGCCCGGATGGGTTCCCCCTCTTTTTGCCTGATGGCCAACAAGGAATCCGAGCCTCTGCGCGGCCGTTTGCTGCTGACGAAGTGGGCCGCGAATTGTTGACTCATTTGGTCAAACGATAGGATGGTGCCCGGCTTAAGCGCCGAGTACCAATTCCTAGCTGCTCCCTTGAGGGTAGAAGGGAAAGCCCGACACAAAATGGCATCAGGCGCGCCATGGAGTAACATCGTCATCCTGAAGGCCTCCAAATGGTCGACCGGGTCAGTGGTCCCATCGTAGCTTTCAAAATGCGGGAGCTTGAAGTTCGGCGGTACCTGTTCCTGCATAATTTTCTGTGAGAAGGGAGGATCAGTGCAAATATCGTTACCGCGGGAGGAAGGAGTATGACGAAGTTCTTCTATGCGTCGTCCCATCTCCAAGAGCCTTTGATCTAGAAAATCTTCGCGATCCTTAATCCCCAAGGTCTTCTCGCGGAATGGGTGTGAAGCCTCTCCCTGGGTCGAGCCGCGGTCCGAGCAGGGGCTCTTTGCCGGCTGCCCTTCTCTCCCGAGGGTCGGAGGTCGGGTAGCCCACATCGGTCGCTCCTGGACTGGGTTCCCGGGCTCCGGGGAACCCCGCGCCGGTCGAGTGGGCGCCGGACCTCGCGAATGCATGGCTTGCACTGCCTCCGTAAGATCGCGGACCTGCTGGGCAAGCAGGTCGAACCGCTCCGCATCTACCGCGAGTACGGAGCGGGCCCGTGTTGCAGGGGTCGGAGTGGGAGCGGACGGACCCGAACGGGATCGGGCCGCGGAGGCCACCGACCTCCGGGTCGAGGCTCTTCTGGGGGGCATTTTTCTTTTTCAGAAAAGGAATACTGAAGAGGGAGAAGAGAGATTCGGAGCAGGGGAAGGAAATCGTCGTGAGCACTCCTTTAAGAACAAGGGAACCTCGAAGGTTCAGGCCCTCCTTCTAGCGCCAATCTGTTGGTGCAGAAATCCGTCGCCGCCGGAGGTCGCCGCAATCGAGGCCGCTGGGCGCCGTCGGGGACCTGCAAAACGAAGTCCCGTCCGGAACCGGTGGGGTGGTGGCTCCGGCAGGACCCTCCGACGGTCAAGTTAGTTTCCGGCCAACAGTAATGGAGTGCTCGGAATGAGTTCCGGAGCTTAGAGATGTGGAGGAGAGCTTAGAGAGTCGAGAGTTCAGAGAGCTCAGCCTTAGTGTGTCGGGAGGGTCCTTTATATAGTGGAGCTTGATGGTGACAACTGCAGCCGCGTGCTGGCGGGCCGCTCGAGGTTCGGCGGAGTCAGTCTCACTGGTGCCGTGTGCGGCGGATTGAGGGTGACAGCCATCGCCGCCTGACAGTGGGTCGCTATCGCCCGCGGTGGACTGACCGATGGTGCGGCGGACTGACTGATGGTGATGGTTGCAGAGCTTGCCGAATGAAGGGTTGAAGGCCTTCGTCGTGTGCCCATTTCGGAGGAGTTCGGGCTCCTGAAGAGGAAGATAGGAGGGAGTTCGGCTCTCATAAGCGTCTGGCAAGAGGTATGCAGCTAAGGCTCGTCCGCAGAAGAGTTCGGCTGCTGAGAAGCCGAAGCTCGGCCGTTTGGGGTTCGGCCGGCTGTTGGGCTTGGGCTGAGGCTTGGACACTTGAGAGTTCGGTAGGAGCTCGGTCGGCCGAAGTTTGATGAGGGCGACCGCTGAGGAGTTCGGCCCAGTGATGACTGCTGAGGAGTTCGGGCTCCTAAGTGACGACTGCTTGGGGATTCCACTAAAGCCCGTCCGCTGAGGAGTTCGGCCGCTGAGAGGACTTCATTGAAGCTCGGCCGCTTGGAGTCGGTTCGAAGGAGTTCGGCCGTGGGGAGTCCGAAGGAGTTCGGCCGAAGGGGAAACCCGGGAGGAGCTCGGCTGGCTGGAGGGTCGGTTCGAAGGAGTTCGACCGTGGGGAGTCCGAAGGAGTTCGGCCGAAGGGAAAACCCGGGAGGAGCTCGGCTGGCTGGAGGGTCGGTTCGAAGGAGTTCGGCCGTGGGGGAAACCCGGGAGGAGTTCGGGTGGCCGAACGGGCGTCTGGGAGAAGTCCTGCCGCTTGGAGTCCAAGGAGCTCGGCCGTCAGGAAGTTCGGCTGGCGGTGGGAGTTCGGCCCGGAGCCTGCGCTGGGGAGTTCGGCCCGGACCTTGGCGAAGGGGAGTTCGGCCTCTAGGCAGTTCGGCCGTGGTAGGGGCTCGGCCTGGCGCCCGGCGCTAAAGCTCTTCAGCGGCTGCTGGGTACATTGGGCCGAGCGTCGGGCCAGGCTTCGGCAGGAGCGGGATTTATCCCCAACACTCTCTATTTTGCTTAAATTAAGGCTCATATTTGTTTAGAAAGTAAATTTGATTAAAATTTTTATAAGAACCTAATTCATCCTGCTCTCCCTCTCTTGGGTTGCAATCTCTGGGCAACATAGAATAATTTTAAATATTTTAACACATATAGACTATAGGATGAGAATACAATGCCATTGTTTATATTTTTTATAAATATTAAAAATAAATTAGTAAATAAATATCATTAAATTCAAATATCTAATTTTTTGCTGATCAAACATGTGCATTTATTTCTTAGGATAGCCCAATTGGGAAAGAAAAAAGATCTTTTATATCTGCACAACTTGAATCTCGTAAAAAAAAATTAGAAGAAGGGAATAATTTCTAAAGTAAGGATTAACTCCCCTTTTCTTTCATTGATTCTCAACACCCTCAAAACTATGGTAATAATTCTTATTTATAATACTAGTGAAGTCTTCCCTTTTCATAATTTGAGTAGGATTTTTCTTCTTAGTTTCTAGAAAGATATCTAGGTTAGATTCTTCTTTCCAGGACTAGATCTCTAAAAAAATAATTAATATAAATAATAAAAAAATATTAAATTTTATATGAGGTGGATCTTGATTTGTACATCAACTTTGCCTCCTATCACTCTACCAAATTCTTCATGAGTTAGAGGATAACCTTCTATTAAAACTTTTATCAAAAAGAACAATTTTGGTTGGACCCACCGGTTTGAGGTCCAAATGATGAAATTTTGGCCTAATTTAACTCCCAATAGGGTTAGTCTAAAGTTATAAATTTCAAAAAAATAAATGATTTTTAAAAAAATCTTAATCGAAAAACACATGGCTAATTAGTTATAATCTTCGAAAATTTGGCTTATGACTCAACTTTTTGATATGGTGGATCTTGCTTCCAAACCTTATCTAACTCTATCTATAGTAGCTAAAATGGTCCACCTAAATTTCAATGATCCTCTTGGATACTTGTAGTGGTCAAGTAATCCACATCAGATCTAGTAATTCTTCTAGATATTTATAGTGATCAAAATGGTCTATATCAAGTTTGGTGATCTTTTTGAATATCCAAGGATCCTTGATATGATGATTGATTTGACGATAACGTTTAGCTTTATAAATGCACAATTGTCTAGGTAAGATAGTGTCAAGTTGGATACTTTATATCTAAATTTATAGACTGAGGAGTGGGTCAGTGTTCACTGTACTTGAGTCAATCTTCGGTTGAGGCAAGATTTCTTTAATTTGATCATCTATATGTTTATGAAAAATTTTATATAAAAATATATTTATATGATTGATGTATATTATTATACATCTATACGATTGATGAATATTCTTAATTCACCATGGCTTCTCCTCCTCCAACTCTTCCTTCAGATGCAAAATAATTGCTCCGATGATGTTGATGAAGCTAATACTCGGAAAGAAAAATGGTTGCCATTGATTGAGACAAAGAATTCTAAAATTAATTATAATAAATTAATTAATTTAAAATTTAATAAAAGATTATATATGAACCATTCGGTGGAAGTAATCATCTTTTATACTGCCACGTATTAAACAATTCCACCTTCAGCTTTTTATGAACCCAGCTAATAACACCAGCCCAATAACATCCAAGGGTTCAATCCATGTTTTTAATTTGAAAATATTAAAATTATGGGTTGAATCCACAAAAAAAAAAAGAAAAAAATCTCTCCCCACCTCTGGCATGCCTATTCTACTTTCTTCTCCGATTTTTTCACTCTCTTCTTCTTCTTCCTTTTTTGCGTCACAAGGATGGAGGACTTACGGGCGCCCACCACCACCATCACTCCCCACCCTTGTCCCCACCATCGTCCGCTACAAAAAAAAAATTAAAAAAATAAAAATCTCCCCCACCTCTGGTGCATCTGCTCTGCTGTCCTCCCAATCTCCCACCTGCCAACTCCACTTTCTTCTTTGATTTGCCTGCTCTCTTCTTCTCCTTCCGTGTAACAAGGAGGGAGGATATGCAAGCGCCGTGAGATGACCACCGCCACCCCTGTCCCCACCATTGTTTGCCATAAAAAAATAAAAATAAATAAAAATCTCCCCCCACCCCTAGTGCACCCACTTCTCTTACACACCCCATTCCACATGGTGCCCCTCTACCCTATTCTATGGGTCTGCACCCATCACCTCTACCTATATCCAAAAAAAAAAAAAAAAAAAAAAAAAAAAAAAATCTTCCCTCCCTTCGCACCACCTCCACCCTTCCTCCCCATGCGCCTATGGGTGCCGTCCACCTCCTGCGACATTCACGAGTCCTCCATTCTCTGCCTTTCATCCGCAAACTAAAAAAAAATAAAATTCTTAATCCATGCTTGTGATTTCACTAAAAAATTATAAATTGATCTTGCAAATAGACCAGCTAGATCCATGATTTCAGCTGAGCTGGCCTACAAAATTATAAGTTGAACTTATCATTTTGATATAAATGATAGTTTTAAAAATAAATTTAAGATAAAAATATTTTTAAAATAAAATAATAAAATAATAATATTTTAAAAAAATTCTAAATTTTTGTGTCCACCCCTCCGGGCTGTTTCTTTGTTCACGTGTTGCTCCCCCACCCAATGTCAAACGTGGCGATTGTCGTCTTTCTGGTGGCAGTCACCGCATTGATGTTGGGTGTCGGATGGGATACGAGAAAAAGCATTTTGCAAACACAACGGTCGGAAATGAATATTTTTATCCATATGGATAAAAAAATTATTTAAAAATTTATATTTTTAGATAATATTTAAAAAATAATTTATTTATATATTTTTATATATAAAAAAGCTTTAAAATCTGTTATCTATTCTCTTTTGCTTTACTACTTTTTTAAATAAATTACTATAATTTATTAATATTTTTTATATATTTTTATATTTTTTAAATTTAAAAAAATAAATAATTAAATTATTCAGCACTAAATAATGGAGATATTGAAAATAAAAATGTGACACCTAATATATATGATCATTTCATAGATCATTTTTTATAATAAATTATTTAATAGACTAATAAATTAATAAAAATTATTGAATTCTAATATAATTCAGATGAATGGGTTTTAATTATAAAAATATACTGATCAGTTTTATGAGCCATCCATATTATTATAGAAAGTTTTAAAAATAATTAATACATATAATAAACTTTTTTCATTCCATGCTTGGATAACATAATACCACATAAATAAATATTAATTCTATTTTTAAATAACATAATATTTTGATTTAATATTTTAAAAATTAAAAATTATTAAATAGGATACATTGCATATTTCAAATTTTTACGGATCCATATGATATTTGAAGGTAAGAATATATTGCGTATGTGGCTATATAGTTTTACTTATAAATTGATCAGCTCAGTTTATATATATATATATATAAAAAGAGAGCTGGACTGGACTCCACTCAACCAAATTTTAGTTTATATCCGATCAGATTTTTGATCGTTGGATCAGTGCACATCTACACGCATGTACTTAAAAAGTTGCGTCTGAAAAAATAGGTGCGAGCCTGCGTCTGAAAAATTTAATTTTTTTAAGCATCTTGAAGGCGCCTTCATGTCTAAAAAATTAAAAAAAATTCAAAAAAAATCCTACACCTTGAAAAAAAAGAAAAGAAAGAAAAAAGCATCATTTTTTTTTTTTCAAGCACCTGCATCTATAATTTTTTTTTAAAATTTTAGGCTCCTGCATCTATTTTTTTTTCAGGCTCTTTCTTTTAGATTTGTTCGGGCGTAGATGTCTTTTTTATCAGCATGAAGATGTTACTTCAAGAAGGGTGAGATTTACCTAGGATGTGATGTTACTTGAAGAAAGGTGAGAATTCTGAGGATTGTTTTCATGAAATATGACAGTAGAAGGGTGGCTTCCCTTGGTTTGGTTCATGTTTTCATCCAAAAACTTTGTTGTTCACCGATTACATTCATTTATATGTGAAACCTACCATGCTTTTTATCTATCAGTATGTTTATGCTACTCGGTAAGATTTACATATGTGCTGGTTTCTTCTTTCCATTCTCAGAATTTTTTCCTTTAGGTTGGAATTCAATTATATAATACTATCTATTTTGCAGATTGAGTTACTTGAGGAAAATTTCCTTTTGAGGATTTGTTAAAAGGGGGACAGTTCTGGCTTTGCAGTTGTGAGACTTGCTATTGCCGATGGCAGAGAGAGCCAGTGTGAAACGCCTTCAAAAGAATACCATGCAATTTGTAAGGTACAATAGGTTCATATTCATAATTCTCATAGAGATTAGAATATTACATGAACTTCCTGTATCTCCAGGACCCAAGCTATTGCCCTGCCTTCCTGTTCAGCACGTAATCAAAAAGTCAAGAATTAAGGGTGATCAAGGCAATGCACAAGCTTATAGTTATGTGAAATTTTGGAAAAGAAACTGAACATTTCAATAATGAATGTAGCTGTTATTAAAATGATATGGTAAACCTTGCAGGTCACATGAATTTTGTTTTTAGTGGATCTTTATTGCAAATTCTGTCGGTTTTGTTGGGAAAACATGTATAATTTAATTGTTCTACTTGCAGTATGTTTTAACTAGGATGCTCTATTTTCTGATAGAGAGCAATGCTACATTCCTCTCCTTTTGTCTAATTAGAAAATTTTAACTTCAATCAGTTCAAATATCTACTGGAACCACCATAGATCGTGGCTCATCCTTCCTATTAGTGATTCCCAGCCATGGGCGAGGGTCGCGGCGACAGAGTCATCAACGGAGCTTGAAGAAAAAAAGAATTCCACTTGATATGCAAGACTTAAAAAATATTTTTAAAATACATATAAAATATATATAATAAAATAAATAAATAAAATTAAATATTCTTTTAGAAAAATTGCATCCCATGCATTGGATGGGGTTATAAGCTAGTTTTAGAAATAAAATTAAATACTTACTTTACTGGTTGATGGAAAGATAATTTGGGTAAGATTTTTTTCTATTTCATTGGTAAATACCGTCTATGAGAAAATAATTTATTTATTTTGAAAAATATGAGAACATGAATAAGTTAGTGTATGGGATAGTTGACTAACTTTTTCATAATATTTATCCAAAGAATGGGCCTTTATTTACCTACTCGAAAATTGGCTTGCATTTTACAGCAAAAGATATGTGTGTGTGAAGATGGCTTACAGACCAATGGTCACGTCTTTTTATCAAGGACTTGTTTGAAAATTTTAATAGGATTGGCTGAATTTTCTGTTGGATAACTCAATCTCTTACCAGCCCAAATTTAATGGAAGAAAAAAAAATCTCTATAAAAAAAAAAAATCTCTATAATCTTTTTTTTTTTTAAAAAAAATTCTGCAGTCTAACGGACTTTTAGATGAGATTTAGACCAAGAATAAGATGGATCTTAAGAGAAACAATGGCTGAACAGACTAAATTATTTGATTCTTGTGGAAAATCCAATTGGATTGTGCTGGATTTTTCAAATAGTTTCATAGATTTCTATCATATCAGGAAAAAAAAAAATTTCTATTGTCTTTTTTTGTTTAATCCTGCAATCCAATAGACCTATGGATGAGATTTAGACCAAGAATAGAATTGGTCCTAAGAGAAAAAAATGGCCAAACAAACTAACAGATTCGATTCCCGTTGAAAATCCGGTTGGATTGTGCTAGATTTTCCAAACAGTTTTATAGATTTCTATCATATCGGAAAATAGTTTACCCCATGGCTGTTGCATTTAATTATACTAAAGGCTGCCTATCTTGATAAGATCAAAGCCTTCACCTGGGGTTAGGTCCCCAACTCCCCCGCTTCCTTTTCGTTTACCAAAAAATTGAAAAAAGCCTTCACATGGCTCACGTTGAGGAGCTTCCTATTTACAAAGACCTTATAGCCATAAGAAGTGTCCTCCCAGCTCGCACTATTTCACACATTCATAGAAAACAGAATCAAGCTGCCGATTGGCTTTCTAAATATGCAGTAACTGTTGATTGCTCCTTCAGTCCTTCGCCTTGGGAGACATGTTACCGTCTCACTTGGCGCAAATTCTGCAATATGACGAATTGCAAAATGCTGATACTACTCTTTAAGGTCAGAAATATGCTCCAAATCATCAGTTGCTATTCTAGTAGACAGGCTATCTTCTTCAGTGAAGAAAAATTGCATCACCGCACGCTTATCATCATGGTGTTGGTGGTTGGCACCTTCGGGTTTTATATTGGTAATTCTTGTATCTTATCTATTTTACAATTCCTCGAGAAAACAATGTCTTTGTTATGCGTGTGGTATGGTAGCAACTTGCTAGAGTCCCCCCTACTTTCTAGATGAGCTTGAGAATCTACTCTGCTTCCACTCATAAATGCTGGGGAATTCTTTATACTCAACAGATCATGCTTCCTAATCATGGCTTTTCCTTTACTTTTTTTTTTCCCTTTGCCTGAAGAAATTTATGGGCTGTGCAATACCAAAACTGCAATTACTCTTTATGATGATTGTAAAGTGCTGCCATGCATGTAGTTTTTGCACAGCTCTTTTATTGCAGACACACTACTTATGATGCAGTCCCCCACCCCCTTGATGCATTGGAATTCTGGCCGGATCAGCTCATCATATTGCTACAGTTTTGGTTCAGTATTTCTCTCTTGAAACAGGTTTCCTAGGGGAATAGCTGCAGTACCATAAAAATGTTCAATTATCAGCAATTCGGCAGTTCTTCCGCGAAGACTTCTGGATCCTCTTTGCAGATGCTCAATGTTACAGTCCTGGGCTACGGACATAAAATCTTCTCTGCTGCCTGCTATTCTCTATATTGTGTCTTCATTTTAAGGCATGCAGCATGAAGCTCGGTCATCTTGTCTTACTTTGGTCCTCATGATTTCAGATGCCCAAGCTTTCTATTGCATTTGTCAGCCGGGGACGTTCATGCAATTGCATCAGCTTATCTATTTTCTATATATTTACCTTATCCTATGTATCTATATATGCTTTGTTTCTTCTTTCAAAGAAGTTACTGGTATATTTGCTTTTATGGCCTTCTGCATTGGGTCGCATGAGCTTTGTGTTTCTACTCTCTTATATTAAACTTGTAAGTCTATGTTTCTTACTAAAAAAAGAGAGGCCTTTACATGGCTTGCTTTGAAAAATAAATTTAATACAGGCAAAATTCGAGAATGAAACCAGGCTTTCACGTGCACTTCTTGCAATAGAGATTTAGAAATAATTGATCTTTTAACTTACCCTCAAGAAGCTGTGGTCTGTCTTCACCGGGGGACGGCATACCTACTCTCAAACCAGTCACTAGCGACAATTCCAAATCTTTAAGCCATCCACCAGTGAGTGTTGTTTTGTTTGAGCACGTGGAGTACGATCCAACCATATAGACTACCATCAGATTTGCCAATGACTATGGACCTTGCTATATTTGGTATGCATTGTTTGATGGTCCTCCATCCGTTGATAGCGGCATTTTGTGGTGTTGCGTGTACACCACAGACAATCTTGACTTTTTTTTTTTTTTTTTGCTTTTTGATGGAGACATCCATGGTTTTATGCACTAGAATTAGTATAGAAAGATAGACCAATTATTAATATCAGGAAAACGAAGTATGCCTACAAACTTTCTTAACAGGTCAATCTGGTTCATTGAGAGAATGATAAAAAATATGATCACGGATCCAAAACATATAAAATTTAAAGTCAAAAAGAGAATGAATAAGGCTTAAGCTTATATATTGACACTCCAACGTATGCATCAGAATCTTTTTTTCTAATTAAATTTATTTTAATTTAATTTATACAAAAAAAAGGGCACTCCACTGACCATTGGAGCATATTCACATCGAATGTACGGTTTTAAATCTGATTTGGTATAATTTTAATTTAAATTTTTTTTCAAAATTATAATTACTTTCAAATATTTATATAATAAATTTTTTATCTGATTTGACCCCACTCAATTCAATCCATCTAATCTACTGATCCAATTTGGTCCATACCATTTATTCCATCAGATCCTTTGCCATCCTTTGCAGTGCCTTAGCCTGTTTATCCTCCTACCCGGCATAAAAAAAGAGATAGCAGAAGAAACTGGATACAGTTATTTACTGCAATGTCTTCTCCGCATGCCGTCATCGTACCTTTTCCAGCGCAAGGCCATGTCATTCCCTTAATAGCTCTCTCCCACTCCTTGGTCGCCCATGGCTTCAAGATCACATTCATCAATTCCGAGTTCAACCACGAGCGTGTTGTTGCTTCCTTGTCCCAGAACGGTGCTGATGGAGTGGAAGGGATCCACATGGTTTCCTTTCCGGATGGATTGGCACCTGGTGATGACCGTAATGATCTCCAAAAGTTGCTTGAAAGCATCCTAAGGGTCATGCCTGGATATTTGGAGGAACTCCTAAAACAAATGAACGCATCAGGAGGTGACCGGGTTACATGCGTTATCGCCGATGGGGCCATGGCGTGGCCTCTCGAAGTGGCGCAAAAGATGGGCATCCGGTCGGCTTCCTTTTGGCCTGCGTCTACTGCACTGCTTGCATTATTTCTGAACATTCCCAAGATGATCCAGGATGGTATCATTGATGCCGATGGTAAGACTTGGTTTTTGCTCATTTTTCTCTGACAAGCAAAACAATTCAGAGCATGGTGATTCAACTTCTCAATCTTTGCAACATTCAAAATTTTTAAAAAGTGCAGGAGAAAGTGATTAAAAGCCCAGAAAGTATGAATTTATTCCTGACCAATATTCTAATTCCTCTTTGATGAAAATATTATACATTGATGTATAATCCTCGAGAAACATTAGCACATACCAATCATTTGTAATAGTGTTCTTATTGCAATAGTTTTGAAGATCAAATATGGTTCTTTTTTCACTAGTTAAGTTTTCATGCGGTATACAGCTTCTTATTCTGGAAATTCATGAGTAAAACCAGAGCCTTATGTGGATGATTTTGCCAACAAAAAGCAGAGAGCAAGATTTGCTAATACGGTTAACATGATATGCAGTTGTTACTCAGTGAACATCAGCAGGAATCAAATTAATGGAAGAAAAAGGTTGTGTTTTGATGGAGATGGAAGAAAGACAGAGAAAATGTTAAAAAAAAAAATTCCATCAAACTACTGGTAGTAATTATTAGTAGTCATCACTGGTATCCTTCAGTTTTTTAGGTGTTATTTAGATGTAACTTTTATTGGGGAAACTGGTTGCATTCACATGACAAGCATGTTTATTTATTTATTTATTTAAAAAAAAAACTCCGGTCATATGTGAGGACAAGTTTCAGGATAACAAAATAATCATCATCCATCTTTTCTATTTGCATTTCATGCAGGAATGCCAGAAAGGAGTGAGACATTCCAGCTGAGCCCTGGCATGCCATCTGTGAACACAAGCCAACTTCCATGGAATTCTGCCGGTGATCTCCAAACAGAAAAAGTCTTCTTCAAGCTTACAATCAGTAATACTCAAGCAATGAAGCTTGCTGAAACAATCATTTGCAACACCTTCTATGACCTTGAGTCACCATCGTTCACCCTCTTTCCAAACTTGGTGCCTGTTGGCCCATTACTCACAAGCCAACAGTTTGGAAAGGCAGTTGGGCATTTCTGGCAAGTGGATACAACCTGCATGAGTTGGCTCGATGAGCGACCTACTAAATCTGTCATCTATGTGGCGTTTGGAAGCTTAGCGGTCTTCAACCAGCACCAATTCCAGGAGCTTGCACTTGGGCTTGAACTCTCTGGCCATCCATTCCTGTGGGTCGTAAGACACGATCTCGCAGATGGGATAGATGATTCCTGGTTAGATGGGTTTCAAGATCGAGTTAAAGGCCAGGGAATGTTGGTAGGATGGTCTCCTCAACAGCAGGTACTGGCTCACCCTTCGATTGCCTGCTTCTTTTCTCATTGTGGTTGGAATTCAACATTAGAGGGGGTGAAGAACGGAGTCCCTTTCCTCTGCTGGCCTTACTTCATTGATCAATTCCTCAACCGGGCCTATATTTGTGATGTTTGGAAGACTGGCTTGAGCATAGATCCGGATGACAAAGGGTTTGTTCCAAGGGAGCAGATCAAAGAGAAGGTGGACCAAATATTTGGCAATGAGGAGATGAAGGCCAGGGCCTTAACGTGGAAAGATATCGCTAATAGGTGTACGGAGGAAGGAGGGTCTTCCAATAAGAATTTCAAGAGCTTTGTAGATTCCATGAAAGAATGATGAGCTCTTTTTCTCAATAATAAAGCACATGGATATCTTTGGTGTTTGCCTCATCCAACTCAAAATTAATGTCTGATGAATGTGCTATATAGCATTTGGAGACAGCCAATGAAATGGTTAACTTATTTATTATTATTTAAGTATCACCCTTCTTTTTCATGCGGTAGATTTTGTTTGGGATAGGGTCTTTGAGGGAAATATTCTGATCTGGAAACTGCTTTGTGGATTTGATGTTGGTGTTCTTGAAAAATAATATTAGAGAATATCAGGAAATATTTTCTGATATTCTCTAATATGGTATATCGACTGGAAATTCTTTTGATATTTTTTTGATATTTCATGATATTATCTGATATTTACTGAAAATCTTTCATAATATTTTCTAATATTCTCTAATGATAAGCAATGCCATTGACAGCTAGTTTATATTATGGGTTTGTTCTTGGGGCCGGACCTACTGCTCTCTTCAATGCAAATGAGAGGTGGATAGAACCCACCATTTTGCTCATAAAAGAAAATAAAAATATTACTGTTGCCATCGTAGTGGCATCATGTGAATCTAAAATACCATGTAATTTTTCAAACCAACTTATTTCTGCCGTTAATAATAAAAGATATCCAACATCACATACTTCTTAGTGGAGCCCTCAGAAGTTTCATCTTTCATGGCCTTCCATAAAAATGAAAAAGTACAAAGCATCATATAACCCCTCCCCCTTCCAAAGCACCAACTGTGCCTTGTTGAAGTAATACGTTGAGCTCCTACAAGTGTTGGCAGTTTTGGAAATCAGCAGCTTTAGTGACTAGTGCCCTCTGCTGGTCATGTAAACAGGCATTCTACACCTAAAATTTAATTCTTCTTTCAACAGCCAGGATGACAAAGAGCTCACCCTTTGAGTTAACAA
Source organism: Cocos nucifera (assembly GCA_006176705.1). NCBI lineage: Eukaryota > Viridiplantae > Streptophyta > Magnoliopsida > Arecales > Arecaceae > Cocos > Cocos nucifera. Next base: position 1,291,274 of record QRFJ01000023.1, on the reverse strand, counting down.
ACTCATAATCTTCATTAGGGCCTCGTCGTGAAATTCGCCGATGCTTTCATCTATCTATCAAATGAGTAGTGTTTTCAAGAAATCAACTGACTTTTGCCCAGTACCACTTTATGTAGGGTATTTAGTTGGGGAAGGTTAGGGTCCAGAATTAAAATGAGAATGGGTGAGTCCCATCCCAACCATTTGGTTGGAAGAAGTTTCATTCTAACACCGATTCTGGAGCAGAATGAGAATCGCCCAATCTATCTTAAACTCAATCCTTACTTTCTTCTAAAAATTTAAATTTTTATTTTGATTCTGATTTTGATCACGAACTAAATATTTCGGAAGATTTGGCCATTCCAATTCTGATTCCAATCCATTTCAGTTTTCAATTTAATTTTGATTCTGGTTGTAAACCAAATATCCTCCTAATATTATGGTTGATTTCATATAAAAAATCATGGTATTGAATCAGTTGTGATGATAAAATATTTCTTTGGTTGGTTAGGCGTCTGTGTTTCTATGTGCTAGTAATAGTGTGGAAAGATCGACCAATTACTAATATTTGGAAAACTAAGTGTTGTTACTGAAAAAGGTTCATTTTGGAAGCAGAGCGATCAGCTTCTCGCAGGAGATGCTGGAGTGACCTGCAAAACAAAGTCCGAATAAGAGGATTTGACTCCGGCAAGAATCGTCCGATGCTTAAGTCAACAGAGAACAATCAAGCAATAAGGAGTTCTCTGAGAAAGATTTTTTTGCTTATCTAGGTCCTCTGGGTTTTTCGATATTTGAAAGGGAGCTTTATGTGGCCGTTATGCAATTCCGCTAATCTTGGGCCGATAATATTGCGGTGGTGAGATCATGGACTCTTTTTTGAATTGGAAGGCCATTATCAAAGGGATTGGGATGCTTTATCTACTTTCGATAGTCGAGATTGAGTGGAAATCAACTTACTCATAGAGAGGATACAATTGTATAACCATTATTCCATGAGACGAATTGTTGAGAATATGGATGAGCTGCCTATCCGAGGCGATCCATAAGTTATTAATGCTATCCGAGCCATTTTCGAATAAAATGGTTCGGATCTTCTTTCAGAGATCGACTATCGGTTCAGAAGTCATCATGGTAACTTTTTTACCCTCAAAACGTTAACAGATGCCAACCAAGCTAAGATGTTTCGGACACCAATTAGATGATCTGAGGCGTTCACGTTACCACTGTAACACTACCTTCCTAGTGTTGAGTCTGAGAACTAGACGAAAGAATTATTCTCAAGCGATGTTTCAGATCATACGATTTATGCCTCTATTTGTGGCTGCATTTTAATATTTAGTTGTTGAAGACGTCATCCCTTGACGTAAGATTAATTATGGTTGAAGGGTTCATCCGCCCATTGATTATTTGGGGAGACAATTTAAAAAGGCGTCGGTTCATTTTCATTCTTTCTTCTTTTAAGTGCATCCAGAAGATGCGAGTGGAAGAGAAGTTACTGTGGATATAGAGTTTCTTGGCCTTTGCATTCCCCTCTCTAGGGTTGCTCTCATGGAGTTCTAAAGCTAGATGGATCCTTTGATGGCCAAGACATTGAAGAAGTTATCGGCTCAAAGGTTACGAACCAATGCTCCATTTGTCCCATCTTAGGCTTCCGGGAGCTCCTTCATCGAGGCATCATATGCTGTTTCCTCGATAATTTCTCTCTCTACCCTGATCAATGTAAGGGGAGGTGGTCCTTCGTCCATAACTGATTCATAGGATCTAATGAAGGATACCAGAGTCGAGCCAGTGGACTCGATGAGGGAGGTTGTAGATGTGGCGATAGAATCGGTGATGGAAGCTACTATAGAAGTGGTTTCTATAATTTTTCCAGTACCCATCATCGCGAAAATGGGAGAGGATCTTCCTGATGGAATGGTAGAAACTATGAAAATGGCGAGTCCCCCTTGTCCAGTTAAAAGGGTCAAAGTTGTCGAACCACAAAGGCCTGAAGTTTCTATTTCTGATGCTCACTCAACATAGATTCGAGCAGAGATAGTGCCATCAGTCGGTCTTTCTTCTTCCACTGCAGATAGTCTTAAAACTATCATTGAGTTTTTGAGAAGCTGCCTCGCACCTATGGATAGGTGGGTCTTGGATGGAGAAGGTACTCAACACTAGATGACGAGTATCTTTAGATCCTTGGCTTTAGTCAGCCACTACTTATCGAACTTCGTCGGTGCTTCTTTCGAATTTTCATCTCTAGAATTGGTAGAGGTAAAAGGAGAACTCAAAAAATCTAAATATTATTTGAAGCAGGAGAAAATCGCCAACGTCGATCTAATTAAAGAAATTGATTATTTCGAGAAGACTCTTTTCGAAGCCTAGGAAGTGATTGATCGATGAGATGATTAATTAAGTAGGGCTCGCAAGAGGATCGAGATGCTTGAGAGGCAAAGATCTATGGTAGATCGGAATTGTCATCAGGCTCATGACGTCATTAAATGCCTGAAAAGAATGTTTACGGAGAGGAGAGGATCTTCATTTGAAGCTCATCTTCCTCAAGAATCTGACGGTTGGTCGAGCAAAAGATCCAGATCTTTCGGTGGGGACCATCATGAGGAAGAAGCATCTCAGAGATCCAAAGTTTCTTCATCCAAAAGAGAATCTGTAGTTCAGGGACCTTTAGCCGAACTTCAAGCAGTGAGAGAGAGACTCAATCAGTTGGAGAAAGTCTGAACTAATTTCGTTGTCAAATCTTATAGATTGGGATTCTATGCGGACTTTAGTAGATGCAAGAAAATGGTTCTACCTCATCTTTTTGAGGGCGATGCTGAAACTTTGTACACAAACTGATCGGATGAAAACCTAAGGTTGCCTTGATGAGTTTATGAGTGCATCCAATATCGTCATGGGGATGAACAAGGTTAGCTCAGGCGTGCAAGCAGATGGAGAGAAAATTGAAGGGGTCCCTTCTGAGATGAATCATTAAAAATCTCGAATGTACCCTTTCTATTTTCTTTTCTTCTTTTTATCTTGTAAGCCAGGTATGGCATTTGAAAATTCATAAAAGAAATTCCTCTTCTGCTGAAGCGATTTACTTCTTCATTCCTCCTTTTTTTTTGTGTGTAATGTTCCGAGCTATATAGCTTGTTTTTTGATTTGAATCGAAGTTTTGTTGCCTTCAATATGTCGATCGAACAATTCAAAAAAGTTCGAAAGAAAAGAAATTGAAATCGCCATTTGCATGCTGACCACTACAGCATATTCTCACATATCCCTTCATGAGTGGTGCAAAGCGTGTTTTGACTATTCATATTGATTTTGTTGTATTAGCAGAGATTGCATCCAATCTATGTTTGCCATGTGTCTAGATTGTTTCGATCTCTATCTTCTGCATTCAATGCTCTGAGAGGATGAATCATTTGAATTTCTGTCGATTCAATTTGCATATAAGGCTCAAATGAGACAAAAAGCTAGGTTTTGTTATTTTTCTCCTTGTCACATGTCTCTCGTCTACTTGTCTTTTCTCCTCTTTAGCTTCTGCTCACCTTCTTCTTTCCATGGAAGGTGGCTCATTCCGGGGATCTCGATTCCCTCCATTAGCTTTTAGATCAGAGTTGATGGAGGAGGATTTGATATCAATCCATAATCAATTTAGCATTCTTCTGGAGTTTCAACTCGAGATTTTGAAGTTAGAGGAACGTATTTGTAATTTTTCCTCCTAGTCGTATAGGCATGTATGAGGAATGTTTTCAAGCCGGGTTTAGGCTTCCTCATTATCCCTTCTTCATCATTCTCTTCCATTACTTGGAGATGTCGTTCTATTTGATGGTACCAAATTCATGACGATACATTTGTGGCTTTATTACGGCATGTCTTTTAGCCGAGGTAGAGCTGACTGTTACTCTTCCATTATTACTTCATGATCAACAGGCATCTCGTTGCTCGTGGCTGGTGGTACATGACCCCTAGGGTTAGAAAGGGTGTTCTTCCATTGATTTGAGGTGCTCCTTCCATCATTCATGGCTGGAAGGCACGATTTTTATTTATGTCTCGTACTTTGGATGAAGATTGGGGCTTGGTTGATTGGGGGAAACCTCAAGAAAATTTATTGAAGGATCCGCCGCTTGGGCCGTGCTTGAAGCAGGATCTAGATACTTTGCATGATTTTGAGATTTCGGAGCTGAAAGAACTTCTATCTGAGCAGACCTTGTTTAACATGGGGATTAATCAAGTTAACCCCTTAGATATGTACTTATCCTTTGTATTAATGTATATTTAGACTTCAAAACTTGATACTAATCGACTAGTGCCTTGGATCGCAGAGCGGGTTCCAAGTCCGCCTAAGACACCGAGATCGAAGACTTTTTGGAAGAGAAGGGCTAATTCTACTAGAGGTAGGTCTATTCGTCCCCAAGTTGAGCTACTTCCTACACCGCCAGCTTTTGAAGTCCAAGGATTCGATTCCCGCAATGCTGAGGATCTTTAGATTATGTGGGTCCCACGTAGCTTGGACCTATCGGCTCCTGAAGGAAGTCATGAGGCTTCTGTTGAATGCTTATTCAGCAAGATGATTTTGAGTTTGCCGACCTCTAATGTCTTCGATCTTTTTCTAGAGGAGGAGCCGTTTGATGGAGAAGAAACTACCAGAACGATGGTGGATGGAATACTACTTATTGAGGACACTGAGATTTTTGAAACTATGCTGGGTGGTACTTCCAAGGGTAAAGAGAGCATTACCAAAGTCACCAAAACTTCTGAAATTGCGCTCGTCGGAGTGAAAGTTCAAGCTTCTGCCCTAGAAGATTACAGTCTGGCATGTAAAGCCTTTACCAATTTTTTTTATCTTGCCAATGCATCCAAGCTATTGGTCGAGCCACTAAAGACGAGGAGGCGAAAGGCTTTAGACTACTTTATTCGGGCAAGCTAGGATTATAATCATCCCATCCCATTTTTATCTTTTTATTTCAAGGTTTGCTTGTCACACATTTTGTGAAACATTTTGACAGCTCGCCCGTTATTTGAATGGGTTCATGGAAAATACTACTGATCTTTTGTCCAAAGGTCATGGATTTTGAAGTGGAAGTAGCATTGCTTAAGAAGGCCAAGGACCAATTATTAAAAGCGATCGGAGAGGCTGCTGATAGAGCTGAAGTTGTTGAGAAGAAACTTCAGGATGTCGAAGCGGCATTAATGAAATCTACTGAAGAGAACGCTCGACTACTCGACATCAATAAGATTTTAGAAGTCGAAATCAAGGAGCTCAAGGCTTGAGTTGTCAAAGCCAAAGTGTCTAAAGCTGAGGCCTTACTTGCGGTGAGGTCAGCAAAAGAGAAAGCTTTGAGGGCTATTGATGATTTCCGCATGTTAAAAGAATTCAGGGAAGAGAAAGTCTCATTTGCATTGGATGCCTATGATGAAGGAAAGCACGTCATCCACGAAGATGTGGGTTCCAAGTATCTAGGATTAGATCTGAGCTTTTTGGATGAGATCTTGGAAGCATTTGCTTCCGACTTGGAAGACACTTACTGAGGCTTTGTATGTTATTTTCCTGAGGATTGGATCTACTCAAAAATTATTGTATAAAGAAGAATTCTTTTAAAATTTTCTTTTGTTTCCTGCTATTTTCTTCTTCTGACCTTGTCTCTCTATTCTACTTTGATCTGGAGAGTTTGTTACTTCGGCTTGATAGGTGACATATACTTTTTTTGATTTTTGTTCGAAGATCCGCGAACTGATCTTTTTATTTTTTGCACATGTATTTGATGAGAAGTACTCATTTTTCAGCATGGTATTGAATACGCATGATTTCAAAAGCATCATAATCGAGAGTCCCATGCAAAATCTAGAATACAGCTGTGGGGTGGCAGAAATGTCAACCCGCAATTTACACGTGGTGCGACTTGACGCTTTATAATTATGATGAATTTGCTTATTTATAGTAACCTTTCGCTCATCAATTTTTTCATTTACAATGTCGAAAACCATTTTATGGAGTGCTTGCAAAACTGTTTAATTCTCTAGATGGGGATGAAGTTTTTTCTTTATTATGGTAATCATCGCCTGATCCAAAGAAGTGACAAGCACCGATTGGCTTCTACCAATTCAAGGATGCCGACAATGGGGTGTTTCATTGTCGGGCTACTTCTACTCTCAGCCCTGAAACCTTTGTCACCTTGCTCTTCCCGTAGGGGATGGTCTCTTACTCGGCCTTGAGAGCTTTGTTATGATTTTCTTGCTCTCAGAAGGCAGGATTTCATGACTCTCTTAAAGGGGCCTGAGCTTGTGCCATCCTCACAGGGGAGTAGGAAGAAGTTGAACTACGACCGGGGATACTTACAAGGCTGGCATGGAAACATCTCTTGAAGCCTCAAGCATTTTTCTAGTTATCTATCATGCATTTGCATTTGATGGAGGTGTTCTTTATTCTGAGGTTGTGCAGAAGTTGATCCTCAAGCGAACGCTGTCTCAACCTCAACAGGATTTTTCCCATCAAATCTGATTCATGATTTTTTTGGTCGTGCTCAAGGTTGTGCCACCTTTACAGAGGGGAGTGGAGTTGACGGAAGATCTATTGATCCCAAGCTGAAAAGAGTTGGATTCCAAGCGGACCTGATCTTCAACTTTGGAAAGACTTCTATCACCTCCAGCTCACCATTTCTCTCAGTCTGGGTATCCTTTATAGGAGCCCAAAGCCTCGAAGCTTTAGAGGAACAATTTTCATAAGAGCGATTCAATTCTATCAGGCTTTTTGATCATGTCTCTTTATCTCTGAAGTGAAAACGATAGATAGGATCTTGATTTTATAGCTCTTACTATAACTTATCATAGAATATTTATTATTATTTTCTATAAAAATGATAGCATTATTGCTCTTATAAGAATTCTTCTTCTTTTTTAATGAAAAATCATTTTCTTTTTTTTTAAACCTTTTTGAAATTATTCTGAGCTAGTGTCATATCACTTAGCACTTTGTTGACAGGAGGGATGTGGTTCCGATCTGAGGAATGCATACCTGATAAAAGAGATTTTGAGCTAAAATGCTTTCGATCTAAGTAACGTGCTATAATTTATATCGATCAAAGGGATCTTGAATTAAAGTAGTTCTAATCTGAGAAACGTACAGTAATTTATCCTGATCAAAAGAATTTTGGATTGAAGTAGTTCCAATCTGAGGAACATACAATAATTTATCTCAATCAAAGGGATCTTGGATTAAAGTAGTTCCAATTTGAGGAATGTATAGTAATTTATCTCGATCAAAAAAAATTTAGAATTAAAGTAGTTTTGATCTGAGAAACATACAATAATTTATCGATGAGCTCAAAAGTGGTGGTCCCAAGTCTTGGGAATATGAGAAGATAGGTCATGAAAAGATAGAAGTAAGTCGAAAGAGAAATCAGTCCGGATAGCAAAATTCAGAAATTGAGCTGGCTCATTCTGAGACTGAGCTGACTAAGTTGGAAACTAGGCCGACTCAGTCCAAAACTGGATTGGCTATATCTCAAAAAAAAATTCAGATAGAAAGCAGCATTTTTGGGCTATTAGCACGATACACAATTGGGTCGGCTCAGTTTAAGATTGAGTCGACCTAGTCGTAGGTTAGTCGGCTCAGTCTGAAACTAGGTCGGCTCAGTTTTTATGAATTTATTTTATGTACATGGAATGTTTGGATTTTGAGAAGTTTTTCTATGAGCTTGGGGCTTGATTCTTTTGTAAAGTATAAATATTAAAAATAGGTCAAGGTTGTAAATGATGTTGAATTTATTGAATAAAAAATCTTTTCTTTCGAAAAATTCTTGTGCTTTCTTTCTCTCTTTTCTCTTGAATCCATTATTTTACTTCCGCGTTGATCTTAGGAGATTGTTTCTTATTGCTTGGCTAATCACCAGCGGCCATATCGGTCCGAGAGAGGATAGTTTATCCCAACAATTAGCATCAGAGCAGTGTTGCATGGAAGGAAGACACCTAGGGTTACTACATCCAGGATTTGTTGTACCAAATTTTATCCAAAATCTTTTTGTTTCTTTATTATTTGTCTCTAAATTAATGTGAAGATTAGTTACACGAAGGGATGGTGATACAGATGATTGAAAAGAGGATCTAAGGTATTTAGATCTTCTTTGAAGGATAGTGTTATTGGTGTGTGATCGAAAAAAGGTGTTAGGGATCTGTTCTTGACTTATTTGAAGTCATGAGATCGAGTGGATTCAAGATAAATTTTGAGAAGTTCGATGGCAAGAAAAAATTTAAACTATGGCAGCAAAGGGTAAAGGACTTGTTGGTTCAGTAGAGGATCTACAAGATCTTGACAAGAGAAAGGTTGGAAAATATCAATGCTGAGGACTGAAAAGAGTTGGAGAAAAATACTTTCAGCACAATCCGAATGTGCTTGGCCAATCAGGTTTTGTCTGAGGTTTGCACAGAGACTATGATAAAGGAGCTTTAGATGAGACTGAAGAATACATATATGGGGAAGAATATTATAAACAAGCTATGATTGAAGAAACAACTGTATAGTCTGAAGATGTTTGAAGGTGGAGATCTTATTGCACATATCCAAAGGTTCAATCAGGTGTGTTCTGAGGTGATGAGTTTGGATATGAAGATCAACGAGGAGGATCGGGCATTGCTGCTATTATGTTCTCTCTCAAATTCATATGATGGTCTCATAACCACTTTAGTTTATGGGAAGGAGACTCTAAACTATGAAGAGATTGTTGGTGTGCTCAGATCAAATGAGCAAAGAAAGAAGATCTACAAGAAAGACCCTAAGTCTGAGATCTTGGCTGTAAATGAAAGATAGGAAAGATCAAAGAAGAAGACAAGAAAAAAATTCAAGGACAGATCAAAGTCTCAGGATCAGAGAAAGATATTAAAATATTATAAATATCATCAGCCTGGATACCTGAGGAGAGATTGTCCATTTTTGAGATCAGAAAAAAGAAAGGCCAGTAAGAAAGATGTTACAGCTTCTGTGAGCAGTGGACAAGAATTGTTAGTTATATCAGATGGATCCATAGAGTATGATACTATATGGATATTGAATTCAGCATGCTCGTACCACTATACTTCTCATCGAAAGTGGTTTGCTACCTACTAGAAGGTCGATAGTAGAAATGTCAGTCTTGGAGATGATCACTCGTGTAAAGTAGCTGAAGTTGGCTCTATCAGGATGAGGATGTATGATGGAATTATTCGTACATTATCAAATATCAGATATGTACTAAAGTTGAAAAAAAAATTGATTTTTTTGGGCTACTTAGAGGAGTAGGGTTATACTTTTAGTAGTCAGGTTGGGAGTGGATATCTAAAAATTTTTAAGAAAGCTTTAGTGGTGATGAGAGATAGAAGATTAAGCAACAATCTTTATAGAATAGAAAGCTCAATGGTGAATGATAGTGTAGAGAAGCTAGCAGCGGCACAGGAGGAGCAGATTTTATATCGGCTATGGTACTATCGGATGGATCATATGAGTGACTGTGGGTTCACTGAACTTAGCAGAAGAGGTATGTTTCCAGTCCTAAAGAAGAAGGGCACAGATTTATGTGAGCCATGTATCTTTGGCAAATAGCATAGGATAAAGTTTGCTAAAAGTACCAAGCATAGTGAAGGAGTGCTGGATTTAGTACACTCAGATGTGTGGGAACCAGCTTGTATATCAGCTAGAGGTGGGGCAAGGTATTTTGTCACTTTCATTAATGATTTCTTAAGAAAGGTGTGGGTTTATTTGATTAGAGAAAAATCAGAGGTGTTTGTCCAGTTCAGAGTCTGAAGAGCTAAAGTAGAGAAGAAGTCAGAAGATAGGTGAAGTGCCTGAGGTCGGACAATGGAGGAGAGTATACTAGCCTAGAGTTCAGGAGGTACTATGAGAAAAATGGCATCAAATGCCATTACACGATGAAGATGACTTCCCAGCCCAGAATGATGTCGTGGAGAGAATGAACCGAACATTGATAAAAAAGGTATGGAGTTTGAGGCTGTAGACATCACTTCCAAAATTTTTTTTAGGGTGATGCCTTAACTTTTTTTTATTTTCTTATGAACAGGTTCCCACATCGTAAACTGAACGAAAGCATTCCAGAGGAGGTCTGGAGTGGAAAGAAGATGGAGCTTGGCTACTTGAAGGTCTTCGGTTGCCCGATCTATACACATGTGGAGGCAACCGAGAGGAGCAAATTGAATCCAAAATCTTAAAAGATGATATTCATAGGATATCCACAAGCAGTCAAGGGATACCTACTATGGGACTCTCAGGCACAGAAGTCAGTGATCAGTAGGAATATTATCTTTGATGAGAAGAGCATCTTAAGGAGGTCTGGGATAGATGAAACTGAAAAGATAAAGATGAATAGTAGTGGCCAGTCTGAGATAGATGATATGCAGTCTGAATCCATGTATAGGAGTATTCCTATTGAGATGAAGCTAGGTAGAAGAAAAGATACTTAGATGGAAGATCGGCATGAAGTGCCAGCAGTTAAAATGGATGTGTAGGATCAGCCACAGATATTAGACAGAGATATGCCAGTGAGAGTGGCTTTGCACAAACCCCAGCATACTATCAAGAAATCAGTTAGATATAGCATTGATGAGGTTATCTCCTATGCACTCATCACTGCTAATGAAGATCCAGAAAATTATGCAGAGGCTATAGAGAGTGAGGATCATGATTCACGGATGCAAGCCATGATGGAGGAGATGAAATCATTTGAAAAGAATCAGACATGGCAGCTGATGGATCTTCTAGAAGGTGCTCGACCTATTGACTCAAAGTGGGTGTTCATAAAGAAAGAGGCACCTTTAGAACAAGATGGAGTCAGATTCAAAGTAAGACTGGTAGCAAAGAGATACTCACAAAGAAAAAAAATTGACTACACAGAAATTTTCTCTCCTATGGTGCGTCATACATCTATTTGGGTTTTACTGCCACTGGTGGCACAGTACAACATGGAGTTGAAACAGATGGATGTGAAGACGACCTTCCTTCATGGCACATTGGAGGAAAGGATCTACATGAAGCAGCCAGATGTTTCATAGAGATTGGACAAGAAGAAAAGGTGTGTTTACTCAGAAGGTTTTTGTATGGTTTGAAATAGTTTTCTTATTAGTGGTATCGAAGATTTGATAGTTTTGTTTTGAGCCTTTGTTTCAGTAGATGTGAATATGATTGCTGTATCTATGTCAAGAATGTAGATAAGAAGGATGTTCTATACTTGCTACTATATGTAGATGATATGCTTATAGCTAGTAGAAGTATGGAAGCTGTGAAAAGACTGAAAAGAACATTATCATCTAAGAATGAGATGAAGGATCTAGGTCCAACTGAGAAAATTCTTGAAATAGAGATTTGTAGAGATAGGTGCAAAGGAGTGCTCCATTTGTCACAAGAAAGATATGTCTAAAAAATTTTGGAAAGATTTGGAATGGAGAAGGCCAAACTTGTTGAGACGTCATTACCGAGCTATATATCTTTCTCCAAGTTACAAAGCCTCCAATCAAAAGAGGAGAGAGAATACATGGAAAGAATTTTTTATGTGAATGCTGTAGGTAGTGTGATGTACACTATGGTATGCTGTAGACTAGATATAGCACATGCAGTGAGCATAGTTAGTAGATACATGGCTAACCTTGGAAAAGAACACTAAAAAGTATTGAAATGGATATTATAATATCTGCATGAAACAAGGGATTATGGTTTTGTGTTTGGTGGATAGCTAAGAGGATTTGAAGATGGAGGTTCGAGTCCTCTGGAAGGATTTGTAGATGCAAATTATGTAGAAGATCTTGAATAAGAAGGTTTACTACTGGATACATCTTCTGCATATATGGTAGATCGGTGTCTTAGAGATCAATCCTTCAGCCAATTACAGCCTTGTCTACCACAGAGGCCAAGTATATTGGAATAACGAAGGCTATAAAGGAAGCCCTTTGGCTTAGAAGGCTGATTGCTGAGTTGGGGTTGAGTGGAGCAGAGCAAGATTACACTATTCAATAATAATCAGAGTGCTCTGTTATTGTTACAGAACTCAGTCTATCGTATGCACATAAAGTATATAGATGTGAGGTACCATAGGATCAAAAAGCTAGTGGAGGAAGGTGAAGTAGAACTGATGAAAGTCCATACTAAGGAGAATCAGTCTGATATACTCATGAAGGTACTCCTCAGAGATAGCTTTTAGATGTATGGGGCAAGGATGGGTTTGCTGAGAAGAGATGAGTTTACAAGGACTTGAAAGCACCAAGATGGAGAATGTGAGCTCAAAAGTAGCGCTCCAAAGTCTTAGAAACATGAAAAGATAAGTCATGAAAAGATAGGAGCAAGTCAGAAGAGAAATCAGTCCGAATAGCAAAGTTCAAAAATTGAGCTGGCTCATCCTGAGACTAAGTTGGCTAAGTTGGAAACTAGGTCGACTCAGTCTAGGACTGAATCGACATATCTCAGAAGAAAATTTAGATAAAAAGCAGCATTTTCGGACTATTGACATGTTGGAAATATGTTCCAAAGTCAATCGTCAGTCTGTTGATGATTGGGCCATATATTTATAATTGTATATGAATTATAAACTAATAAAAGTTATTTTGGCATTTTTCATTATAAATTCTATTGTCTTCTAATGAACTTCTGTATTGTGATAGCCCTTAGGACTATCTAGATTCGGCAAAGAAGGATTTATCATTTAGTTCTTAAATAGTTCATGACCAAATGATACATTGTTACTTAGGACGACAATATTTATCAAGTATAGATCGTTGTGTGCCATATAGGTTGGTTATTTTCATAACCAAGGAGTGTTGAGACATTGATATGGCATGCAAGTGAGATGTATAGGTACATCTGCACTGAATGTGATCAACTTCAGAGCTTTTCTCCTATCAAGATTAGCTTTGATGAAATATGGGTATAAATGTTCCTCTGATCTGAGATCACCATGGTGACTTTCAAGCAACTCACTATATTTTGGTGTCAGACTATCTGAATTTTTAATTCAGTGATGAAAGATTTCTGGGCACAGTTAAGTACTTATGGAGTCAGTGCATGTATCAAGATAGGATTGACCACTCCTGATTTTAGGAGCTGTATTCAATTATATTTTAATTTAGCAAAATCTTGATCAAGATAGTTTTAGTAAGGAGTCATGAGACTAATTAGTTTGAGACATGACATGGATGTATTTTCTAGGGTTGACAGTCTAACCCTAAGTCATCTATTACATAGAGGTTATAGAGATGAATTATACGGTAACCATATTCATGTAGATTTTGAATGTTGCGATTGTGATTATTCAACCTATCCAAACATTGGGTACCATTGCTAGATGGTCACTTCGATTATTATAGAAATTGGTTTCTATGCTATCGGCTTAGGTTCGGACCTGCGGGATCACACACATTAGGTGTTCCTATCTGATCTGATAGTTGATCTAGAATTTCATTGGTCTGAGACTCTATGGTCAAGAGTCCCACTGGACTGAAACTCTGTGACCAAGAGTTTCACTGGATTGGGACTCTGAGTCCTACTTGTTTGGGACTCTTTGATCATGAGTCCTGATAATCTAGGATACTATAGCTAAGAGTCCCACTGGACTAAAACTCTATGATCAAGAGTTCTACTAGATTGGAACTCTGAGTCCTACTCGTCTGGAACTCTATGATCATGAGTTTGATTCGTTTGGGATACTGGGTTCAAGAGTCCCACTAATTTAGGACTCTTCAAGAGTTTCATGTAGATAGGACTCTGTTGTCCAGTAATCCATTTGATTTGGACTCAGATATTTTTGGAGGATTAATTAGCAATTTGATTATTGATTAGCTCAATTTGATTGAGCGATGAGGATTCAATTAAGTCTGATTGAATTTGATCCGATCAGATCATGAGATGACCAAATCGTTATGGAAGTTTTGATCCTGATTTGATCAGAACCTAGATCTAATTAATTTTTAATTTAATTAGAATTTTATTAGATTAGGCTAAGTCTAATTTGGTTGGATTTAACCTGATTTAATTGGATTTAGATTAATTAGTTTGGTTGAAACCAATTAGGACTAAGTCAAATGAAGTTTGAATTCAAATTCTCCCATGCGTCCGTCATTTTTGGCTTTTCTACTCTACTTCCCATGCCCTCCCTTTTGTTTGTCAAATATTTTTTGGAGAAATAAAAATATGCACATTGAAGGAGAGTCTTTCTACATGTTAAACACAAGGGAGAGGACGTTGGATAAGGATAAGAGGCTTATTTGATTTTTGAAATCAAGTGAGTGGTTAAAACCTCTCAACCACTCGATCCTTATCATTTTTCATATGATTTTCTCATGGTATTAATTTTAATAAATTATGAGAATTTTTGTGCATGTAGGAAAAGGGATTAATATTATGTGGTAAAAATTTTAGAGTGTTTGGGCATTATTTTTGGGCTAAAAAAATCTTGGAGTGAAGGTGAATAGGATCCTACAACACTTTACTTTTCCCTCATGCCTCTCTTCTTTTATGATTTTCACCTCTAAAGATATTCGATTTTTAGATATGATCTCAATAGGGATTATAGATCTAAAATTTATCTTTCTATAAAAACTTATTTCATAGAAAAAATCCACATAGAGAGAGCATGATAGGATTTTTTATGTGTCAGAGTTTTTGGACCGAGTGAAATCCTAGATTTGGGAATCTGGGTTCGGATGGAGAGATCGAGTGCTATGAGCATCGGATCGCCACTAAATTTGAAACATATATTCATTATCATCCAATATTTATGTTTTAATTTTTTAAAATATCTAAAAATTAAAAAATATATGATCGATCGGATCGATCGTAATCAGCCATCGAAGGCATCGACGAGGAGCTAGCACTCCAGTGGGGCTGATCGGGATCAGAAGCTCCGTGTGGATCAATTATAGAGGCTGAACATATGTACGACTATGATATGATACTAAAGAATTATCTGATAGACTCAGATTATGGTGATCAACTATCCATAAAAAGGTATTGTATTCTAAATACGTAAATATAGTAAATAGTTTATTACATAGTTTTATTTTCAGATCTATTGATGTATGCATGCATATTATATTTAGATTCTAATGTATAGGATTAAATAATCTAATATAATTAGTAAATAATTAATTAGATTAATTATTTTTTACTATACCATTGCTATTTTTGAAATATCTTTCGAAAGTAGCATAGCAAATTCTGCATTATTTTCTTCAATTGGTATCAAAATAAGGTTCTTTAAATATGATATGCTTGCATATTTAGATTAATAATTTAGATTTGATTTAAATATTGATCTAATAATTAAAATAATTAGATCTAAAAAATTAAAATTTAGATCACATGGATTGTAGGTTGTCCTACTGTAGGATTTACCCCTATAGTGTAAAGATTGTCTTGGTACGTTGCTGATCTATATCGTTAATCATGAAATTACTAAATTTAATCTAATATTTTTATGATTTAATTATATTAAATTTTAATTTGATTTATGATCATGAATGCATAATTAGATAAAGTTTGATTCATGATTATGTAGTGTACATAGTTTCAAATTAAACCCTACAACTAGTGTTGTTTGTGAATTGAGATGATTTAATTTTAAAATGAGTCGACTCAGTTGATGAACAATGCTAAGTTATAAAGAACCTTTCAAAATTAAAAAAAAAATATTTTTGAAATGTCAAACCCTAACCCTCTGCCCATAAACTTAATTAAAAATTAAGTATAATGATTTAGTATCTAGAATTATGAATTAAGACTCTAAGTCATTAATCATAAATTTGTGGATTGTTGGATTAGCTGAATTAGGTCCATAAATTAGGTTAGACCTAAGGTTAGTTAAAAGATAGACTAATTTAGAGTAATTGATCAAATTTAATTAAATATTAATTTAGATTAGGTCAAGAACTCTATAGACTTAATTATAATAGTTGTAGTTGGTCAAGTCCATGCCTTTAACAAGGACCAAATAAACTTGATTCAAGGCTATGCGGTCGAATCCAAAATTACTAGATCAGTCAAATTAAAACTAATAAATCGAATGGTGTCTAAGGTAAGTTTGGCAGTTTGATCAGTGGTTTTTAATTGAAAGCTACTCGCACTGATTCGATCTTTAATGAGTTAATGGCATATCCCTTCCACCGATCTCACTTACCTGGCCATTCTGATGAGTTAAATTTTGATTAAATCACTTGATGATTCGGACTCACCCATGTCTATTAAGTAAATCAGTCTGACTGATTTAGGTGCTCCTAATGCCATCTTAGATTAGATTCTTTTCTAACTTGGTGAAGTCAGTAGGAGAATCAAAATTGGCTCATTAAATTTTTTTAAATTAGTTAACTAAATTCTCTAAAATTATTAGATCCTTAAAAATAAAAAAGTAATATAGATAACTAAATCATAGCCTCCCATTAAGTTGAGTGATAATGGGTTTATTAGTATAATGATCATTGGAGGCCCAAAGGCCTGGTGATTATTGACTAATGAAATTATCATTCATAAATTGATAATTTGGTTAAGTCTTTCTGATGGTGGTTAGATTGATCGATGAAAGTCGAGCCTGATCATTTATTGGTTAGATAAGACTAAATGTGGTCATATTAATGGTTAGACCTAACCGAACTTTTTTCAGTGGAGGCCAAAGCCTATTGATTAGGTCTACGGGGCAAAATCAATGTTACTAGAAGTTGTTTAGAGAAATAATTGATTTTGAATATACCCATAGGTGCACATGGGTTGACCAACCAAAGTTGGGCTCATATGTAGTCTATGTGGATTCTAGTGCCCACTAAGAAATTAGAGTAATTCCTCGAATTGGAGGTAGAGGCTACCAATTTGTATAAAATAGTGAAAGAATCTTTAGACTGAAGTCCAAGTCTTTAGGATTAATAATTCATATACTAATTAGGTTTGATTTTTTTGTTGTGTAGACATGGCCACTAACCTATCGCTCCGATCATTGTTAGACCATGATAAATTAATGAGATCCAACTATGATAGTTGGTATCGTAAGTTGAAAATCATCTTAGAGCATGAGCGAATTCTTTATATGGTAACAGATTGAGCACCTAAGGAGCCAGCTCCGAATACTAAGAGAGCGGTCCGAGATACTTCTCTGAAGTGGCTTAATGCCCACACCACCATTCGATGTATAATGCTGGTGGTAATGAATGATGAGTTCTATCGTAGGTTTGAAAATGCCCAGTCATAGGAGATGCTTCAAATATTGAATGACTCTTTTGGCACGTCGGACGACGTTGAAAGGCACAAAATAAGTTATGCCATTTTCAACGCTCGAATGAGGGATGGGGCCTCAGTCACCAATCATGTATTGTACATGATCGAGATGATTGAGCGTCTTAGCAAGTTGGGCCTTCTCCTGCATGAGCAGCTCGATAAGGATGCGATCCTTAATTCTTTGCCTAAGTCCTTCCTCCCCTTTCTAACTCATTTTAGAATGATAAAGCCTGCAATGAACTACCACGGTTTGTTGGAGTTGCTGTAGAACTTTGAGAAGGATCACTAACTCCATAAGGAGATGGTGAATATAGTGGGAGTGTCTTCTTCTGATCGTCGACCTTTTAAGAAAGAAAAGAAGAACAAGAAGAAGAAAATAAGAAGGTACGGCCGTATGTTGGGATGACTGCACAGGGTCAGACCAAAAAGTGCAAGTTCGACCAGAGCCAGATAGAGTGCTTCTTCTGCAAGAAGCAGGGGCACTGAAAGAGGAACTATCCTCTGTACATTACCTCCCTGAACCCGAACAGATCGAGGAAGAAGCAAGTGGTTATTGGGCAAGGTAATTATATAATAACATCTTATAATTTTTTCTTATTTGATTCTACTGCTTGGGTATTAGATACTGGAAGCCCTTATCATATTTGTAATTCTATGCAGGACATGTAGGTCAGTAGGAGATTTGATCAAAATAAGAGATTCCTGAATGTTAGAGATGGAAGACAAGTTTTAATTCTAACTTTAGGAATCATGAATCTTGTAATCAATTCAAATAAAGTTATTCTTAATGAATGTCATTATTGTCCAACTTTCTTATTGAATGTCATTTCTGTAGGCTTTTTGGCCATGAATGATTTTGAAATATCAATAAAAGAAAAATTTTGTAATGTCATTTTGAATGGTGTTATAATTTTGATTAGATAATTGAATAATGAAATTTATTTACTTTCTATGCCTATTAAGTGGTTCAATTCTTCAGTAAATGCCCTAGAATTAGTGATGTGTCTGATGTCTACCTTTGGCACTGTAGGCTAGGTCATATTAGTAAGAATAGAATTAACAGGTTTGCTCAAGAAGGAATTCTTGAGGTTAGTGATTGTGAGTCACTTTTGATCTGTGAGTCCTGTCTTCTTGGTAAGATAACTAAATCACCTTTTACTGAAAAAGATGAACAAGCCACTGAACTCTTGAGTTTAGTACATTCGGATGTATGTAAACCCATGAGCTCAAGTACCAGAGGTGGATATTTCTACTTCATAACCTTCATAAATGACCTATCGAGATATGGGTATGTCTATTTAATGAAGTATAAGTCGGAGTTATTTGAAATGTTCAAACTATTTTGAAATGAGGTAGAAAAGCAAACTGAAAAGAGTATTAAAACTCTTCGATCTGATCGAGGGGATGAGTATCTTTTCAATGAGTTTTTGACATATCTTGAAAAGAATGAGATTCTCTTCCAATGGACCCCTCCTGGAATACCATAATATAATGGTGTGTCTGAAAGAAGAAATTGGACCTTGTTGGACATGGTTCGATCCATGATGGAATTTGCTGGTTTGCCAATCTTTCTATAGGGATATGCACTCGAGTCAGCTTGTTACATTTTAAATAGGATTCTGAGTAAATCTGTTAATAAAATACCATATGAAATATGGATAGGGCGTAAGCCAATGCTTTCACACCTTACGGTTTGAGGGTGTCCGACTTACATCAAATATTTGATGACAGACAAGCTTGTACCTAGGTCTGATAAGTGTAGTTTTATAGATTACCCAAAAGAAACAAAAAAAAAACTACTTCTACCTTATTGATGAGCAAAAAGTATTTGTCAGCCTTAAGGCAGTCTTTTTAGAAAAGAAGTTCCTTGGTGAAGGAACTAATGCCTCTAAGGTCAAACTTGATGAAGTATGATATGTGGAAGAACGAATACAAGTTGTTCAACCTAAGCTGGATCTGATTAGATCAGACCCAGAATCCATTATAGAAGCATCCTTAAGGAGATCGGTAGAGCACCACATCAATTGGATAGATACTATGATTTTCTAGTTCGGGATGGAGATTCTATCAAGCTTGATGAGAATGATTAGGATCCAATCATCTATATGGATGCAATGCAGAGATCCGACTCTGAGAAATGACTTGAGGTCATGAAATTTGAGATGGAATCCATGAAGGTTAATGATGTGTGGACATTGGTTGATCCATCCGAAGGGGTAAAACCCATAGGATGTAAGTGAATCTTCAAGAAAAAAAGAGATGTAGACGGAAGGATGGAGATCTATAAATCCCGTTTGATTGCCAAAGGATATCGTCAATGTTATGGTATTGACTATGATGAGATATTCTCTCCTGTGGCAATGCTCAAATCCATTCGGATAATGCTTGCCATAGCTGCCCATCTGGACTATGAAATTTGGCAGATGGATATGAAAATAACTTTTCTGAATGGAGAGCTAGATAAAGAGGTGTATATGATACAACATGAAGGTTTCAGGTTCATAGATGAGTCTAAGGTGTGTAAGCTTCAAAGGTCCATTTATGGACTAAAGCAGGCATCTCGAAGCTGGAACATATGATTTGATAGAATAATTAAAATATATAGCTTCGTTAAGAATGAAGAAAAGCCTTGCATATACAAATGGACTAATGGTCTAGCAATAGTATTCCTAGTATTGTATGTGGATGACATTCTCTTAATCGAAAATGATGTTCCTGCATTACAAGAAATAAAGATCTGGCTATTATCACAGTTCTTCATGAAAGATCTGGGAGAAGCTTCCTACATCCTAGAGATGAAGATCTATAGAAATAAATCTAAAAGGTTGCTTGGATTGTCCCAGTCTACGTACGTTGACACTGTACTGAAACGATTTAGTATAAAAAATTTCAACAAAGGCTATTTACCGATACACCATGGAATTTTTCTTTCAAAGAGAGATTATCCAACAACATCTCTAGACAGAGAGCATATGAATAGAATACCATATGCTTCAGCAGTGGATTCTATAATGTATGCCATGACATGTATGCGACCAGATGTGGCATACTCACTAGGTGTAGTGAGTAGATACCAATCTAATCCAGGGGAGAATCACTGGAAGGTTGTTAAAATCATTTTGAAGTATTTAAAAAATACTAAGGACCAGTGGCTTGTATATGGTGAATCAGACTTAAAACTTATGGGGTTTATAGACTTCAATTTTCAGTCCGATCATGATGATAGCAAGAGTGTGTCAAGATATATATTTATCCTTAATGATGGGGCTATCTGCTGGAAGAGTTTGAAGCAGCACACTATGGTCGATTCAGTTTGTGAGGTGGAGTATGTCGCTGCATCAGATGCTGCCAAAGAAGCGGTGTGGCTAAAAAAATTCATCACCGAGCTCGGAGTAGCATCCTTTTTTGATGGTCCAGTTCTACTCTATTGCGACAACTCTGGAGCCATTGCTCAGGTGAAGGAACTAAAGGCACACCAGTGAACAAAGCATATTCTACGCCGCTACCATCTTATCCGAGAGATTGTGGATCGAGGTAATGTCAATCTTCAAAAGATCGATGGGAAGGAGAACCTGACCGACTCATTCACTAAAGCTATTGCGGTAAAGGAGTTCGACCACTTTAAGTCGAAGGTAGGTGTTGGTGCAGAAACTCGTCGTCGTCGAAGGTCGCCAGAGTCGAGGCCGCTGAGGTCGCCACCGGGGACCTGCAAAACAAAGTCCCATCCAGAATCGATGGGGGTGGCTTCGGTAGGACCCTCCGACGGTCAAGTCAGTTTTCGACCAATAGGAATGGAGGGCTCGGAATGAGTTTCGGAGCTTAGAGATGAGGAGGAGAGCTTAGGGAAGAGCTTAGAGGTCAGAGAGCTTAGCCTTAGCGTGTCGGGAGGATCCTTTTTATAGCGAAGCTTGATGGTGACAATCGCAGCCGCGTGCTGGCGGACCGCTCGAGGTTCGACGGAGTCAGTCTCATAGGATGGTGCCGTGTGCGACAGATTGATGGTGACAGCCATCGCCGCCTGACAGTGGGTCGCCTGCGGCGGACTGATGGTGATGGCTGCAGGAGGGAGTTCTGAAGAGGAAGATAGGAGGGAGTTCTGCTCCCATGGGCGTCTGGCTGGAGGTATGCAGCTAAGCCTCGTCTGCTGAAGAGTTCGGCCGCTGAGAATCTGCAGCTCGGCTGTTTGGGAGTTCGGTCAGCTGTTGGACTTCGGCTGAGGCTTGGACGCTTGAGAGTTCAAGAGCTCGGTCGCTAAGCAGTTCGACGAGGGCGACCGCTGAGGAGTTCGGCCGAGGGGCGACTGCTTGGGGAGTTCGGCCGACTGTTGGACTTCGACTGAGGCTTGGATGCTTGAGAGTTCAAGGAGCTCGATCGCTAAGCAGTTCGGTGAGGGCGACCACTGAGGAGTTCGACCGCTGGGGGATTTCATTAAGGCTCGTCCGCTGAGGAGTTCGGCCGAGCGGGCGACCACTGAGGAGTTCGACCGAGAGGGCGACCGCTGAGGAGTTCGGGCACTGGGGGATTTCCGTTAAAGCCCGGCCGCTTGGAGTCCAAGGAGCTCGGTCGCTAAGCAGTTCGGCCAGCTGAACGGGTTCGAAGGAGCTCGGATGCTGGGGGGTTCCTGGAGCTCGGTCGCTAAGTAGTTCGGCCGACTGAATGGATTCGGTCTTGACGCTGGGAGTCTGGAAGAAGCTCGACAGCTAACTAGTTCGGTCGGCTGGAAGAAGCTCGGGCGCTGGGAGTTCGGCTGAAGCCTGTCTGCCGAAGCTCTTCTACGGCTACTTGTTGCATTAGGCTGGGCGTCGAGCTAGACTTTGGCTGGAGCAGGATTTATCCCCAACAGTAGGTATTAGATACTGCACCGATTGACTTTAGTCAAAGTGGAAGATTGTTGAAAATATGTTCCAAAGTTAATTATCAGTCTGTTGATGGTTGGAACATATATTTATAGTTATATATAAATTATAAATTAATAAAAGTTATTTTGATATTTTTCATCATAAATTCTGTTGTCTTCTAATGAACTCCTGTGTTGTGATGAAGTCCTTAGGACTATCTAGATTCGACAAAGGAGGATTTGTCATTTAGTCCTTAAATAGTTCACGATCAAATGATACGTTGTTACTTAGAACGATAACGTTTATCAAGTATAGGTCGTTATGTGCCATATAGGTTGGTTGTCCTCATAATCAAGGAGTGTTGAGATATTGATATGGCATGCAAGTGAGATGTATGGGTACATCTGCATTGAACGTAACCAACTCCGGAGCTTTTTTTCTATTAAGATTAGCTTCGATGGAATATGGATATAAATATCCCTTCGATCTGAGATCACCATGGTGACTTCCAAGCAACTCACTGTATTTTGGTGCTGGACTATCTGAATTTTTAATTTAGTGATGGAAGGTTTCTAGGCACAGTCAAGTACTTGTGGAGTCGGTGCGTGTATCAAGATGGGATTGACCACTTTTGATTTTAGAAGCTGTATTCAATTATGTTTCAATTTAGCAAAACCTTGGTCAGGATAGTCTTAGTGAAGAGTCAGGGGACTAATTGGTTTGATACACGATATGGATGTATTTTTTAGGGTTGATAGTCTAATCCTGAGTCATCTATTACACAGAGGTCATAAGGATGAATTATACGGTAACCATATTCACGTAAGTTCTGAATGTTGCGATTGTGATTATTCGACCTATCCGGATGTCGGATATCATTGCTAGATGGTCACTTTGATTAGTATAGAAATTGATTTTCGTGCTACTGGCTTAGGTTCGGACCTGCAGGGTCACACACATTAGGAGTTCCTACCTGATCTGATGGCTGATCTAAAGTCTCATTAGTTTGGAACTATATGGTCAAGAGTCCCACTAGACTGGGACTCTATGACCAAGAGTTTCAATGGATTGGGACTGTGAGTTCTACTTGTCTGGGACTCACTGATCATGAGTCCTGATAATCTAGAACACTATGGTCAAGAGTTCTACTAGATTGGGACTCTATGATCAAGAGTTCTATTGGACTAAAACTCTAAGTTCTACTCATTTGAAACTCTCTGATCAATAGTTACACTAGTCTGGAACTCTATGATCGTGAGTTTGATTCATTTAGGATATTGGGTTCAAGAGTCCCACTGATTTAGGACTCTTCAAGAGTTTCATATAGATAGGACTCTATTGTCCAATAATCTATTTGATTTGGACTTAGATATTTTTAGAGAATTAATTAGTAATTTAATTATTGATTAGCTTAATTTGATTGAGCGATGAGAATTCGATCAAGTCTGATTGGATTTAAGTCGATCAGGTCATGAGATGACCTAATCGCTATGGGAGTTTTGATCCTGATTTGATCAGGATCTAGATCTAATTAATTTCTAATTTGATTAAAATTTTATTGAATTAGGCTAATCCTAATTTGATTGAATTTAATCTGATTTAATTGGATCTAGATTAATTAGTTTGGTTGAAATTAATTAGGACCAAGTCAAATGAAGTTTGAATTCAAATTCTTCCATGCGCCCACCATTTTTGACTTTTCCACTCTGCTTCCCACGCCCTCCCTTTTGTTTGTCTAATATTTTTTAGAGAAATAAAAATATGCACATAGAAGGAGAGCCCTTTTGCATGTTAAACATGAGGGAGGGGGCATTGGATAAGGATAAGAGTCTCATTTGATTTTTGAAATCAAGTGAGTAGTTAAAACCTCTCAACCACTTGACTCTTATCATTTTTTATGCAATTTTTTTATGGTATTCACGTCAATAAATTATGAAAATTTTTTTGTGTGTAGTAGAAGGGGTTAACATTATGTGGTAAAATGTTTAGGGCATTTGGGAATTAGTTCTAAGTGAAAAAAATCTTAGAGTGAAGGTGAATAGGATCCTGCAGCACTTTACTTTTCTCTCATGCTTTTATTCTCTTATGATTTCACCTCTAAGGATATCCTATTTTTAGATATGATCTAAATAGAGATTATAGATCTAAAAGTTATCTTTCCAAAAAAACTTATTCCATGAAAAAACTCCACACACAGAGGGTGTGATAGTATTTTTTGTGTGTTAGAATTTTTGGATAGAGTGAAATCCTAGATTTGAGAATCTGGGTTTGGGTGATCGAGTGCTGTGAGCATCGGAATGCCACCAAATTTGAAACACATCTTCATCATCATCAAATATTTATGTTTTAATTTTTTAAAATATCTAAAAAGTTAAAAAGTATAAGATCGATCGGATCGATCATGATTAGCCATCGAAGGCCCCGATGAGGAGCTAGCACTTCAGTGGGGTTGATCAGGATTAGAAGCTCTATGTGGACCATCCGTAGAGGTCGAACATATATGTGGCTATAACGTAATACTAAAGCTTTATTCGATGAACTCAAATTATGATGATCAACTATCTGTAAAAAGATATTATGTTCTAAACACGTAGATGTAGTAAATAGTTTATTACATAGTTTTATTTTAAGATCTATTGATGGATGCATGCATATTATATTTAGATCTTAATATGTAGGGTTAAATAATCTGATATATTCAGTAGATAATTAATTAAATTAATTATTTTCTACTACATCATTGCTATTTTTAAAATATTTTTTGAAAGTAGTGTAGCAAATCCTACACTATTTTCGAAAGTCGTAGGTTAGTCGACTCAGTCTGAAACTAGGTCGGCTTAGTTTTTGTGGATTTATTTTATGTACATGAAAAGTTTGGATTTGGAAAAATTTTTCTATGAGCTTGGGACTTGACCATTTTGTAAAGTATAAATACTGAAAATAGGTCAAGGTTGTAAATGATGCTGAATTCATTGAATAAAAGCTCTTTTCTCTTGAAAAACTCTTATACTCTCTTTCTCTCTTTTTCTTGAATCCATTATTTTGCTTCTGCATTGATCCTAGGAGATTGTTTCTTATTGCTTGACTAATTACCAATGGCCACGTTGATCCAAGAGAGGATAGTTTATCCTAACATTATCTCGATCAAAGAAATCTTGGATTAAAGTAGTTTCGATCTGAGTAACGTATAGTAATTTATCCCGATCTAAGAGATCTATATTTGATTTCTTCCAAATCTTCTCATTACATAAGCATTTATTGATAGAATGAGAAAGCGAATTTGTAATTCATTGATAGAATGAGAAAGCAAATTTATAAATTTTTTTTATTTATCTAAGCTATTGATAATGCATGCAAAGGTTGATCGAATTTTATGACCTCGAAAGTGGAGTCCCATTAAGTTGCTTCAATCGATATGTTCTAGGTTGTATCACCTCATCGATCTGGTAGGGGCCTTCCTAATTGGATAAAAGCTTTCCCTGTTCGGTGGGCTTTGAGACTTCTGTCCTTCAAAAAATGAGATCACCTGATCGAAACTCTTTAGCTTTAACCCGATCATTATAGTATCTGGCTACTTTTTATCTATATGCAGCCATCGTCACTGCTGCTCGCTCCCTACTTTCCTCGATCAAATCAAGATTGGTTCTCAGCCATATGAGATTAGTGTCCTCATCATATTCTTTGATTCTAATAGAGGGAAGTCCAAACTTCATGGGTATAACTGTTTCTGTTCCAAATGCCAAATTAAAAGGCATCTCACCGGTCGGGACTCTTTGGATTGTTTGATAAGTCCAGAGTACATGATAAAGTTCTTCCATCCAGGATCCTCTAGTTCGGTCCAATCTGGCTTTGAGGCCTTGTAAGAGAGTCCTGTTGGTGACTTGTACTTCTTTGTTTGCTTGTGGATGGCCTACCGAGGTGAAGCATTGCTCGATCCTATGATCCCGGCAGAATTCACGGAGTTAGGCACTACTAAATTGCCTTTCATTGTCAAAGATCAATACTTTTGGAAGACCATAACGATAGATGATCGACTTCTAAATGAAGTTTCGGACTTTCAATTCTATGATTTGGGCCAGGAGTTTGGTTTCTATCCACTTTGTGAAGTAATTAGTTGTTACCAGTATGAACTTGTGTTGATCCGAGGCTCGAGAGAATGGGCCTAGGATGTCCAGTCCCCACTGAGCGAATGGCCATGGGGCCTCAATGGAAGTTAGAAGTGTTATCGATCGGCATTGAATCCAGTCATTACGCTAACATTACTCGCATCTCCTAAGGAAATCTTATGCATCTTGTTGCATGGTTGGCCAGTAATATTCTTATCGAAGGATCTTATAAGATAATGATCGACCCCTAAGTGGCTCCCGTAGATTCATTCATGGACATCTCATAAGGCATATTCAGTTTCGGATGGGTGCAGACATCTTAAGAGCGGCAGAGAGAAAGACCACTTTGAGGGCAAGGAAGTTACCATGATGACCTCCAAACTGATAGCTGATCCCTAGAAGAAGATCCAAACCATTTTATTAAAAAAATGCCTCGGATAGTATTTGTAACTTAAAGATCACCTCAGATAAGTAGCTCATCCATATTCTCGCCAATTCGTCTCATAGAATAATGATTATACAGTTGTATCCTCGCTATGAGTAAGATATTTTTCACTCAACCTCAACTATCAGAAGTAGATAAGGCATCCCAATTCCTTTGATAACAGTCTTCCTATTCAAAAAAGTACCCCTGATCTCGCCATCGCTATATTATTACTCCAAGATTAGCAAAATGGTGTAATGGTCATATGAAGCTCCCTTTCAAATACCAAAAAATCTCGAGGATCCAGGTAAACAAAAAAATCCTTCTCAGAGAACTCATTGTTGCTTGATTATTCTCTGCTGATAATATGAATGAAGGGATGGAGAAGCAATAACCTTTACTGAGCAGGATGCAGAGGGTGTACAGCAACTGCACAATGATGCCATGGTTGTCTCTTTAAATATTTCTGATTATAATGTACATTATATAATTGAGCTATTGATAATACATAAGAAGGTTGGCTGAATTCCATGACCTCGAAAGTGGAGTCCCATTAAGTTGCTTCAGCTGATATGTTTTTGGTTATATCATCTCATCGATCTGGTAGGGGCCTTCCCAATTAAATGAAAGCTTTCCCTGTTCAGTGGGCTTTGACACTTCCGCCCTTCGAAGAATGAGATCATATGCTCAAAACTCTTTAGCTTTAATCTGGGCATTGTAGTATCTAGGTACTCTCTATCTATACGCAGCCATCTTCAGTGCTGCTCACTCCCTACTTTTTTTGATCAAATCAAGGTTGGCTCTCAGCCATATGGGGTTAGTGTCCTCGTCATACTCTTCGATTCTGATAGAGGAGAGTCCAAATTCTATGGGTATGATTGCTTCTATTCTGAATGCCAAATTAAAAGACGTCTCACCAATCGAGACTCTTTGGATTGTTCGATAGACCCAGAGTACATGATAAAGTTCTTCCATCCAGGACCCTCCAGTTTGGTCCAATTTGGCTTTGAGGCCTTGTAAGAGAGTCCTATTGGTGACTTCTACTTCTCTATTTACTTATTGGTGGCCTGCTGAGGTGAAGTGTTGCTCGATCCCATGATCTCCATAGAATTTATGGAGTTGGGCACCACTGAATTGCCTTCCATTATCGAAGATCAATACTTTTGGAAGATCATAATGGCAGATGATCGACTTCCAAATAAAGTCCTAAAGTTTCAATTCTATGATTTAGGCTAGAGGTTCGGCTTCTATCTACTTTGTGAAGTAATCAATTGCTACCACTAGGAACTTGTACTGACCCAAAGCTCGAGGGAATGGGCCTAGGATGTCCAATACCCACTGAGCGAATGGCCATGGGGACTCAATGGGAGTTAAAAGCACTGCTGGTCGTCATTGAATCTGGTCATTGCGCTGACATTGCTCGCCTCTCTTAACAAAATCTTGTGCATCTTATTGCATGGTTGGCCAGTAATATTTTTGTTGAAGGATCTTATAAGATAATGATCGACCCCCAAGTGGCTCTCGTAGATTCCTTCATGGATCTCTCATAAGGCATATTCCTTCATGGATCTCTCATAAGGCATATTCAGCTTCGGATGGGTGCATATATCTTAAGAGTGGCAGAAAGAAAGATCGCTTATATAAGTCATTGTCGAGTAGTACATATCTGGTGGCCTGATTTTTGATCTTTTTGGCTTCTTTTCGATTAGACAGTAATTCTCCTGACCTCAAATATTTTATGATTTGGTCCATCCAGCTGGGCTCTTCAATAATTTGATGAATAATGATGGACTCCTCTAAGCTCGAAGTTTTTAGGACTTCGACATAGGTCTTTTTGCCCAGATCGATGGACAATAGGGACACCAGCTTGGACAGAGCATCAGCTCTGGAATTCTGTGCTCTTGAGACATGTTGGATGTTAAACTACCTAAAGGATGAAATTAAATCTTTTATCTTTTGAAGGTATTTTCTCATATTCTCTTCTTGAGCCTCATATTCTTCTTTGATTTGTCCAACCATCAGTTGAAAGTCATTGAAGGCTTTCAAACATTAAGCCCCAGCTTTTTGAGCGATCTTTAGTCCAATGATTAGGGCTTCGTACTCCACTTCATTATTGATAGTTGAGAACTCAAAATGCAAAGCATACGCTGCCACATCTCCTTTCGGACTGGATAGTATGAATCCAGCTCTTGAGCCTGACGAGTTTGATAAGCCATCAACATGAAGGGTCCATTTTTCTTCTAGATCTGGCCCAAAGTTTTCATCACCTTCTGAACTTGCAAGATCTTTTGATTGGTTTTTTAAATTCTCTCCCTAGGCTTTTGCATCTGGGATAGTGTACTCGAGGATGAAATCAGCTAGGATTTGAGCTTTGATAGAAGGCCTCGATCGATAGTGTATGTCCAATTCTGAAAGCTCTAGCACCCACTTTGCAATTCAATCCAAAGTGTCTGGGCGATGCAAGACCGCCCTCAAGGGCTAATCTATAAGTAGTACCACATTATGGGATTGGAAATAGGGTCGAAGCTTTCTTGCTGCGATGATCAGTGCAAAGATTAGTTTTTCCATCTTGACATATCTGATCTTTGCATCATGGAGGATTTTGCTGATATAGTATATGGGCTTTTGAAGCCTTGCCTCTTCTTGAACAAGAACTGCACTGATCGCCACTAATGAAATGGCTAGGTAGAGAAGGAGCTCTTCATCCGGTAGTGGCTTAGTGAGCAATGATGGAGAATTGAGGTATTTCTTTAGTTCTTCAAAAGTCCTTTGGCACTCCAAGGTCCATTGAAAATTTGCTAGTTGCTTGAGGGTCTGGAAGAATGGAAGGCACCTCTTGGCTGATCTAAAAATAAAATAGTTAAGAGAGGCAATTTTATCAATCAAACGCTGTACCTCTTTGATTGTTTTCAGTAGTGACATTTTCAGAATTGCTTTGATCTTTTCAAGGTTCACTTCGATGCCTCTATAAAAAATTTAAAAGCTAAGAAATTTTCTGATAGTCACTCCAAAGGCATACTTCGTAGGATTTAATTTCATCCAATATCGGTGAAGCATATCAAAAACTTCTCGGAGGTCTTCAATGTGATCAGGTACCGTTCAGCTTTTAACCAGCATGTCATCAACATATATCTCCAGATTTTTGCCAATTTATTCTTTGAAGATTTTATTAACTAGCCTTTGATATGTGGCTCCTGCATTCTTTAACCTAAAAGGCATCACCCTGTAGCAAAAAAGCCCTTGGTCAGTTATGAAGGCCATTTTCTCCTCATCCTTAGGGGTCATTCGGATCTGATTGTAACTAGAAAAAGTATCCATGAAACTAAGAAGCTCGTGTCCTGAAGTAGCATCGATCAATTGGTTGATTTGAGGTAGCAGATAACTATTTTTTGGGTAGGTCTCGATCATGTTGGTGAAGTCGATATACATACATCATTTTTCGTTCATCTTCTTTACTAGGATGGCGTTTGCCAACCATTCTAGGTATATTACTTCTCTGATAAAGCTGGCTTTGATTAATTTATCCTCGACGGTGGCTTTCTAGTGCTTTGGGGCAAAACTCCGCTTCTTTTGCTTGATCGGATGGCAAGTAGGGTCTACCTTCAAGTGATGAGCCATCACCTCTAGATCAATTTTAAGCATGTTAGTAGCCGACCAAGCGAAAATGTCCATGTTCACCTGCAAAAGAGAAGTTAATCGGCTTTTTGTTACCTGGTCGAGGTAGGAACCAATCTTCACAATTTAATTAGGGCTCTCCTTCCTTAATGAAATCTCTTGAAGCTCATCGGATGGTGTTGGGATATCAACTACTCTGATACCACTTATTAAAGATCTAATACCGATAAATTATGATAGAAAGATGAAAAAAAATAAAATAAAAAAAATAATCAAGTATGTGGATCAGTCTAAGGGCTCGCCTCCATAGGGCATGCAAAGCATTACTATGAAAGAGAAAAATAGGTACAAGAGAAGAACATCCACTCTCAACTCACTATACATAAATCTCTCTTAACTAGAGACTACCCTCATAAAAGTTCTTTTAGAATTCCAAGAAGATCCTCAGAAGCTACAAGCTGCTCTACCCTCACAGCCTCCTCATCAGATGCTATGCACCTATTGCTTCTCTCTCTGCATGTACTCGGTGCTCTGCTAAGCTTCTCTCAGCGGTTGTCTAAGCCTCTCTACATGCCTCTCATGCTACATGTGCCATCCCTATGCTTCATAGCATCTCGATCCTTTAAATAGGATCAGAATCCTCTTCTCAGCAGTTCACAGGAGTTCTAATAAGGCTCTTTCTCCTAACATGAGCAAACATGATCTTGATGGGATCTTGAAATATTTCTCAACTTTCAGATCATGATCGTAACCCTCCATGGCTGTTGGATCTTATGGTCTATGTGTAACTCTCATAGACCCTTTAGATTAATCACAATCTGAGTCCAAATAGAAAATTTCATCCTGTTCTATTCATTTTCATCAAGCCGACTCAGTTAGGGATCAAGCTGGCTTGACTGCATCTCGTCTGAACTCCTACTTTTTGTCTGTCTGAGAGGGTCGGCTCGGCTGTGGTTCGAATTAGCTCGATCTCAGCTCGAGCTGACTCGATCCTATATCTGAGCTAGCTCGACTGCTTGCTGATACTGATTCTTCTCTACTGTAGATCGAATTTGAGGCATCAAATTCTAATAATCTCCATCTCGACTTGATATTCGATGTTCATCTGACTTTGAAAACTTGTGATCCATCTCACCCCCATACCCTAGGATACACCTACTTATCTCATGGATGGACAAATGTGAGAGTCGAGCCCGATCGCTTGATCCCACCTCCATCATGGGCTGTGTCCACTCTGACCAAAGACCTAATTGAAAAAGTCTCCTATGGTAATAGGAACTTCACTCTACGACGTCATCTCTCATCCTTCCGAGTCTTTCATCTCATATCTGATCCATCTCTACCTGGTGCTTCACCTCGCATTAGGCTCCCTTTAGCTCCTTAAGCTCCACCTCGCACTGAACTTCCTATCAGATAGTAATATCTTCTCATTCTTTTCTTCTCCTCCAATAGCATCCTATCACCGTGCATGATCTTTAGGATTCTATCACCAGCTATCCATCTATAGTTATTTGAATCCAGTATGCTTAGTGAGATAAGATTTCTCCTAAAATCAGGTATGTATTGGACCTTCCCCAATCTCCTCACTGCACCATCATGTATCCTCCAGTTGATCATTTCGATATCTTTGATCGCATAGCTCGATCCATCCGATAGATAAATAGTGCTCTCACTGTTCTTTAGAAAGTCAAACTACTCCTCTCTGCAATAAATATGATATGTGCATGTAGAATCTAAAATTTACTACTAGAAAAAAGTAGATACCTCATTAGATATCTCCAGGATATTATCCTATGACTACAGTAGCTCGTTCGATCCCTAAGTTATGGGCAATTTTTGATTTAATGATCTAATTTGTCGCATCTATAGCATCTGATCTTGTTAGGATCCCTCGTCTTGGACTTGGATCATCCTCCTCACGATCCTTTGGCACTCTATCTACTATCTTTTACTCCTCTAAAAATTGCCAAAGCTAAGCTATCGCCATCTGAGCTCGAAGCTGGATTCTCTCTCTTGAGAACCTCGCTCTGGAGTATCGCTGTAGTGACCTCGTCCATCTTGATGATGCTGTTTTTTACTAGAAGAGCAGTCACCAAGAACTCATATGAAGGAAGAAGCGATGCTAGAAAGACCAACATCCTGGTCTTCTTCTCAACTTTTTTACCAACACTGAGGAGATTGGTGAGGATCTTCTAAAAGTTGGATAGATGCTCCTGTATGCTCTGATCTTCATCCATCCATAGCTAATAGAACTGCCTCCAAAGAAATAGTATGTTGGTGAGTGACTTCGTCATGTATAACTCCTCAAGCTTTGACCATAGTTTCATCGAAAAAGTCTCACCAAGAATATGGATCACGACATCATCCGCTAGGTACCAATAGATTATGCTCATCGTCTGCATCTAGATCCATTTTCAATCCTTCACCTTTATGGTGGCTGGCATCTTGTCGTTCAATAGAGCATCGATCAATCCATGTTGGATGAGGATATCCTTTGCCCTTGCTTGCTACAAGGAGAAATTATTCTTTCCATCAAATTTATTGATCTTTATCTTAATTATACTTGTCTTCTCCATATTCTTCAATCTCTATCCTCTGCTGCAATCTACGCTTTGATACTATCTGGCTCTGATACCAATCTATTGGGGTATCAACTACTTCGATACCACTTGTTAAGGATCGAGTACCGATGAATTATGATAGGAAGAAGAAAAAAAATAAAATAAGAAAAGCAATCAAGTACGTGGATCAGCCTAAGGGCTCATCTCCATGGGCATGTAAAGCTTCACTATGAAAGAGAAAAATAGGAACAAGAGGAGAACATCCACTCTCAACTCATCATGCATAAATCTTTCTTAACTAGAAGCTATCCTCATAAAAGCTCTCTCCGATTTCCAAGAAGATCCTCAGAAGCTACATGATGCTCTGCCCTCACAGTCTCTTCGTTTGATGTTATGCACCTATTACTTCTCTCTCTCTCGAGCTGCACATACTCGATACTCTGCCAAGCTCCTCTCAGTGGCTGTTTGAGCCTCTCTACGTGCCTTTTATGCCACATGTGCCATCCCTCTGCTCCACAGCATCTCAGTCCTTTAAATAGAATGAGAATCTTCTTCTCAACAGTTCACAGGAGTCCTAATAGGACTCTTTCTCCTAACATGAGTCGAACATGATCTTGATGGGATCTTGAAATATTTTTTAATTTTCAGATCATGACTGCAACCCTCGATGGCCGCTGGATTCTATGATCCACACGCAACTCCCATAAATCCTTTGGATTAATCATAATTTAAGTCTAAATAGAAAATTTCATCCTGTTCTATTCCTTTTCATTGAGCTGGCTCGATCAGGAGTCGAGCTGGCTCGACTACATCTCATCTGAACTCCTACTTTCTATCTACCTGAGTGGGTCGGCTCGACTGTGGTTCGAGTCGGCTCGATCTCAGCCTGAGCCGGCTCGATCTTATATCTGAGCCAGCTCGATTGCTTGCTGATACTAATTCTCCTTTGCTATGGATTGAATTCGAGGCATCAAATTCTAACAGATGGTTGGGCCCGATCTTCCATCAGATCATCTCGAGCATCCAGTCCTATTAGGAGTTTGGACTGGAGTTTTGCCTGATCATTTGTTTGGAGCTTAGCAATGAAATAATGTCTCGCCATAGTCTGGTTGCCTCGAATTTTTCTCACTTCATGGATTGTTGAGAACTTGATGGTGAGGAGGTAGCTGGACACAATAGCTTTGAGCTTCCATAGACTAGATCTGTCGAGGATGACATTGTAAGCCGAAGGAAGCTTCACAATAAGAAAGTCCACTTGTATCATTATTTACTGAGGTGGGGTTCCTACTGTGACAGGCAGCTTGATCATTTCCTTCGGAAGTATAGAGCTTCTAGAGAATCCCTAGATCGGCGTATCAGATCTACTTAATCGATCGAAAAAAAATTTCATAAGAAAAAAAAACAAAAAAGTATAAAATATCAATTGAGCTTCCATTATCAATAAGTACGTGGTGTACATTATAATAAAAAATATTTAAAGAGACAACCACGGTATCATTATGCGATTGCTGTACACTCTTTGCATCCTGCTCAGTGAAGGTTATTACTTCTCTGAGCCTATCCTCGCATCTTGGACTCTTCATCGCCACTACCTCAGATGACTCCCCAGTGATCATATAAATTTCACCATGGAGAGGTCGCTCTTTAGCTATTGCTGGTTCCCCTTCTTCCTGCAAAGGCATTGGCATTGGGAGCTGAGGTTGGTGAGGTGGCTGTCAAGCTCTCGGAGGAGGTTGTTGTAGGGGAGTTCTCCCATGGACGAAGCATTCCAATCTTTCCTCCCAAATGAGTTTCTCGATGACATCGCAGAGGAGGCGACAATCTTTCATATCGTGATCGTGATCATGATGGTAGAAGTAGTACCTCATCGGATCGTGGCCCTTCAGATTCATCTACATTTTAGGAGGCTAAGGGAGTTGATTCTAAATTTGCATTAAGACCTCCCCCTGAGTAGTATTTAGAGGTGTATAATTATGGAAACACCTCAATGGAGACCGTCGTCAGTCCCTTCTTTGAGGGCTTGGAGATCTATGGTTTCGGAAAGAACCTCCACCCTTCTGCTTCCTGGGCGGAGTGCAGGAGTGCTGTTGATAAGCCTCCTTCTTTGATGGAAGGTGCTCCTTATTCGATCTTGCCGAAATAGAATTGGTAGGGGTGTCCTCAGCAAAGGCCTCTTTGAAGTTGGTATACTTCCTCGCCTACTCCAGTATACCAACATAATCCTGAGGAAAAGATTTTATTAGCAACCTTTTTAGGTCATTCTTCTGTAATCCTCTCATAAAGGCGGTCATCGCGATCGATTGATCTAGGTCGTGGACTTCCAAGATCACCGCATTAAAATGGCTCACATAATTGCGAATCTACTCACCATTCTTCTGGCGGACGATGTTTAGATAGTCAGACTGCTTCTGCTGCTTACAACTGCTGACAAAATGTGCAGCCAAAGATCAGCTTAACTCTTCGAAGAAGTGGATTGAGCCCGATTTCAAACTGGAATACCATTGTTAGATCACTTCCTTAAGAGTCACGGGGAACGCTCAATAGAGAATTGCATCCGATGCTCCCTGAAAGAGCAACACTGCCTTGAAGATCTCAATGTGTTCGACGGGATTAGTTATCCCATCGTACGTCTCGATCTAAGGCAACTTGAAGTTGGGCAATGGCAACTCTTTCATAATTCTTTCATCGAAAGAAGGTTCACCGCTAAGCCCGTCAAAGGGATGGGAGGAAGAAGCTTTATTGAGGGCCTCAAGCTTTTTATCGAATTCTTGAAGCTTCTTTTCAATAATTAAATTTTGGGTAGTGCAAGCCTCAAACTACTAAAAGGAGCGATGGTCGAAAGTCGAATCATACCCAGATAGTGAGATGAGAGATCGTCGATGGGGCTGCCTCCTCTTAGGGCTTTGTAGAAGTGCCTGAGGAGATTCGGCTTGTTATTGCAGATGGAAAGCTGGTGGTTGAAGAGACGTCATAACTGGAGGCCTGGATGGGATTGTTGAAGGAAATATATATTGGCTGCACCATAGTGGGTTGCATGGGTGCAACCTGACTTGGCTGCGGCACCATTGGTGGAGGCATGAATGCAATCTGGACCGCCTGGACAGTGGCCATCAAAATTTGGACCTGCTGGAAGAGCAGGTTGAACTGGTCCATGGTAACATGGTTCGGTTGAGCCGATGGAGAAGCTTCCACCACCGAAGGCTGAGTACGATCTTTGATCTAAAGAACTACTTGTTGAGAAGCGA
The DNA here is from genome assembly GCA_006176705.1 of Cocos nucifera. NCBI lineage: Eukaryota > Viridiplantae > Streptophyta > Magnoliopsida > Arecales > Arecaceae > Cocos > Cocos nucifera. The sequence continues at coordinate 1,255,294 of QRFJ01000023.1, read as the reverse complement.
CATCAGCAACATCATTGAGACGTGATGATGCCTTCTTAGATGGCATTTTCAAGAGATAAGTGGGCCCTTCCTCTACCTGTTGTTGCTAAAAAAGGTTCACTTAGGAAGTGGAGCGGTCAGCTTCTCATAGGAGATACTGGAGTGACCTACAAAATAAAATTCAGATCAAAGGATTTGACTCTGACGAGAATCCTTTGATACTCAAGTCAGCAGAGAACAGTCAAGCAACAATGAGTTCTCTGAGAAGAATTTTTTTGCTTACCTGGATCCTTAGGATTTTTTGGTATTTGAAAGGGAGCTTCATGCGGCTGTTACGCTGTTCCGCTAATCTTGGACCGATAATATCATGGTGGCGAGATCATGGACACTTTTTTGAATTGGGAGGCCGTTATCAGAGGGATTAGGATGCTTTATCTGCTTTCGATAGTTGAGGTTGAGTGAAAAACAGCTTACTCGTAGCGAGGATATAGCTGTATAACCATTATTCTATGAGACGAATTGGTGAGAATATGGATGAGCTGCCTATCCGAGGTGATCCATAAGTTATTAATGCTATCCAAGCCATTCTCGAATAAAACGGTTCGGATCTTCTTCCGGGGATCAACTATCAATTCAGAGGTCATCGTGATAACTTTCTTGTCCTCAAAACATTAACGGATGCCAATCGAGCCGAGATGTTTCAGACACCAATCGGACGATCTAAGGCATTCGCATTACCACCATAACACCAAGTATGCCTAAAACTTTCTCCTAAGAGAGATAAGACCAGGTCCAATCAGATTCATTGAGAGGATGAAAAAAATACAAGCATAGATCTGAAACTTACAAAATTTTAAATCAGAAGGAGATGGTAAAGGGGGCTTAAACTCATATATTGACACACCAACGAGCATCAGGAAGACGTTCTTATTCAACCACTAAAAGCTGGAACCCCACCACATATATATAGCTAACGACCACCACAAAGAAATCTCAAAACCAAACAAGCTAGCTGGATTTAGATACTGATTGTGGATGAAAACTCAAACAAAAATGTAATTAAATATTGGGTAGCCGTATAATTAGATTGTGTTTTTTTGGTTTTTTTGGTATATTTTTTTTTCTTAATAAGAGTTGTTGGACCCAGCCAAAACGGGCTCATTTTGGGCCAGTAGGCCCAACCAACTTCAACTGATGCTCAAAAAAAGAGCAACACTTTCTACATCGCGTGCAGTGTAGTGTGGCATGGTATGCACTGCAAGCGCTCGCATAGGATCCATGCGAGCCTGAAAGCAAAAAAAAATATTATTTTTGGACATTATACGTCAATTACTGTGCATGATGCGCACCGTGCCGCACCAACTGTGCATGATGCGCACCGTGCCGCACCGACGCGGTGTAGAAAATATTTTCCTAGAAAAAAAATGCTGAGATCTCCCACTATGGATTTAGCGAGGGAGCCGTGGCTAGTATGGACTCTTTGAGACTGGTATAAATGGCCAGCGGTTGTTGAGGACCGCTGCAATCGACAAACAACTTGTCCTCTTAGTTGTTTATCCAAGATTATCTCATTCAGAATTTTTCTTTAAATTTTTCTCATTTCCCTTACAATTGATCACCACCGAGGCCATTCCCTAGCATGTCTCCCTTTTTTCATCATCTTCGGTGGCCGCCGCAGTGCCAAGGCCAAGTGCCATTGGCCAAGGCCCTTCTTTTCTTTCAAGAAACCACTCATTCGCTCCACCACCTCTATTTTGAGATTCATCGCCCTATTTCAGCTAGAATACAATGTCGTCGGCTGAGATTGCTGCCATCACCGCTTGCCATGAGCCCCCTCCTCTCCCTGGTTCTTCCTTAGCCAAGGAGCAACCACCAAGGCAGCAAGGGGCAATACCCGTTCCGTCTTCATTTTCTCGTGTGCACAACTGGACGCCACACCCGAGTTGCAGCCACACCTCACTGTAGGCCATGGCCACCCCGCCCACACCATTGCCAGACCACCCTCCTTCCACCTGTTCCTCTTTGTTCTTCCATTTAAAACATGGGAAAACCCTTGCTTAGGCATCGGTTGGGTGGTGGGTGGTGGGGGGGGGGGCGGGGCGGGGGGCGCGGGTTTGGCAAAGAAGAGAAAGGAAAAAAGAAAAGGGAAAAGGAAAAAAAAATGGCTTTGATGGAACTTAGATTGAGTCTTTCTCTTCTTTCTATCTCTATTGATTGATCTAAATCAAGCCTAATTTTCTAAATTTTATGAATTAAATTGAACCCAGGAATTTTATTTTGATCAGATTGAAACTTAGATTTGATTAGCGAGGAGGTGTGATCATGACCGTATCCTTTACATTCAGGTAACACTAAACTCTACCTAAAAATCTATATTAGATAATTGTTAGATCCAAGGATTGGTTGAGACTCTTGAATCTTAGGCTAAGTTCGGTAGTCTGGACTAGAACTACTATGAGATAAATCAATCTGTTATTTTTTAAAAATCTAATAAGATGTTTAATTATTTTAGATGTTGGTTAATATTTCTGGTTGGTGAAGTTTTATAAAATTCTAGGATGAAAATTGTAAGTACCTCTACCTCTAGTGTATTTTTTTTATCATGCACATGATTTAATTTAAAAATTTATCTATTGTGATAGTATTCTATTTAAATTAAGTATATTATATATTCTATATGAAGATTCTCGTAAAATATTGGATCAAATTTATATGACATACTTGGATATGAATTGTATTTCATTGCATCAAAAAGAATATGTTATATATCGGTTCCACTACTCTTTAGTTCGACTATGATCATATGGATTCAAATTCTAGTCTTCTTCTGGAACTCTAGTAGGGCAATCACTGGTATATATTGACTAATGGTATATTGTAGTCAGAAGAAAGTTTTCTTTTAGATCTAGTTAGACAGAGCTGATTGCTGGTACATGTTGATGGAAGCATGTTTCTCCATATCATGATATCAGAGCTAATTTTTCTTTCAAACCTCTAGTAGGGTGATCACTAGTGCATGACCGATGGACGATATATTGTAGTAGAATCTAGTCTCGTTCAAGGCTAACCATGGGCCAATCATAGCCATAGTCGATCCTTGATTTTTTGAAAAATTTATTTCGATCAAATATATATTTTGAATCTATATTGATTGATGTAACATATTTTTGTACTCATTGAAATAATTTTATAAAAATCATGCAGTCTGAAAATTTATTTTTTCTATGCAAAATATTTAATTGACCTAGATTCTGTTAATTTGCTAAGCCCAAAAAGCTTACTCCCTTTATCTATTTTTTTAGATCTAGAAAAGCATATGGGGCAGGGACTAAGTAGCAAGAAGTGTAGGACTTTAGATACAATTTGCTTAGTTTGATATTTGAATAAATGTTGATTTATCCTTATTATTCTTTATGAACCATTTTTATTGAATAAATATATTAGAGTTTTGCTTTTATTACTATTGCCTAAAATTAATATAAATACATACACATGAGAAAGCAGGCCGTGCATATCTTATGGGGTTAGACCATAGGGATGTACGGCTATCTATCATGTGCTCGACTTGGGCTATCAGGTTGGGGTGTGATAGATAAAATGGTATGAGTGCTTAGGCTCAAGATCTTAGAGTTTAGATTAATAATAAGAGTGGGGTAGAACATAGGGTTTTAATTGGATATCTCAAAATAATTACTGAAAGCCTGTTTAATTGTTTCATAATATTTGATTTTCTCTTGTAGATATATATTGTGATTTTTAGGACTTGCTTAGGATAAAAATAGAAGATTTATGTTGTTAAAATTCTGGTTAAGTGCACCAAGCTTACTTTTAGGAAGAAAGTTATTGAGGCTAAATAATTGATATATGGAGATATAATTTGAGTAATATGGATGAGTTGTATTATATTATGCTAGCATTTAATATATTTTAGGAATCTAACCTTGATGTGATTATAGAATGTGATAGCAATTTTTTATTTTTTTGAAGTTATTTTGGATTACCTTAAAAAAGAAGATAGCAAATTTTGGATACGATTTGGCATTAGGGGAATTAGAAGATTATAGTTGTTTTGTTGATAAAGTGAAGACAAAGAAAGTAATGAAATGATTACTCAAGGATATTGCAAATGAGGAAGACTACCACATTTTCATATGGTGCACAGGATTAGAGTTGCATGATTGGATGGTCCAGATGCATGCATGAGAGATCGAATGGTTAGAGAGGTTTTTTGAGTCTTAATAGGAGTCCCATTGCTGATTGGGATACGATTTTAGGCTTTTAAAAGGGGCCTGATTGCCTGTGGAGCTTGGGATTCAAGGTGTAGTGGCTGAGGAGCCTTGAGAAGTGGCAGTATCCTCCTTGGATTTTTTTTTAGAGCTTTGTAGTGAGAGATTGTGCTTTTCATTGAGAGAGAGGGATTAACATATGAGAGTTGAGGGGGGTGTGATCTTCTCTCATATTTTTTATTTCCTCTCAGGATCCATTTAGTTGGGGTATGTTAGATTACGAAATAATCTAATAATTCATGAAAATCATTTATCTAGAAAAATAATTATGGAGAAAATTTTTTTTTACTATGTTTGGTTGGTAGAAAAATTACTCTAAAAAATAACACCAGAAAAGGATTATTACGTTTGGTTGGAGGTAATCCTATATGAAAATATGACAAAATTTATAAATATATTCTTCAATATAAAATATTTTTTTAATACTAAAATAGTATTATCATCTTCAATTAGTTTTTATATGATGACAATAATCACATGACTCTTTGCATAATGCCATCTCCATCTTAATTTTTTTACAAAAGCTTTTATTGAATAAAAATTGAAGGACATTAAAATAAAGTCAATGATTATATATGCAGCTTTATTGAGGATATTTTTGTCAAACATAAATTACCACCACTTGAAAATTTGCCAAATACCAACCCCTCCATGGTATTTATTTTACCATCTCTCTCTGAAAAATAAGCATGGGATCCACCAATTTTTTATCATCTCTCTTTTTCACTTTTTATACCAAATATGGTAATATGACATGAAAATCATTTTTTCATGCCAGATTACGTCCAACCAAACGGCTTCTTATAGTAAAGCTTACATGTCCCATAAAGGTAAATCTTGGACTGATCCATGTATTTGATTATATCTTTTGTATATCTCTTTTCTTTCTTCCTATTATGGTATTGACATCATCATTGGAGTTATGATCTTGAACGAAAATCCATATTCCGTACTTATGAGGGATCCTCTCAACAAGTGGTATTAGAGCATCAGATTTTTCGAGCTACGGCAGTATTGATCGAGATTGAAAAAGATGAAGAAGATAGGCTCAATCAAGGTAGAGATCAACCGACATAATAGGAAGAGTAATTTCTTCCTATAGCAAGCAAGGATAAAGAACGTGCTCATCTAACAAGAATTGATTGATGCTCTCTTATACGAGGAGAAGTCAGCTACCATGGAGGTGAATGATTTGAAGTGGCTCCAAATGTAGGTAGTGAGCATGATTTGCTTGTACTAGTTAGATGATGTGGTGATCCATGTGCTTAGCGAGATTTCTTAAATAATGATATGGATGAAGCTCGAGGAGATATATATGGCGAAGTCACTTATCAATGCTCTCTTTCTCTGAAAGCAGTTCTACTAGTTATGGATGAGTAAGGGGCAGAGCATGCGAAAGCATTTTAGTAATTTCTAGAAGATCCTCACCAATCTTCTCAACGTTAGTGAAAAGATTGAGAAGAAAACTAGGATGTTGACCTACTCCAACGTGGCCCATGCACGCACGCCTGCGCTCTTGGGGTGGCCCAGCGTGCAGTTGGCCCAGTGTCGCCGCACGCCACCAGTCTGGGCCATGCCATCATTGGCTGATGCCACCGATGGACCCCTCCGATAGACTCGAGGGCCAGCTACCTCGTTTCGATCTTCTCTTGCCTATAACTTTTCCATTTGGGCTATTCTTGAGCTCGTTGGACTTCGTTCGTCATCCTGGATCTAGTTTTGGACTTATTGTGGACCAAATATTGAGATATTTTTTAAATAACTTTTAGGAGTCTTCCTCTTTCTTTTATGTATGACATATAAGATTTTAGGCTCTTTTGAATCTGGGCTAGATTCAAAGATCCAAATGATTGGGTTATTATATTCTTTCCTCTTTAAAATAATTTATTCTCGAAATTAGCATACTACAAAGTTAAAAATTTGAGGGTATAAATTTTTTATCCTTAGGCTTCTAAATTATCTTCTTGATTGAGAAAAGAAATTCAAATCCTTTAGCATAATGCTTTCATTTAAATCATCACGCTTTCACTGCGCACTATGATTTAATCCACCGAATATCTTAGATTTTCTAAATAACTTCAAAATCAATAAGATTGTAGATTTATAAACATCTCAAATTATAACTTGTGACATAAATTATCTATTGAAATCTAAATCTTATGAATCACTTCTATCGTAATTCTTAATAATCATAACTCAAAATTTTGTTATTCTTGATTCATGCTCCCATAATAAAATCCAATCCATCAATAAAATCAAAAATATTTTTCATCTACATGTGGGCTTCATATATGTTCAATGTTTGAAGAATATTCCTCACTCATATAGTGAAATCTTTTATAGGCCATGCCCTAAACAACTTTCTTTTAATATATCCAAAATTGTATTGATCAAATAATTAACATCAACTACTATAAAAAAGGGCTATAGTAGCAGTTCATAACCATTGCTGTAGCCCAAAAAATCACTATCATAGGCTATGGCAGCAGTTTTTTAACCATTGCCACTACGGCCGTCATCGTAGCTCTATGGCAGTGGTTGTTGCAGTAGTTATTTGAACCGCTGCTATAGATGGCCTATTGCAGTAGTTTATAAATCGCTGTAATATATCAACCTATAGCAACAGTTATGTAACTGCTGCCATAGGTTATCTATAGCAGTGGTTACATAACCATTGCCATAGATAATTTATAGCAGCGGTTTTTTAACCGCTGTCATAGATCTAATGCAGTGGTTGGCACCATTTATACCATGGATTTATAGTAGCGATTGGCATGGATATGACAGCGATTATAAAATCACTGTCGTAGATCTTTTTATAATTTAAAAAATTAAAATTTTTATTTTTTTATATATTTTATCTGATAAATATAGATATATAATATAAAAAAATATAATAAATATAAAAATTATTCTAAAATACTAAAATTTTATTATAATATTTTTTTAAAAAAATAAAATATATCAAAAATCTCTTAAATCTACATCGTCGTTGTCACCGGGAGCTAGAGCCGGAGTCGGAGCTAGAGTTGGTGCTGGAGTAGGAGCTGGAGCTGGAGTTGAAATACGGGCCAATATATCCTCGAAGCCCATGACTCTAAAATGTGCATTGAGCATCGACATCATGTCTCTCACAATGCCCTCCAGATGAGATGCACGCTCCTCAGCCCGATCTGCCTGCATCGCAGCATGATCTGCCCGTGCCAATGCCTCCTCAAGCTTCTTTCGACTGACGACATCGAAAGTCTGTGAGGAGATGCTCGCCTCAGACCAGTAGCTCATCGGCATATGTTCGGACCTTCATCGGATCCTCCCAGAGTGCTCAGGCCCCAAGACCTAAGATAGATGGTCATGTTGCCAGACGTATCTGGACCCACGCTCATAAGCGAATCTAACTAATCATGTAATTATAAATTAAAATAATTTTTTTTAAAAAATACTATAATACTAATCATATATACTAATATATTTAATACTTACAAAAATATGCCTGATCGCAGCATTCATCGACCTGTCTGTCTTGTTCGTGCAGCTGGATCGAAAGATCTCGCTACGATTGGACATCACTCCATCTCTCATTAGCTATAACAAAGAATAAATTTATTAGAAAGATAATAAAAAATATAAATTTAATTTATCTAGTAAGATTTAGAATTAATTACCTCTCTATGCATATGATTGGCCATAGACTCGCGGCCTAGAGTGTGCGTATACTCTTGAAATGCACGATTCTTCTGATTCTAATGGAAGGTAGTCTAATAAGTATTCAAATAAATAATAAATATTTAAAAAATATTTAAATAAAATTTTAAGTATATTAAAAAATTTAAAAGTTAGAAATTTTACCTTAAACTCCTGGCTCCTTCAGTGTCTAACTATCCTCTCCCACTGACTTAGAGCATAGTCTTGTATCCAGGGAACAAGCTCCTCTGAAGTGTCTCATCGGTGCTCAAGCCATCCTCTATGGAGTTTGACTTTGTAGTCCTAGTCAACTTTTCGATCTTCCTTAGTTGGGCATCTTGAGCCCTCTCGTGATTAAAAAGGTCATACCTTTTTTGTATAAATTTATCAAAAGTTAGTTATAAAATTATTCTAATCAAACATATATAGTGTAAATATATAAAATGCATAAATATAACTAAGATGTGCATACTTACCTATATCTCCTTCCATATCCGATCCCTGACCATAGCATCCATCAAACATCAGTCTCTAGACTCTACGAAAATGATGTCTGATCGCAAAATGTACCATACATATGAGACTATAAAATGTCTGGCTAGATGATGCACCTATAATGTAAATACGTTATGCAAATATATAAGTATATAAATACTATATAAAAAATAAAGTTATACTAATATAATAAAAACGTCCACTCAGATGCCTATGTAGTAGCATGTGTCTTAGATATCGACGATGGTAGAGGCTCAGCTACCGATGAAGTAGATACTGTCGGTAGAGTAGATGCTGATAGTGGAGGTCCTTGAGCAGTCAATGCCGAAGTGGATGGAGTATGCTCTGACTGCTCCTCGGATGCTGAACTGTGCATAACCTGCCAAGGGGCAGGGGTGAAAACTAGATGGCCTTTCGATGCCATCATGATCTGCAACATTAATGAACATTAATCAATATAACATGTTGAACAATAATATTAGTATAGCATCAATAAATAGTCTCTAATATATACACTAATCAATTGACGAGTTTATCATTATGCGATATAATAAACAAAAGCAATAAGATATAAATATCCAAAAACTATTATGCAATAAATTCTACAACATGAATTATATTTATAAATAATTAAGAATGAGCAACAGTCGTAGATCCGATCTTTTGTGCGAACTTTGGTGTTAATCCAAAAATCTGAAAGAAGAACAAAGTAGACGATGGTGGCACCTTAGGACTTAAAGTTGGAACCTTAGAGAGACATATCAAATTTTATTCGCTTAGAAGTCAAGCCGGCTCCATGCCTGAGACATTCGACTCGAGTCCTCCCCCAGTCGGCTCGATCATGGCCCGAGTCGGCTCGGCTGTGTGCTATCCCCTCGATCACTTCCTCTCTCCCTCTCTTGATCTCCCTCATTGATGATGGCAGCGAGGTCGAACCCCTCCCTCCCAACTTTTCAATCTCTCAATCTTCCTCTCTCCCTCTCTCGATCTTCCTCGCCGACGAGGTCGGACCCCATACCTCCCTCTCTCACTCTCTCGATCTTCCTCATCGGTAAGGTCAGACCCCCTTCCTTCCTCTCTCGCTCTCTCGATCTCTCACTCTCCCTCTCTCGATCTCCCTCATCGGCAAGGCTGGACCCCGTCCCTCCCAATGATGGCGGCAAGACCAGATCCCTTCCTTTCTCTCTCAAGTACAGATCCATCGGATATTCGAGTTTGGATTCAGTATCAATAATTAAAATTGGGCCTGGATATGAATATTTAGATTTTGATCCAAATTCAATCCATTGACAGATCTAGTCCACAGCCGTCGATATGGCATAGCCCAAGGCTACCACCACGGCACGATCCAAAAACTATGACATACAGATAATTATAATATTTATAATAAATATTTATAATATTTATTATAAATATTTTATAAATTATTATAAATATATATAATTAATAAATAATATTATAAAATTAAAAAAAAATATACCTACGATTATAGAGAGCGGATTGCACCGAAAGCTTCGAGGATCATTGACGATGATGCTAGAGGAGGACGACAATACTAGAGGTAATCTGTGAAATAAAAGCAAGATAGTGAGATAGAAAAGAGAGAGAAAGAGGAAAGAGGAAAGAGAGAGAGCAGGGGCGGCCGAGGATGGGGGCCAGGGGAGGGGCACAGTGACGAGGAGGCCCGGGAGGCACAGTGATGGGAGGGTTGACGATCGAAAGGAGGAGTGTGGGGGTTGGGGGGCGGGGAGGGGCGGTCGAGGATGAGGGGGCTAGGGGGTGGAGGGTGACAGGGGGTGGGGAGGGGCGGTCGTAGATGGGGGGAAGGAGGGGGCAGCCGAGGGGTGGGGGGTCGGATGGGTGGTGGCAGGGTGGGACGATCGGAGATGGGGGGGCTGGAGGGTGGCGAGGAGGGGTGGTCGGAGATGGGGGGAAGGAGGGGCAGCCGGAAGGAGGGTGGGGTGGGGGGTGGCGGGTGGCGGGGAGGGGAAGGAAGGGTGGCATCGATCGGGGGAGAAGGAGGGGCAGTGCCAATCGAGCGGGCAAGGAAGGGCGACACCGATTGGGCGGGGAAGGAGGGGCGACGTCGGTCGGGGGGGAGGAGCTTTATTGATGACGAAGAGGAGGGGGAGAGATAGGGAGAGAGAGATCGAGCGCGTATGGAAGGAAAGAAAAAATTTTGAGATTTTTAACCTAACCTATGACAATAATTATCGAACCGCTGTCATAAATCTACGACAGCGGTTATCGAACCGTTGCCATAAATTTATTGCAGCAGTTATCCAAAATCGCTATCATAGATCTATGGCAGCGGTTCTATAACCGCTGCTATAGATCTATAGCAATGATTTTTGATAACCGCTGCTGTAGGTTGAAAATAATTTTTTTCTTATTTTTTATCTAAATATTATATAATTTTAAAATTTAATATTCATCTTCATCATTCATTATCTAAATAATTATCATTAGAGTATCATCGCAAAAGGTCGCCTCGATCTGATGGCCCTAGCTTCATCGATCAGAAAAATTCTATTTCAATGATCACGAACGACGATGCGATGATCTGATAGATGGAGATCTTCGATGGATCCAAAAATTTGCAATGATGATTTTGATGATGTTTATAGCATACTATCAAAGTTTTACTTCAATCAAATATCGTTATCATGGTCAATTTAGTATGGAATGATTTTGACCGTTAAATTAGAAACAAGCGATCAAAGGATTAAACAATATTTGATTATGAGATAATTTTTTAGCTAAATGATCTTTGTTATAATTTTAAATATTTTATATGATGATGATAGTAAAATTTAAATTATTTTTGTATAAATTATTCATGTTAAGTAGATATTGCAAAAGTATGAGTATAACAACTAGTACAGTTTTAGAATGGTTATCAGAAGACGTATAGTTTTAGATCGTTCTTTATCTCACGAGTTAAATTTTATAATCACCATCATAAAAAATAATTAAAGTAGTAGCTAAGATCATTTATAAAAAAAATTATCTTATAATTGGACACCGTTTGATCCTTTGATCACTCGTTTATCATTTAATGGTTGAAAGTAACTTATAGTAAATTGACCAAGATAACGATATCCGATTGAAGTAAAACTTTGATAGTATGCTACAAACATCACCAAGATCATCGTTGCAGGTTTTTGGATCAATCGAAGGTCTCTATCTATCAAATCATTGCATCATCATTCATGGTCGTCGAAATCAAATTTTTCTGATCGACGAAGCTAGGGCCATTGAATCGAGGTGATCTTTTGTGACAACACTCTAATGATAATTATTTAGATATTGAACTTTGAAGATGGGCATTAAATTTTAAAATTATATAATATTTAAAAAAAAAAAATACATGACAGTGGTTATAATTAACTACTACCATAAATTAGCTTATAGCAGCGATTAGTAGAAATCGCTGCTATAGATCCAACTTATAATAGCGGTTACAGTGAACCGCTAGGATAGATCGACCTATAGCAGCGATTTTTAGGAACTGCTGTTATAGGTTCGACCTACGGCAATGATTTTTGATAATTGCTACTATATATCGGACCTATAGTAGTGGTTACAAAAATCGCTACCATAGATCCGATCTATAGCAGCAGTTAATGAAAACCGCTGCTGTAGGAGCTATGGCAGCGGTTTCAAAAATCACTGCCATAGTATGCGTTGCCATAGGTCATTTTTATAGTAGATCTTATGGAAAAAAGCACCATCAAGATGGATGAGATCATTTTTGCACTTCTTCAGAATGAGGTTCTCAGGCAGAAAAATTAAGCCTCAAGTTTAGGTGGCAACTTGGCTTTGGTGGTGACTAGAGATAGTCGTGGCAAAGGATGAAGCGACAGAGGATCGTAAGGTGGATGGTCCAAGTCCAAGTCGAGAGACTTCAGTAAAATCAAATATTACCAATGTGATGAGTTGAAGCATCGAATCAGAGATTGCCCATAGCTTAGAGATTGGATGAAGGCTAATGCGGTGGCAGTCCAAGATACAGATACTAATTTAGACTGATGATATGCTTATGGTCTCAGATGAGATATTTACTTTTTTCTTTAGTAGATTTTAGATTTAGCATGCTAGCATGAGGTTTGTTATAGAGAGAAGCTGTCTGACTCCCTAGAGAGTAGTGAGGGTACTATTCATTTATCGGATGGATCGAGCCATACAATCAAGGATATTGGGACCGTCAACTTGTAGACAAATGACGAAGTAGTGAAAAAATTGGATGAGGTCTGATACATCCCCAGTTTTAAGAGAAATCTGATTTTACTGAGTAGATTGGATTCAAGCAGCTATAGATGGAGAGCTGATGATGGAATCCTGAAGGTTATGCATGGTAGTAGGATTATTATAAAGAGAAAGAAATATTTAGAATATTATCTCTTGGTAGAGAGCTCAGTGCAAGGTGGAGCTCCAGATGTAGATGAATTAGGCACGAGACAGGAGATTTGAAAAAATAATAGATGATGTCATAGGATGAAGTTCTTATTACCGCAGGAGCCTATCCCAAGTAGGTCTTAGGTCAAGCAGGTCATAATATATGATAAAGATGGGATTAAGTGACTTGGCTCGACTTTTATGTTTGTCCATCTATGAACAGCTAGGTATTTGCACTAGGGCATGGGGTGAAATCATCTAAATACTTTCAAAGTTAAATAGACATCGAATATTGAGTCAAGGTGAAGATTGTTGAATTTTAGTATCTCAAATTTGACCCACAGCAGCAAAGGAGGAGCCCACAGCAGCAAGCCCATCAAGCCCATAGAAGGGCATGGTCAGGACCCATGGGTGTGCACAAGGCTCAGGGGAGGGCGTGGCCCTGGATGCACAAGCACAGCCCAGAGGCGCACGTGGCCTAGGCACAACCTTATGGTCTAGGAGGGAGGACACACAGTCCATGCATGTCCAGGTGTTTTTATGTGGTCCATGTGTGAGATGTGGATCCTTTAGAGGTCTACTACATATTCACATGGTGCACAAGATTAGAGTTGCACGATCGGATGGTCTAGACATGGGAGAGATTGAATGGCTAGAGGGGTTTTTTAAGTCTTAACAGGAATCTTGTTACCGACTGGGACATGATTTTAGTCTGTTAAGAGGGGCCGATGGCCTATGGAGCTTGGGATTCAAAGTGTATCGACTGAGGAGCCTTAAGGAGTTGCAGAGGATCCTCCTTGGTTTTTTTTTTAGAGCTTTATAGTGAGGGATTGTGTTTCTTGTTGAGAGAGAAGGATTAATCTGTGAGAGTTAAGAGGATGTGATCTTCTCTTGTATAATAAAACTTGCATGTCCCATAGAGATAAGCCTTAGGCTGATCCACATATTTGATTATATCTTTTGTGCATCTCTCTTCTCTCTTTTTATTGTGGTATTGACATCATCATTGGAGTTACGATCTTAGGTGGGGATCCATATTCCGCACTTATGAGAGATCCTCCCAACAATTTTCTCTTCCTCTAGACGAATTATTTTCAGAGTGCCATTGGAGAGAAAGGACCATAAGAATATGATGGAAATGGAAAGGGAGGTCCAATTTTGAAGGGAGGGGTTTGAAAAAGATTCAACTCAAAAGAAATAAGAAATGGTGAATAGAGCCTTGGGATGTCCTTATTTAAGAAATCCATCCTAGACATAGGGTCGACTTTAGTAAAATTGGGAGTCTGCTCCTCATAGAACTATTTTTTCTTTTGAAATTATGAGTTGACTCCCCACATCCAAGAGTCAACTCCTTAAAGTAGAAAACAATTCAAGGAGTTTCGATCCAAGAAAAATTAGCTCAAAAAGAATAGGGATCCAAGGCAAATTAGATTAATGATCAAGAATGATATTTAAGTCAACATAGATGAATCAATTTTGGGGATTTAATAATCAAACAAATCAAATTGAATAAATCAAGAGAGAACTAGATAAGGGCTTTATAGGTGGGGTTCAACTAAGGGATTTTCATGCCCTTAAAGATCAATCTAAGATGCAAAAACAATAATTTTAAGCACATGATCTTTTATGAATAGATGTCTTATCTTGATATTTTTAGATCATGCAATTTTGAAGGATTTCAATATTTAGATATCTTATGATGGTGTCAAAATTTGTTTCAAAGGATTTATACACAATTTAAGATTATTTTGATTTAGTCTTTCTCATACGATTAATGGCTAGTATAGCATATAAACTTTGACATAAATAAATGCTTATTATGATTCAACTTTTACAAATAATTATCAATCAAAATAGAATGATACAAGGAGTACTCATGAAAGCATGCTGATTTTACAGTAAAAACATATGCTTATAACAGACAATCAAAATGATATATAGAATTAAGAGAGTATATACTAGTTGTGAGCAATACATTGAGACTTCTTAAGCATCATCAAAATCAATCAATTAAACCAAATAAATATAGCAATTATGATGGTATGATGTGAAAATAAGTTTAGCTTTTACCCAACACCATCACCCATCTACTTTGAGTCCTAAGCATCCATTCTTTAAAAATATGCTCCTTCAAAGATTTTGGATGCTTGGCATACTTGCAAAATCATTTTCTAAGCTTTAGTACCCAACCTTTCTTGGGTCCATTGGAGTTAGTATATATGGTTTCTTTTGGAACCCATATTTGCTTAACAAGAGTATGACAATTTTTATTAATATTATATTTAGAAATTTTATGCCTAACTTTATTATATCTAAAACAAACTATAGAATGATTTTCATGATAAGATCTAGAAAACATAATTTTAATAAATTTTTATTTTCTTAAGGGATTAAATTCAATTCTAACTTTATTGAAAATAACTTTTTGATTTTTCAAAATTATTTAAAATTTTTATAATCGAGGTGTAAATTTTTCAAGCATAGACTTCAATGTTTCAATCTCTTTTTTTAATTTGGTATTTTCTTTCATAAGAGATTTCTCAGATTTTAATAATTTTTTTCTTCAATCAAGAATTTTTCAAATTTTATATAGTTCTCTTTTTTCTCAGCTAATGTTTTTTTTCTTTAAAAAGATCTTCTTTTTCACTTAATATTTTATTCTTCTCTTCAACCAAAAAGTTCTTTTCTTTCAAGAAATTTTCTTTTTCAATTAAGAGCCTACTCTTTTTTTCAGTTAATAGAAGATTTGACTTTTTGAACTTCTTATTTTTCAGTCTTATCTTCTTATATATATTCATCTATTAGATCATTAAGGGCATCTAATAATTCATCGAAAAAAAATTCAAAGGAGTTTTCAGGATTTACCTCATTGTCATTGGCTATGAGGTAAGAATTTATAATAATTTCTTTCTCTTCCTCATTTCTCTTTTTCTTTGCTTTGCTCCTCCTTAATTAATACTTTCTTTTTCTTTTATTTCTTTTTTTCTTCTTCTTTCATCCTCATGAGTCATGAGGTATAAGTTGGAGTGAGTTTTCTTATCTTCTTGGAAGCTTGATGTTTCTTCTTGACTTGCTCTCTTATAGATTTCTTTCAATTTATCCCATACTTATTTAGTTAAAATATATGAAAAAATTATATTAAATTTATTTATATCTAATGAATAATAAAGCATATTCATGGTCTTAGCATTTAGTTGGATCATTTCTTTATCATGCTCAGTTAATACATTGAAAGTTTGTAGGCCATCAATTATGATATTTTATAATTTATAATCAAGTATTTATATGAAGATGCATATTATCACATCCTAAATCTGAGATATAACACCGTCATATTATCGAGGGATACAGCCTACGATAACATGAGGTCTATCAATCATAATTAGTAAAAATTTATTATAATTAAAATATAAATAAAAATTTAATTCTATTATTTATTAAATAATTAAATAAAAATTGATTTAGAGTATTTAAATTCATATTCAAAATCAAACTCATGAAGCAAACTCATAGAAAGATAACTATAAGTTCATGATCATCTAATAAACTAAGTTCAGCTATAAAATCTCCAAGCTTGCTATGTAGATCTCCAAGCTTGGATCCTTCATCGATCCTAATCTTATTTTTTTATAAAAAAATAAAAAAATATAAGCTACACTAGCTTAGTAAGTACAATCTACGCTTTCTTATTGGATTAAGCATAAGTTTTTTCATGATTATATAATATTTAGAAAATAATAGATATTATAAAATAAAGTATTTCATAAAGTATAATATAAAATAAGTCATAAAAATAATCATGCATGCATAAATCATGAAATTTTATAAATATGATTCATCAATCATTCTTGTTAGTTATTCATATCATGTTTCAAAATATTGTTCACGAATATTCATGCTATGATCACTTTATATCCGTAATAAGGTCAATATTCTTAATTGATAAAATTTTTATTTTATATGCCAACTTTATACCCGCTAGTAAGGCCTGTATTCTTATGAATGCTAGCTCCAGCCAGGTGTCGACCTTTTCATAGGGATTTATTCATAGCTACTTAAGAGCCTTTAAAATCTTAATATCTTTTTTCTTAATATATATATATATATATAGATGAAAAAATAATAAAAATCATACACCATAAAATATATCATTTTGATAAAATATATTCATGGAATCAATGATCATAAATAAACATACTTTTTTATATCTTATATGCTAATCCTTATTTTATAAAAATATGATTTCATCAATAACAATTCATTTGCGTGGAAAACATGATAATTTAAAAATAAATATGGAGCATAAAATCCACTTACCTCGATCATCCTAGATCTTCAAACTTTATTAAAAGAATAAAATAATTTTATTTTAAATATTAATTTATAATTAATTTTATTTATTAAATTTAATAAAATTAAATAATAATAAAGAAATGATTGATTAGGTCATCAATCAGATAGGCCATCCGGACACCAAATTGATTCAAGGTCATTTTGTTAGAGTCAATATGGATTTTCAAAAGAGGAAGGCATGACTTGGTACTGAAGTCCTTAGAGAGAGAAAGAAGGTGAGGAGAGAGAAAGTAGAGAGAAAAACTTTATATCTTTCAAAAGAAGTAATCATGATCAAGATCATCAGAAATTATATCAAGGTGATTCAATAGAAATTATTCATAATCAAATGCTATGAATTTCTAAGAAGGGCCAAACTGGGATCTGACCTACTGCATGGATTTCAAAGCAGTTCCTGGTCATCTTGATTTCATCTTAGGTTCATCTTGGAATCCATGATATAATTAGAAAGAGAAAGAGAAAAAGTAGGAAGATCCTAGAGAGAGGAGAGAGAAAATTTTTTCTCTCTCATTTTTTTTCTTTTTTTTCTTTTCTTTTCTTCTCTTCTCTTCTCTTCTTCTTTCTTTCTTTCTTTGCTTTTCTTCTTTCCTTTTGGCCGAATAGGGGATGGTATTGGGATGGTGGGGTTCTTGGCCAGAAGATCGAGGTCGTGGTAGCAGGCCGTCGATGGCAGTGAAGTGAGTGATGGCTAGCGGCAGGACCGACCAGCGAGAAATAAAAAAAAAAGAATAGAAAAATAGGGGATACAGAGCTCTTTCTTGATTTTCCAGCGAAATCAATAGCCGACAATGGTGCCAAACACCATAGAAAGAAGGGAAATAGATAGAGAAGGTGGTATCGGGACTTACCTTGCACTCTAATGGTGTCTTGGCTTCAATTTCTAGTGAGCACAAGCAAGAGATCTAATAGGAGAAAGAAAGAGGAAGAAGATAGAGAAAGACGAGAGGAGGAAGGCCGGGCTTGTCGTGGATCATTAATTAGGACAGGAAGAGGGAGTTTTATAGGGTGGAGGAGAGGTCAAATTTAGGGCATGGATCATTTAGGAGGGGAAGATGATGTTTTATAGGGTGAAGGGGAGGCTGAATCCTCCCCGGATTTGACCTCTTCTCCATTGAAATTGATGGAAGAAAACTCCTGCTAGGAGTCTTCTTCATCTTCCTCTTCTTGTTTTTTTTCTTGGCTAGCTACCTGATGGGGTTTGGGCCATCTTCATGATAGGCTGAACTAGCCATCACATTCTAGACCCCTTAAAAAAGTTTTCAAAACTTGATATACCTTCATTCTCAAATAGATGAGGATTTTTTGTCTTCATATCATCTTTACTATTTTTTAAATCAGTTTCTATCAATTCTAGCTTCCTTATCTAAAAATAATGTAGTATTTAAACAAAATATTAGTGAGAATAATTTTCTTAAGAATAGAGATATTATATAGTAGCTTATTTAATTCTACAGATATATGGTTAAACTTAGAAGTTATAAAAGAATGAGCACATCAATATCTATGGGTTAACTAGAATGATACCTATAAATATTTGATCATTTGCATTAGCATTTTGTTGGATGAAAGCAAACACTCATGCATTTCCTTGTAGTTTCTGATCTGATAGTTTCGGAGTCTTTAAATTATCCATTTTCTTAATGAAATAATCTCGTACTATATGTCCTATTCTACCACATAAAAAGTATGCTCCCAATTTTTTGAGATAAGGTCCATAATGATCTTTGCCATAATATTTGCATGTTACAGCTTTTTTATTGTTATCTAAGTTATTAGTAAAATTTTTCTATCTATCATTTAGATTTTCTACTAGTTTCAGTCTCTTTTAATTACTCCTCTATTGTTCTAATCTTTTCATCTCAAATTTCACTTTCGAAGCTCATTCTAATACATCTTTATAATCATTAAAAAAATAAGAAGACAATCAAGATCGAATTCTATATCTTAGACCTTGCTCAAATTTGTTAGCTTTAGTCTTTTCGGACTCCATAAGCTGGGGATAGAAGTAGCCTAGCTCATTAAATTTATTTATATACTCTAATACTGTCATATCATCTTTTTGCCTCAAAGCCAAGAACTTATTCTGTTTTACTAATTGCATTAAATTAGAAAAGTATTGATCATAAAATATTTTCTTGAACTCCTTCCATATTAGCTGGTTATCAACATTTTCATATATAGTTTTTATTATAGTCCACCAAAACTTAGTATTTTTTTTTTTGAGCATAGGAATGGCTAGCCTAACCCTTCACATCCTTGGAATACTATAGTGTATCAAACATCATTTCTATTTTTTGAATCCAGGTCTCTGCAACAAAAGGGTTAGGTCACCCTCAAATAGTGGTAGGTTTAGCCTTCTAAATATCTCATAATATGATTCTAAAGAAAATATAAGTTGAGGAGCAGCATGTGCTTACCATTGTTGTTGAATAGGTTGAGCCACCACATCACCAACTCTAGCAACGTTTGTTTGAGTGGCTGGCATAATAGAAACCTGCTCAACTGGCTGGTTGGCATCTCTCTTCATATCCTTCTTGCTCTTCTTCTCCTAGTAGTAATGTTCGCCAAGACTTCATTCTCACTATCGCTATCATTACCTATTAAAAATACTAGCATTAATTAGCTTCCTTAAATGAGTAACAGACATCCTAAACAAACTTATCTATTCTCATTCAATCAAACATAATTTAGCTAAATGAGATCTATTTACCCATTACTATACTTTTAATGTCTACCCATGATCAAATCTATTGCTAGATTTTAAATTTTACCTATTATCAAATATATTGCTCTGATACCATAAAATATCATGTCCTAAATCCAGAACATATATAACATGGCTATGTTACTGAGGGGTATAGCACACGATAATATGAAGCCTATCGATCATAATTAAAAAAAATTCATCATAATTAAAAATAAATAAATATTCAATTCTATCATTCATCAAATAATTAAATCAAAATTGATTCAGAGCATCTAAAACTATAATCAAAATCAAACCCATGTAACAAAATTATAAATAGATAACTACAAGTTCATGATCATTCAATAAACTAAGTTTAGCTATAAAATCTCCAAGCTTGGATCCTTCATCGATCCTGACCTTATTCCTCAAAAAAAAAAAAGAGTTATGAGCTACACTAGTTTAGTAAGTAAAACATATACTTTCTTATCAGATGTGACATAAATTTTTTTATGATTATGCAATATTTAGAAAATAATAGATATTATAAAATAAAGTATTTCATAAAGCATAATATAAGATAGTCATAAAAGTAATCATGCATGCATAAATCATAAAATTTTATAAACATGATTCGTAAATCACTCTTGTCAGATATTCATGTCATATTTCAAAATATTGCTTATAGATATTTATGCTATAGTCATTTTATATATCTATGACAAGATAAGTATTCTTAATCGATCGGATTCTTATTTCATATACCAACATTATATCTGTTGGCAGAGCCTATGTTCTTATGGATGCTAGCTCCGAGTGTCGATCTTTTCATAAAAAATTATTCATAGCCACCTGAGAATCTTTGAAATCATGATATCTTTTTTTTTTGAAACATACATATACATAGATCAAAAAATAATAAAATTCATGCATCATAAAACATATCATTTTTATAAAATATAATCATGTAATCAATGATCATAAATAAACATGCTTTTTCATATCTTATATATTGATTCTTATTTTATGAAAACATGATTTCATCAACAACAATTCATTTGCATGAAAATATGATAATTTAAAAATAAATATGAAGTGTAAGATTCACTTACCTCTATCATCCTAGATCTTCAAATATTGTTAGAAGAATCAGATAATCCTATTTTAAATATTAATTTATAATTAATTTTTATTTATTAAATTTAATAAAATTAAATAACAATAAAAGAGATGATTGATCAGGTGATCAATCTAATAGGCCATCCGAGCACCAAATCGATTTAAGATCATTTTGTCGGAGTCAACATGAATTTTTAAAAGAGAAAGGCATGACTCGGTATTGAAGTCTTTAGAGAGAGAAAGTAGATGAGTAGAGAGAAAATAGATAGAGAATCTTTGTATCATTCAGAAAAGATAATTATGATTAGGATCATTAGAGATCATGTTAGGATAATTTAATAAGGATTGTTCATGATCAAATGCTATGAATTTCTAACAAGGACTAGACTGGAATCTGACCTACTGCATGAATTTCAGAGCAATTTTCAGTCATCTTGATTTCATGTTAGGTTCGTTCTGAAGTCCATGGTATAGTTAGAGAGAGAAAGAGAGAGTATGAAGACCCTAGAGAGAGAAGGAGAGAGAGGAGGGAGAAAATCTTTTCTCTTTTTTTTTTCTTTTCTTTTCTTTTTACCTCTTTTCTCTTTTCTTTTCCTCTCTTCTTTCTTACTTTCTTTTCTTTCCTTCTTTCCTTCTGGCTGAATAGGGGAGGGCATTGGGATAATGGTTTTTGGTTGGAAGACTGATGGCAGGTTGCAGCATCAAGCAGCTGATGGCAGTGAAGCGAGAGACAGCCAGTAGCAGGACCGATCGAAGAGAAATCAAAGAAAAGGGTGAAAAAATATTGAATACAAAGCTCTTCTTTTCTAGATTTTTCAACAAAACCAATGGCTGATGATGGTGCCAAACACCATGGAAAGAAGGAAAATAGAGATAGAAGATGGGATCGAGACTTACCTTGCACCATAGTGGTGTGTTGGCTTCGATTTTCGGTGAACACACAAGCAAGGAATCTGGCAGGAGAAAAAAAAAAAAGAAAGAAGATAGAGGAAGAAGAGAGAAGGAAGGCCGGACTTGTCATGGATCATTTAGGTGGGGAAGAGAGAGTTTTATAGGATGGAGGGGATCGCTGAATCCTCCCCAAATTTGACCTCTTCTCCATCAAAATTGGGAGTCTTCTTCATTTTTTTTTTCTTTTCTTTTTTTTTCTTGGGCTGCCTGATGGTGTTTGGGCCATTTTCATGATAGGTTGGACTAGCCATCACACGTATGCATGTTTTCTAATAAGTATAATTTGATCTATTAAACAGTGAGGGTTGATTTATAGAATGATCTTTATTAAAAAAAATTCAATTTGGATTATCGTGATCTTTAACTCAAAATCGTTAGGTCAATAAAAATATTAGAGCACCCACTTTAATACTAATTATTGCCCAGAGGATAGTAACCCAAGAGAGAGGGTGGGGTGAATTGGGTTCTTTAAAAATTTCAGCCAAATTTAAGCTCTAAGCAATAATGTACTTTAAATTAAGCTTGTTTGAGTGATTGTGATGTGATCAGTATATGCAGTAGTGGAATCAAAATGTAAATAAAACTACGCAAGAATTAAGCTAATGTAAAATAAGTAAATTAAGAAAGTATAGTACAATTCAAACATAGTAAATTTTAATATAAAATAAGTAAAGTAAGAAAGTAGAGTACAATATAAATATAGTAAATTTTATAATAGTTCGATGTAATCTCGCACCTACATCTATTCTCTAAATTTTTTTAAGAATTCTCATAAATAAATTTAGTTGATTTTTCGGGATCACTAACCAAAATCTATACATCGATTATTTTTTAGACTCACAATTAACTTAGTTGGTTTTACCGGCTTACTAACAAAAATTTATAATTTTCAATTTTGGACTTAGATGGGCCATCATCCCATATTTTTTTCCTCCAAAAAAGCTTGTAAAAAAAATAAAATATAAAAATAAGAATTACATGATACAAAAATAGAAAATTTGTGAAGAAGAGACTAAATGATTTGCTTTTTTGAAGCTTTGTCTTCTCATCTTTGAAGCTTGAGAGGATGTGAAAAATGATGGAGATGATCACTCTTCAAAACTCTCAAAATTCTATGCTTGATTTCTCTCTCTTTTCTTTTTAATAATGTGCAATGAAGCTCTCACAAATTATAAAAGTTTCTCTCTTTAAAACTCCTCCTTGCTTCTCAAAAAATTTTCTAGCTTTTAATAAGCTTGAAATTGTCTGGAGGATGAGTTTTGACCATTGAAAGATTTGGACTAACCGTTGGAGTGAAAAAATAGCTGTTGAAGATAAAATCTAAATTTTTACAGGATTAGTTATTGGAGTTGGAGTCGACTTGAGTAGGTCTGGAGTCGACTCAAGTAGGTCTAGAGTCAACTCAAGAAGAATTTAAGTCAACTCGAGGACTGTAGGATTCAGTTCGAAGACTGTACTAAAAAATTCTACTCTTTATTTTTTGAGAGAGTCGACTCAAGTTTTTCAGAAGTCAATTCGAGCTCTGTGCTACTTGATGCCAACATGCCAGAGTCAACTTGAAACCTTCCTGCATCAACTCATAACCTTCCAACTTTATTTTTTTTTATATTTTGGCCTCTCAAATTTGAATTTCTTGATCTTAATACTTTCAAGTAATATTTACTTTTTTCAATTTTATATTCTTCATAATGAGCCATCCAAACTTGTGAGAACTTATTCTTTTAAGTACTTTTGCTTGGCATCTTGAAAGAATTTCTTCTATCGATAATTTCTTCATTGTGAACATTTGAAAAATTCTATATTCAACCTTAAAATACATGATTAGTAATATTTTTACTCAATATTTTATGATCATCAAAATCAATCTTAGGATCAATATGCAGAGCATTCTTATGAAGAATTTGGTATAAAAGTGCATATGAGCATTATAATATTGATTCGAGTGGTCAAATTCCTTGCAGACACTTGAGTAGTACCATCACGTATTTAGTTTGATAGAATTGCTTAGCACAAGCAAATAGGTATATATGAGTTTTGGGCTAAGCACTTTTAACTTTGAAAATCAAAGATATCTCAAATATAAGGATAAAATTTTTAAAGGAAGAGAAAATGTGAGAATCGACTAAAATGGGCCCATTTCGTGCCAAAGTTGGCAGGTCCAAATCCCAAATCGACTTCAACCCATGTTCCCAAAAAAAGGTTAGAATCACAATCACGTTCCTTTGCTCGAGTGCTCCCACCATGGATTGGGTGGGGGACCATGGCTGGTATGGACTCTTTAAGGCAGGTACAAATGGCTGGTGGCCATTGAGGGCCACTGCAAGCAAATGGCTAGTCTTATCCACTGTTTATCCGAGATTATTTCATTCAAAAATTTTCTTTAAATTTATCACCACGGAGACATTCCCCACCTTCTCTCCCTTTTTTTTCTCATCTCTGGTGGCCACCGTGGCTTCACGACCAGGTGCCATCACCTGCGACCCCTCCTTTTCTTTAAAAAACTCCTCATTTCCTTTGCCTTCCATGTTTTAAGATTCATTGCCCTATTTCACCCGAAATACATTACCGTCGGCTGAGATCACTTTCATAACTGGTTGCCATAAGCCTCCTCCCCTTACTTTCTTGGCCGAGAGAGTTGCCATCGAGATAGCAAAGGGCAATACCCCTTCCTTCTTCCCTTTCTCATGTGCACGATTGGATACCACACCCGAGCTGCGGCCATCTCACCATAGGCCATGGCCACCCCAGCCGTTCCATTGATGGACCACCCTCCTTCCTCTCCCTTCTTCTTTTTAAAGCCATGGGAAAACCCCTGTTTAATCATCCATTGGTGGCCGTGGGGGAGGGGGGGAGAGAGACGGGAAAAGAGAGAGAAAAAGGAAAAAAAAACAAATAGAGAGAGAGAGAGATAGAGAGAGAAGGGAAAAATGTGGCTTTGATGAAACCTAGATTGAGTTTCTCCAGCCTGTCTATCTCTAGTGATTGACCTAGATCGAGCCTTGTTTTCAGATTTTTTCAAAGGTGGAAAGCTACAGGACCAAAGGGCCAAGAGTCAAACCCTAGAGCAAATAGAAACTTTTAACATCCAATCTGCTGGCCATGAGTCACAACTTGCGTGCAACTAGCTAGCACTGGCCCACCCTGCTTGAGGTGCAGACAGCATGATCCCTCATTTCACGGCATCATGACATATGTCACTTGCGGCGTGAGCGCCGCTCTCTCAACTGCATAGTGGGCCTTTGTGCTTGCTAATGTTTGATGCTAAGCACTAAAATTAACGAGCAAAAGAATACATATAAGCATGGATTTACCTCTCTCTCTCTCTCTCTCTCTCTCTCTCTCTCTCTATATATATATATATATATATATATATATATATATATATATATATATATATAAGCATGGAACTAATAAAAATATTTAAAATCATTTTTGTTCATGAGAATCATCATTATATGACAAAATTTTTATTTTTATTTTTTACTATATTGCAAGTTTTTAAAATTTTTTTCTTTTCTAAGCTACTTTTTTAATTATTATTATTATTATTATTATTATTATTATTATTATTATTATTATTATTATTATTATTATTATTATTATTATTATTATTATTATTATTATTATTATTATTTCTTTCCATCCAATGTTTCATTTATTTGGAGTTGAGGGAAGGGTGTGCAGCCAAATGGTGAATAGGGCTTTAGGCTAGGCATGGGACATATGGTGATACAAAAGGAAAGCTTGTAGCTTCTAGTTAGCAGAAGGTTAGAATGGGTAGAAGGTTTTGAATGAAAAAATATATCCTACATAACATATGTACACCGTGCGCCATATGAATCACATGTGTGCTTGTTTCTATGGGATAATAATAGAGATAAGCGCTTGATAAATGGAGCCTATGTACATGGACGAGCACCTATGATTGGCGTGGTGCACCGCCATGTGGTGCACCTGTTGTTGTAGGATATAATTTCTCACTTTAGAGGGGTTTAGGGAGGCAGAGATGACATGCTTGAAAAGGTGTAGTGCACCATGATCACACTCCCGTTGAGACATGCATAAAGTCGAGGATCCATACGTGACTTTACCGGTGGCCTTTTAATTTTTGGTAGTTACATAGGAGGTATTAGCCCAAAAACAAAAAAAAGAAGAAGAAGAAACAAATGTACAGGCGTATATTTAGGTTCTAACATAGGATGTCCCGTAATGGCTGAGGCAGACATTATCATTAGAGATTTTAATGGTCGGTTGATCTATGCAGCCAGGAAAAGTTTGCCTTTCTTAATAGTTCCCCATGCTGAACTTACAGCAGTTTGGGAGGATCTAATGTTAGTCCCAATGCTGAACTTTGCCGGTGGCCTTTGAGAGCAATTCTTAGTTGTTATAGGATGAAGGTAGCGACGATCGGGGCTTTAGACTGTGGGGCTCAAGTTGACAGCAAAAAATTTCTATATAGCTTCCCATAAGCGGTGAGGGATATGTTGCCTACCTTGAGCTATGCTAACTTTGAAGAGAGTGCAGATTAGTGATATTTTCTGTCTCCCACGGAGCGGCGGTTGGCCCCGGCGAGTGTTGGGACCGATCGGGTACCTGCAGAGAGGGATCCAGCCAGTGGGGAGGCTGATGGGGCTGATGGCGGCGAGGATATCCACCAGAAAGGTGGGCCCATTTCTAGATCGAAGGCGCGGGCAATGCTTTCCACTGAGGCAAGGACGATGCCTCGAGAGATTGGAGGAAAGGGTGATGTCATCATCATGATCGTGGAATGTGAGGAAAGCGGGTAAACCCGTCTTCCAATCAAGTTTTTTTGGAGATTGATGCAGCTTTATAGTCCAGATCTATGTGTCTTGCTAGAGACACACTTATCTAGTGTAAGTTTAGCTCATGATAGGCGTCGCTTCCTGCGATCCTGGGGCTTATATGCCATCCTAGGGCTGGCTGGAGGCATTATTATCGCCTAAATAGAGGGTGTAGCTAGTGTTGATGCTTTCTACATATTTATCCAGTAAGGTTTTGTAATCATTTCTGAAATAATTGGTGATCCTTAGCTTTTGTCTGGTGTGTATACTAGGATGGATTATAGGGTGCAGAGAGATATGCTTTGAGGTGTCCTAGGACAGGGCATTCCCACATTGGTCGGGGGGATTTCAACTACATCAGTAGGTTGTACAAAAAGAGAGGGAGGGCTTTTGTTGATAGCGTAGAGTCTAGGAAGTTTTGGGAGTTTGTTGAGGCTAATGGGTTGGTGGACTTGGGCTTTACGCCCCATCACTTTACTTGGTGCAGCAATAGATAAGGTGGGGTTAAACTTACACTACTGAAGCCCCTTTAGATTTGAGAAATTTTGGATCTCTTATCCCCAATCATGAGATATTGTGTGAGAAGTGTGGTGGCTGCTTGTTCGGGATGATTCTAGGTACTAAGTGACTTGGACACTAGATCTTGTGAGGTGGCGGCTCCTATGATGGAATAGGATAGAGGTTGCAGACATTTTTCAAGGATCGAAGATGGCTGACACAACAATTTCTAAGCTTCAGGACAAGGAGGAGAGTGGGGTTGGCCTCTTCGATGCTGAGTTGGTGGATCTTTGAGGGCAACTCGCTCCATTTTTTGTTGAGACAACGAGAGGTTTTCTAGAGGTCGAAATCGTGGACCCATTGGTTTAGGGAGGGTAATAGCAACATCAGATTTTTTTCATCAGGCCATGATCATCACGAAGCATTGAAATTAGATTGGGTAGTCAGGGACAATAGTGGCTAGTGGCTAAATGACGAGGGGAGTGTCAAGTAGGAGATGGTCACCTTCTTCAAATCTTGGAGGATGGTGAGCTTGGGTGGTGGTGTCCCCTTTTTTTCTTACCCCCCACCGATCAAGTCATAAAGTAGGAGAATGAGAAGCTGATTAGGCTAGTCTTAGCTAAGGATGTTCGTAAGGCTCTCCAGTCCATGGCTGAGGATAAAGCACCTAGGCCGAATGAGTTCCCCTCTCTTCTTTAGGAGATATTAGCCATTGTCCAAATGGAGATAGTGGAGGCGATGGTAAGAGTTTCTTTGTTACTGGTGTGATGCCAGAATCTTGAATGAGGACCTTTGTCACTTAGATTCTGAAGAGGCATGATGCACTATAAGAAAATTGAATATTAGAGATGGCAAAAATTTTTGTCGTTAATAAAATTTTTTGTCACCACAAAATCGACCAAAGAAAAATGCCATCGCTAATACTATTAACGACGGCAACTATATTGTTAGTGACAGCAATAACCATCTCTAAAAATCTAAAAATTATTTTAAAATATTTAAATAAAAATTATTAGTAATAGTAAATTTAGATTATTAGCGATAAAAATAGTATCATCATTAATCATTAACTATTAGCAACGGCGCAAGCCACTGCTAAAATTATTTAAATTTTAAATTTTTTATAATATTTAAATATAAAATACATATTAGCGATGATGTTTTTGGCTATTAGCGACGAAAACTTGCCATCGCTAATAATTTTTTAAATTAAAAAAAAATTATTTAAAAATATTATTGGTGATGGAATTAACGACGTCATGTTTGCCATCGCTAATAAGGTACAACTAGTTTAACTCTAATTCAAACTTAATTCGAATTTAATTCAAAATTCTACCAAACCTAATTTAATTAGATTTTGAATTCAAGTCCTACTTAAATTATAAAATTTAATTAATCTTAAATTAAATAAAAATTAATTGAATTAAATCTAATTTAAATTAATTAAAAAAATTAATTTTTAGTTTGGGTTCAGTTCGAATCCAATTCAAAATCCTATCAATCCTAATTAAATTTGACTTTTAATTTAAGTCCTACTTAGGTAGTAAAATCCAATTAACTTCAAATTAAGTCAAATTTAATTAAATTTAAGCTAATTTAAATAATTAAAAGAAAATGATTTATAATTTGGATTCGATTCTAATCCAATTCGAACATGAGTCAAATCCAATTCGAAATCCTGTCAAATTTAATTCAATTAGGCTTCGAATCCAAATCCTACATGGATTATAAAATTTAATTAGTTTTAATTAAATTAAAATTAATTAAGTTAAAATTAATTTAAATAAATTAGAAAAAAATAATTTCTAATTTGGGTTCAATTCAAATTTAATTCGAACCCAATTCGAATTCAATTAGAAAACCTGTCAATCCTAATTCAATTAGACTTAAAAATCTAAGTCCTACGTGGATAGTAAAATCCAATTACCTTCATATTAACTTAAGCCTAATTAAATTTAATCTGATTATAATTGTTGAACATAAATCCCACTCTTATCGAAGTTCAGTCTGACGCTTAGCCTAATACAACTAGTAATCATGAAAGAGCTTCGATTGAAAATTCTTCCTCCAGTGGACGAACACCAGCCAAACTCCTTCGATAGTCGAACCCCTCCAGCGGTCGAACTCCAGTCGAACTCCTCCAGCAGTCGAACCCCAGATGAACTCTTCCAACGATCGAACCCCAGCCGAACTCTACCATCGGTCGAATTTCTCCAGGAGCCGAACTCCTTCCAAATTTCTCCAGGAGCCAAACTTCTTTCGAACTTCTCCTTCAGTCAGATTTCTTCAGGAGTCGAACTCCTTCCGAACATCTCCCTCAGTCGGATTCCTCTAGGAGCTGAACTTCTTCCGAACCTCTCCTTCAGTTGAATTTCTTCAGTCGGATTTCTCTAAGAGTTGAACTCCTTTCGGACCTCTCATTCAGTCGAATTTCTTCAGGAGCCGAACTTCTTTCGAACCTCTCCTTTAGTAGGATTAATTTAGTCAGATTCCTCCAGGAGCCGAACTCCTTTCGGACCTCTTCTTCAGTCGAATTTCTTCAGGAGCCGAACTCTTTTTGGACCTTTCCTTCAGTTAGATTCCTACAGGAGTTGAACTCCTTTCGGATATCTCCTTCAATCAGATTTCTTCAGGAGCCAAACTCCTTCTAAATTTCTTCTTCAATCGAATTCCTATAGGAGCCGAACTTCTTTCGAACATCTTCTTCAGTCAGATTTCTATAGGAGCCAAACTTCTTTCGGACTTCTCTTTCAGTCATATTCTGAACATCTGCTATAGGCGACCCCACTACTGAATGGTTACGACTGCCATTATCAGTCTGGCAATATACCTCTCTCCATAATAAATTCCATGCAGCCTCGAGTGGTCCACGATCAGACGGTATGGCTATCACTATCAGTCTGACGATACCTCTCTCTCTGTAGCAAACCCCACGCGGCCTCGAGCGGCCCACTATCGGATGGTATGGCTGTCACTATCAGTCTGCTACAGGCTCTGTCTATAAAATGGGATCCTCTAGATACATTTTTTCGAAGCTCTCTTCTTCTTCCCAAAACTCTACTGAATTCATCCCCGAGCACTCCATTTCTGTTGGTCAGAAGAGTTGACTTGATCGTTGGAGAGTCCTATCGGAGCCACCACCACCGACTTCGGATGGAACTTTATTTTATAGGTCACCAACAGCGACCTCATCTTCCTCGGCTCCAACTCTATCCGGTGTCAACTAGATTCTGCACCAATAGGATTGGCGCTGGAGGAAGGAACCTCTATTTCTGAGGTATCCTTATTCTTGAAGGAGTGCTCAGTCGATCCTATGGATCTTCTTCTTTAGGATTCATCTCCATCCTCTTCCTTAATCTCAAGAAATGCCTCCAAGAAAGGCGACTGCTCGGAGATCTATCGTTTCTACCGTCAGATTTAGGCCAGATCCATCTATTTCTACTTTATTACCGACGCTTCAACCCTCACCTCCACTGACGGTCATGGTAGATCCGAAGCAGTTTAACCTATTGATGCAGCAGGTTCAGAGCCTCACCAAAATGGTGCAGGCCATGCGGCAACTTTCGGTGGTGGTTTTGTCAGAAAAATCGCCATCGGAATGTCAGAAATCAATCCCAAGGAGTACTTGGGCTAGCATATTTATCACATCTGGAAAGAAAAAATAGAGAGCAGAGGATCTATGTTTGGATCATGATTCTCCTCTAGAAGAGACCTTCCCCATCTATAGTCGAAAGCCATCTAAGATCTGTGATTGAGATGACGTCCTCAATCAAAAACTACAGGAGATGGATCAGTGGATTAAGAAACTCCGCCATGTTGCCCCAGTTCACTATGATGATGTCTGCACCAATCTTTCTTTTTCTTTCCGAATTATGCAAAAGTCCATTCCATCGAACTTCAAGCTCCTCAAATTTGAAAACTACGATGGAACCTCTGATCCGATCGATCATCTAGAGACTTTTTAGATCATGATGCTGCTCCGTGGTGCACTAGATGCCA
Source organism: Cocos nucifera (assembly GCA_006176705.1). Lineage (NCBI taxonomy): Eukaryota > Viridiplantae > Streptophyta > Magnoliopsida > Arecales > Arecaceae > Cocos > Cocos nucifera. The sequence continues at coordinate 1,224,047 of QRFJ01000023.1, read as the reverse complement.
TTTTATGTCGAGCATTTCCATCTACCTTGAAGAAAGCAGCAAGAAACTGGTATTCAGCATTAAGGTCAGGTACGATCTTCTCGTTTGATCAGATGAGCCATCAGTTTGCGGCTCACTTCATCAGCAACCGACGTCCGCACCAAAGTTCGGATTCTCTGATGAATATCAAGTAGAAGAAGGAAAATATATCCGGGCTTATGTCATCCAATTTAATATTGCTGCATTGGAAGTCCGAAATCTAGACCAGTCTATTGCAATAGCCGCACTCAAGGATGGCCTTCAGAAGAACGATTTGCTGTTCTCCCTGGAGAAGAAGTACCTCAGGAACTTTGCCAATCTGCTAGCTCAGGCTGAGGGATATGTCCGAACGGAAGAAGCCTTCAAATTAAAAGATAAGAAAGCCACAGGAGAGTGGTGGGCTGATGAATCTAATAAACCCGTAGCTGATGGAGGGCCAAATGAAGCTTGACCATACTCATGGACTCCCCCTGAGCGCAAGCGAGCCCAAACTCTTCCTTAAGCTCATCGTCAAAGAAGCCTCGATAGAAGGGCATGAAGAAGTTCTCCCCTCAGAAGGTTTCACAACTACGCTCCCCTCGATGCTCCAAAAATATAAGTATTAATGAAGATCAAGGAGCAACTGTCGAGGCCTAAAGGGATGCGCTCTCACCCAGCTCCAAGACGAGATCGAGGAGCTCATCGAGAGAGATCGATCAAGTCGATTCCTCAGATGCCGATCTGAAGCAAAAGAAGATCGGCAAGAGGTGCTACTGTAGTCAGAACCACCAATGGAAGAGGAACAGCAAAGAGATCGACCGCCTCTCAGCATCATCGACACTATCTCTATGGAACTTAGTGCTTCGACGAGCTGCCATCTCTCAATCTCAAAGTCAGGAGAAGCTTGCCCCAAATTGGAAAGATTCGTATGAAATAGAGGAGGTTGTCCGGACCGAAACTTATCACTTGAAAGAGCTAAGAGGAACAACGCTCCCACCACCTTTAAATTTAGAAAATCTAAAAATTTACTGCCAATAATTTTTCTTCAATAAAACTCTTTCATTTCAACATTATTATTTTTTAGTGCAAAAACTATATGATGACAGGAAAGAAGCAATTAAAAGTGGCCATGTTAGAAACAGGAGGAGAACCTCGTCCTAACATGAGCAAGTCGAAGACTTTCGATTATTTAAGATAGGAGGAGAGGAGAGGCTCATTCAACAGCCCATCTATGCTCCTATTGCCATATTAGAAACAGGAGAAGAACCTCATCCTAACATGAGCAAGTCGAAGGCCTCATTCATTTTAGACGAAATAAGGGAAGAGGCCCTGATAACGATCCTTATGTGCTCCTACAGCCCGTTAGGAATAAGAGAAAAACCTCATTCTAACGTGAGCAAAGTCGAAGCTTCATTTATTTTAGATGAGATAAAGGAAGAGGCCCTGACAATGGCCCTTATGTGCCTCTACAATCCATTAGGAGCAGGAGGAGAACCTCATCTTAACGTGAGCGAAGTCGAAGACTTTTGGTTATTTAAGATAGGAGAAGGGGAGAGGCCCATTCAACAGCCCATCTATGCTCCTATTGCTATGTTAGGAATAGGAGGAGAACCTCATCCTAACATGAGCAAATCAAAGGCCTCATTCATTTTAGACGAGGTGAGAGAAGAGACCCCAACAACGGTCCTATTATGCCCAACAACGTCAGGAGATAAGATCTTCTTCAACCTCGACTGGAGATAAGATCTCCCCTGAGTTTCAACATCAATGTCAATAGGAGATAAGATCTCCTCCAACCTCGACTGAAAATAAGATCTCCCCTGAGCTTCAACATCAACGTCAATAGGAGATAAGATCTCCTTCAACCTCGGCTAGAGATAAGACCTCTCTCGAGCTTCAATGTTAACTTCGAATAGGAGATAAGATCTCCTTCAACCTCGACTAGAGATAAGATCTTCCCCGAGCTTCAACGTCAACTTCGATAGGAGATAAGATCTCCTTCAATCTTAGTTGGAGATAAGATCTTCCTCGAGCTTCAACGTCAACCTCAACAGGAGATAAGATCTTCAACCTCGGCTGGAGATAAGCTCTCCTCCGAGCTTCAACGTCAACTTCGATAGGAGATAAGATCTCCTTCACTCTCGACTGGAGATGAGATCTTCCTTAAGCTTCAACATCGATTTCAATAGTAGAAAAGATCTCTTTCAACCTCGGCTGGAGATAAGATCTCTTCCGAGCTTTAACGTCAATAGGAGATAAGATCTCCTTTAACCTCGACTAGAGATAAGATCTCCTCCGAGCTTTAACTTCAACTTTAACTTCAACAAGAGATAAGACTTCTTCAACCTCGGTCGGAGATAAGATCTCCCCCAAGCTTCTAGAAGCTTCAACCTCAACAGGAGATAAGATCTCCTTCAACCTCATCTGGAGATAAGATCTCCTCCAAGGTTCAACCTTGACTGGAGATAAGATCTCCCCCAAACTTTCAAGAGCTTCGACTTCAATAGGAGATAAGATCTCTTTCAACCTCGACTGGAGATAAGCTCTCCCTCGAGCTTCAACTTCAACTTCAATAGGAGATAAGATCTCCTTCAACCTCGGTCGAAGATAAGATCTCCTCCGAGCTTTCAGGAGTTTCAACCTCAACAGAAAATAAGATCTTCTTCAACCTCATTTGAAGATAAGATCTCCCCTGAGGTTCAACCTCGGCTGGAGATAAGATCTCCTCCGAGCTTTCAGGAGCTTCAATCTCAACAGAAGATAAGATCTCCTTCAACCTCGATAGGAGATAAGATCTCTTTCGAGCTTCAACCTCAATGGGTGCAAAACCCAAAAAAAGACTTTGGCAGTCGCCTTTTTTGTACTTTCTTTCTTCGAATTTTGAACTCAAAAGTGGGAAGACTATTGTTGGGGATAAATTTTGCTCCCATCAAAATTCAGTTTGACGCTTAGCCTAATGCAACTAATAATCATAGAAGAGCTTCGATTGAGAATTCTTCCTCCAGCGAATGAACCTCAGCCAAACTCCTTCGGTAGCCAAACCTCTCCAGCGGCCGAACTCCAACCGAACTCCTCCAGCAGTTGATCCCCAGACGAACTCTTTCAATGGCCGAAGCTCAGCCAAACTCCTCCATCGATCGAATTTCATCAGGAGCCAAACTTCTTCTGGATTCCTTTAGGAGCCGAACTCCTTCCGAATGTCTCCTTCAATCGAATTTCTCTAGAAGCCGAACTTCTTTCGGACCTCTTCTTCAATCGAATTCCTCCAGAAGTCGAACTCCTTTCAGACATCTTCTTCAGTCGATTCCTTCAGAAGCCGAACTCCTTTCGAACCTCTTCTTCATTCGAATTCCTTCAATCGAATTCCTTCAGGAGTCAAACTCCTTCTGGACCTCTCCTTCAGTCGAATTTCTCCATGAGCCAAACTCTTTTTGGACCTCTCCTTCAGTTAGATTCCTATAGAAGCTAAACTCCTTTCAAACATCTCCTTTAGTCAGATTTTTCTAAGAGCCGAACTCCTTCCAGACTTCTCCTTTAGTCGGATTTCTATAGGAGCCGAACTTCTTTCAAACTTTTTCTTCAATTGAATTCCGAACGTCTGCTATAGGTGACCCCACTACCGGATGGTTACGACTGCCATTATCAGTCTGACAATATCTCTCTTTCCGTAACAAACCCCATGTGGCCTCAAGTGGCCCATGATCAAATGGTATGACTGTCACTATCAGTCTGACGATACCTCTCTCTCCATAGCAAATTCCATGTGATCTCGAGCGACCCACTATCGGACGGTATGACTGACACTATCAGTCTGCTATAGGCTCCATTTATAAAAAGAGACCCTCTAGATATATTTTTTCGAAGCTCTCTTCTCCTTTCCAAAATTCTGTCGAACTTTTTTTTGAGCACTCCATTTCTGTTAGTCAGAAGAGCTGACTTGATTGTCGGAAGATCCTGCTGGAGCCACCACTACTGACTTCGAATGAAACTTTATTTTACAGATCACCGACAGTGACCTTATCTTCCTCGACTCTAGCTCGATTCGACGTCAACCAGATTCTACACCAACAATAATCAATTAGGAGAAAATGGTTTTTAATTTAGGTTCGATCCAAATATAATTGAAACTCGATTCGAATCCAATTCGAAATCCTATCTAAACTAATTCAATTAAACTTTGAATCCTAGTCCTAATTAGATTGTAAAATCTAATTAAATTTAATATTATTTAAATTAATTATAAAAAAATAGTTTTTAATTTGAGTTTAATTCAAATCCAAATTAAACTCGATTCGAATTCAATTCAATATTATGTCAAACCTAATTCAATTAGACTTTCAATCCAAGTTTTACTTGACATATTAAAACCTAATTAGCCTCAAATTAAGTCAAGTATAATTAAATTAAATCTAATTTAAATTAAGTGAGACTTGATCTATAAATTAATTAAGTTTAAAAATTTAATAAAATTAAATATTAATTTTTAACCATCCAAAAAATAACTTAGGAGAAAAAATTATATTAAAAATTTTATATTAGTGATAGCAAAAATACCATCTCTAGTAATTTAAAAAATATTATTTTAAAAGTATAATTATTAGCGATGAAAATATTATTATCAATGGTATTTGTCGTTGCTAATAATATTTTTTATATTAGCAACGAGAGAAGATTATTAGTGATGAAAATTATCGTCGCTAATAATCTTTCCTCACTCATTTTTTTCAGCTCACCATGCATCCTTGTTTTTCCACCTACCACCATTCACTGCCCTCTTATTTTCTCCCACCCCACCGTCCATCGCTTCCTCATTATTCCACCACCTCTTCCTTCCTCTAGTATTTTCATCCCCCATCGCCACCACCCTCTTCCCCACTCTTCAGTCCCCCTGCCACCCCTTCTCTCTCCTAGCTGGCAACGTCCCCCCAACTACACCCGGCCCACCTTCTTGAGCCTCCAGCCATCTCTCATCTCTCTGAGCCCTCGATCATCTCCCTCTAACTGCACCCGACCCACCTTCCTAAGCCCCTAGCTGCAAGCTCCCGATCTCCTTCTGCCTCCTCAAAATTCTAGCCTACTATCCCCCTCTCTCCCATCCTTCGGCCCTGCCACTCTTCTCTCCCCTGGTGCCCCTCCGACCACCTTCTTCTGGCTGCTCCGGCTGTTCTCGAACCCCAGCGCCTCCACCTCTGGAGCCTGGCTCCTGGCCTCTGCTATAATTGCCCGCCTCCTCCTTCCCATCTCGATTCTCCGCTCCCCTCTCCCCTCGACCACGGTTTTCCCCGACACACTGGACCACCTCTCTGAGCCCTCGGCCTCCTCCACCCTCAAAACTCCGGCCCACCACCCCTCTCCCATCCTGAAGTCACCCCACCACCCCCTCTCTCCCTTAACCGGGCTTTCCCCCAGCTATAGTCGCCACCTACCCATGCCCCAATTGCAACTCCAGGCTCCTTCCTGCCTCTCCGAAATTCTCGACCCACCACCCTCCTCTCCCACCCTTCGATCCCCCCACCACCTCCTCTCTCCCCCGGTCAGCGACTTCCCCCCGGCTGCCTCCCCCCGATTGCATCCAGTCTATCTCCTCGAGCCCCTAGCTGCCTCCTGCCTTCCATCTCTTCGAGCACTTATTTGTGGCTGCATCCTTGAGCCTTAGTCCCTACTCGCTTGTGCCTCCTCACACCTCAATTCCAACGTGCCAGCCAGTGCCTCAGTCCTATACGGTAGCCTTCTTTTATTGTGAGTATTAGTGGCAGTATTAGCAATACTAAAATTTTTTATTTAAATTATATTAATTAAGTATAATTAGATATTAAAAATTATTTAATTGAGTATTAATTTATATAGAATTTGGATCTCGATATGTAGAGCGCTCGAATAGAGGAAAGATTCAGGCAGTATTGCAAACACAGTGTTGAGACATGCCTTGTGCGTTTTGGTCTCGACATGCAGAGTGCTCGATCTGAAGAAAGGTTCGGGCTGCAAACATGAGGTTGAGATGTACCCTATATACTTCGATCTTGATATGTAGAGCGCTCGAACTGAGGAAAGATTCGGAAAGCATTGCAAATACGAGGCCAAGATGTGTCCTTTGCATTCCAATCTTGGTATGCAGAGTGCTCGAACCAAGAAAAGATTTAGACTACAAACACGAGGTCGAGATGTGCCCTACACGCTTCGATCTTGATATGTAGAGCACTCAAATCGAGAAAAGATTTGGGTAGCATTGCAAACATAGGATCGAGACATGCCCTTTGTATTCCAGACTCAGCATGCATAGTGCTCAAACCAAGAAAAGGTTCGGACTAAAAATACGAGATCGAGACGTGTCCTGCGCACTTTAGTCTCGATATGTAGAGCACTCAAACTGAAGAAATATTCGGGTAGCATTGTAAACATTGGGCCGAAGCATGTCCTGCATGTTTTGATTTTGGCATGCAGAGTGCTCGAACTGAGGAAAGATTTGAACTGCAAATATGCGGCCGAGACATGCCCTATACACTTCAGTCTCTACATACAGAGTGCTTGAACCAAGGAAATATTCGGGCAGCATTTCAAATATGAACTCGAGAGATGCCCTACGCACTTCAGTCTAGGCATGCAGAGTGCTCGAACCGAAGAAAAGTTTGGACAGCATTGCAAACCATCCCCGTTTGCAATAATGTCCCTTACTTTTATGATTATGCTTTTATGAATGCCACACTCTTAGTTCAATGATGGGCTCGTTGTCCTTGTAAGAAATATGTCAATAGAGAAATATTTGATAGAATAGTTGTCCATTTATATAGAAGTAGATTTTTGTCAAACTACAAGCATTGTTACCTATGTGGGGATTGAGATGTAGAAGATAATTACAAGAGCTTCGAAGGCTCTACTTGTCCAAGACCTTACTGATGTGCAAGAGCTTAATGGTGATGGCTTGAGCAGATGATTAATACATTTGGTAATTGATTTGATTATTGGTGGATGTCCATGTAATAATCTTTTAGATTGCAATCGTTATAGCCATGATGGATAGGATTGCTATGGTTATAGTCATGCTTACCCTCTATAGAGTTGCTGCCTCCTAGAGGCTAAGCAAGGCTATAACTATAGCAACCCCTATAGTCCATCATGATTATGACGGTTGCTATCTAAAAAATTATTACATGAGCTTCCACTGATAATCAGATTAAATTCATCAAACGTGCTAATCATATGCTCGAGCCTATCACCATTAAGCTCTCATACATCAGTAAATATATTGGATAAGTAGAACTTTTCGTCCATGCATATTGTCTCCCATGTCTTCTTATACAGGTACCAATGCTTGTAGTTTGGCAAAAATCTACTTCTATATGAATGGGCAACTATTGTATCACTATTAAGCATTTTTCTATTGACACATCTCTTATAAAGATAATGAGCCCTTTCTTGCCCCGAGAGTACAGTATTTCTAAAAACATAATCACAGAAGTAAAGGACATCATTGCAAATGGGGATGGTAAAGATATACGTTCTGCGACGCACGTCTTACGCTTGCGATCTTAGAGCTTGCTAGATGACTAGGCTGCACGAGCACATGAATTTTATTTTTAAGTTATTATTTTATTTTTTAATAAAATTTATACTTTGGGTTTGCAGCTTGAGGAGGCAATCGGGGGCTCAAAGATGGAGGGTGCCCTTGACTGCCTGTGCAAGATGCGCCTAAATGGAGGTGATGCATTCTATTCTTGTTATAGTATGGTCAAGCTTGGATGATTTGTTACATTGCAGATAACCGCTTGTAGCCATCTCATTGTACTTTGGTGCAGAAGAATTTGCAATGCAGGACAAGCTTGAATGGTCTGTTATATCGCAGACAACTGCTTGCAGCCACCTCATAGTTAAAAGGTGCAGAAGAATTTGCAATGCCTTATTTTTCAATGATAGATCTAAGCCTTCTTCATCTTTTCATGTATAGAGATAATTATGTACTACTGGATGAGAATCAGATAATGTCTAAATCAGGAGCTCAGTAGACCAACACATTATCATGTATTATTGGACGAGAATTATTTTTCTGTTGATACATTGTACATGCTAACTAATAATTTTTGTTACACGTGAGTTAAATTTTGATCGTCTTATTATGTTTTGATAAATATTATGTTTAAACCAATTTTTAAGTCATCGCTTGCTTTGGTTTTTATTTTTATTTTCAAATATTATGCATCATGTCTTCTAGAGGTCAGAACTATTCTAGCCAAGGATAGAGCTATTGAGGATAGAGCGATCATACAGCCAGCTCGCATAGTTTCACACATCTTATACCAGATGATAATTAAACTTTCTAACACTTTAGATATTATTTTTTTATCCTTTGCTAACTAATATAACATGATAATTAAACTTTCTAACACTTTCTAACACTTTCTAACAGTTTGCTAACTAATTAGATATTATACGCTCAGGTTTGGATGTTAGGGGCTCACTAGTCACTCCACAATCACATGCAGTAGCAACCAGCTCACAAATATAGAGTCATGGTCGAGGACCCGCCTGACTCACAACACCTTCGACTCAATCGAAGGATAGATAGCTTATCCACATTCAAAATCGCTTGTAAATACTATAACTTTAATTAATATATTTCTAATTTAGCAATTCTAGAGTTAATATTTATTTTTTAAAATTAATTTTACAGCATGTTTAGAGAGTCTGAAGTATTTCATGTAGTTACTGGCATTATCTGATGCTCGATGTTGAGGTCAGTGAACGAGTTTTCTAGTTGGCCATCTGGAGCACATGATGCAGCCTGAAAGATGCTTTTGGTAAGTCAAACAGTTTAATTTTTAAATTTTTGATACATTGATATTTTAATTACATATAAATACATGTTTGCTTTTATCTTGCAGAAGTACTATCGATTCGAGACTTTTCAGGATGAGAAAGCTGGCCATCAGATCTTTGGGGAGGTGTATATATGGAGGCTCTGGGATGGCCTCTATATTCTCAGGCAGTCCGCCATCCAATACTCCAGTTTTCAATCACTATCGGACTGGAGATCCTTTATGGATTACTAGATGCAGGCAGACATAAAGCATGCCCTCTGCAACCAATGGAGCAGTAAGGAGTACTTCGATAGGCGGCAGAGGGCATGGCAGAACTAGACCATCTAGCAGGATCTGATCAGGCATATAGATGGCTCGATCAGCACACATGTTATGCCGACAGACTGGTAAGAAATCAATATCAAAGCTCTTCACTAAAACTATAAAAACTCTTATATGCATATTTTAATTAATTTAATTTTATTATTTATTTATTATAGATATGATAGCTGGGTCATCCACTAGACCAGCTGCAGTTGTGGTGAGCCACACACCAGTCTAGGAGGACTGGTGACTATTTAGATTCTATGTCACGATAGATCATGATAAAAATTTTAAACTTTATTTACTAATTAATTATTACATGATCTAATTTTTATATTACAACTAATATATTTTCAAACTATGCAGATATATTATGTGATGTATGTTACTGAGAGGTACGGCGATGATCCATCTTTCCAACTCTCTTTACCTTGAGGGATGGCTTAACGCCACCAAGGGATAAGTTGAAGTCGGGTAATAGAATTCAGCCACAACTTCAACCCTTCACCATCTCGATATCCTTTGGCCTTCTCATAGGCCTCGATGTCCCAGACTTGGAGTGATGCACACGTAGAAGAGGTTATGTAGAGGCTTCTGAGCCAGTGACCTCAGAGCCTCCTAGATGCCATCCATGATACGATCGTGGAAATTCTCTGGGATCCATAGCTGCACGATTAGTTGGACTCATCATTCTAACCATCATATCAGATAATTATATTATTAAATTATTTTAATTATTTTAATATTTTATTTTTAGAAGCTTCGTATATTTAGATTTGAGTCTAGAAAAAAGAACTAAAAATTTAATCTAACCATTCAATCGATAGGTCGGAGGTGTCTATAGCTCTGTATCATCGAATGAAATATGAAATAATCTATTTGAGAATCGAAAGAGTGTATCAAAAGATATGCTTCTATATCGTAAGATATATCTCCATATTAAAACTTACTAATTTATTTTATTTTTGTCATTATAGGATTCTAGGATACCCAACTCTCATCCATCAGCTACTGGAGTGGCTTAGAAGAAGACGGTAGACAACGATGAAGATTGGATCTAAATTTTTTTTTGATGTATTATATTTTTTTGATATTACTTATAAAAAAATATATAATTTTTATTTTTAATATAATATAATTAGTTTTTAATTTTTGATTATCATATTATCTTTAGATTTTAATTATAACTGATATTAAAAATCATAATTCATTATGATTAATTAAAATAGATTTAAAAAAATATTATTATTAATTTTTTTAAAAAAATAAAATTAATTATTACCATCGGTATTAGCGATGGCAGTTGCTATCACTAATAACTATTAGCAATGGCATTAGATACCAAATTACCATCACTAATATTTTTTTAAATAATTTTTTTATTTAATTTAAAAATTAAATAAAATTAGAGATGATATTAGCGATGGAATAATTGATCGCTAATAATAATTAGCGACCCCATTAGCAACGAATCTAATTTTTTAAAAAATATATTTTGAAAGATAATTAGAGACATAATTTATGATACCAATTAGCGACAAGAATTTTTTAGATTAATTTTTACGACGGTATTAGTGATAGTGTCCCTATTAGCGATGATTGAAGGATTACTGGCGACGGTATTTTACCATCGCTAATAGTCCAGATTCTTATAGTGATGCAGTCAAGCTAAATCATTATAGATCGATCTACTTGTGCATGTTCATGTACAAGATTTGTGCCAAGTTGATGGTGGATAGGATGAAGCTCATTTTGTCGTGCCTCATTTGTTCAAACCTGGAGGCTTTTGTCAATCAGAGTATTACAAATAATATTTTTGTTGCCCAAGAGTTTATGCAAGATCTTCGGTGTACTCCAATTCGATGCAATCTTATGGTGATTAAGCTAGACATGGAGCACACATATGACCATATAGCTGGACCTTTTTGGAGCAGATTCTTTGGAGCTTGGGTTTTCATGGACAGTTGATCCAATGGATCATGGCATGTGTTTGAGGTCTAATGTTCTCCATCCTCATCAATGCTACATTGTCGGACTATTTTTCTTTCATTATCGGCCTTCGCCAAGGTTGCCCTTCATCACCCTTCCTCTTTATTTGTTGCACCGATATTTTTTTTGAGCCTTGAGGGCCACAGTGCTGAGTTCAGCTTTGGATCCTTATGTGCCACCCATGGAGCCTCCTTGTTGTTTGCAGATGATTGTCTTCTAGTGGGCCGAATGTCGATCTAGAACACAGAGGCCTTTGCAAGGATCCTCGAGGAGTATTGCCAAGCCTCAGGACAGTGGGTGAACCTCTATAAGTCAGCAGTCTACTTCAGCTTAAAGACTAAGCCTCAGCACAAGAACCTGATAAGGGGGGGGCTGGGTATTGTGGAGTAGAGTAGAGTCTTGTAGTACCTAGGTGTTCCAATTTTGAGTTGGAGGCTGAGGAGGGTAGAGTGTTCAGATATGGTGCAGGTGATTCAGGATCGTATTCAAGGATTGCAAGCTAGATCTCTTTTCACAATGGATAGGATGACATTGCTCAAGTCGGTCATTTTCTCTATGCATGTTTACTTACTATCCAATGCCACTGTGCCAAATTCTTGTCTAGTGAACCTCGAGCAATAGTTCTAGTAGTTCCTCTAGGGTTTCGATGGTATGGGGTGCATTTCTTAGCTTAGGAGGTGCTTTGTTAGCCAATTGGCAAGGGCGGCCTTGGTATTCAGTTTTTGATGGTAAGGCAGGAGGCCCTTTTGACAAGACATACTAGCTACTAGTGTGCCCAAAGAGCCCTTGGAGTATGCTGATGGTTACCAAGCATGGCCCATGGACTTTTGGTGATGACATTCAGGTGAGTGGGACTAGTTCCTTTATATGGAAGGAGATCTCCTCCTATACCTTTGTGGTGGGGACTCAGACTAAATGGGTGTTGGGGGATGGCCGCACAGTGTGCTTCCATCATGATTCCTGGCTAGCTTGACCTCCCCCTGAGTAGGCGGCCTACCTTTGTTAGTGTTAAGGTGGAGGAATCTATGAGAATTTGCAACATGTTTCAACTTGGGGATTGGGGTTGGAGCCCTGAGGTGGTGGCCTAGGTTTTTGGGATTGACTTGGTGGATAGGGTGCTCTTGAATGTAGTCCCAATCCATCTTGAACTAGATGTTTAGTTGTGGAGATCCTCTTGCAGACCGAGCAATGAGTGACTTGTACGACATGTTCTAGAGGAAGCCCATCCGATGAATTGATGGTGCTTAGATCTGGAGGATGGCCGTTCACCCAAGAATTCACCTATTTATTTGGAAGGTGGCCTAGGTCTATCTCCCTTCGAGAACTATTTTGAGAGGTAGGGGCCTAGACTTCCCTCCCACCTATTCTTGTAATGAGGTGAGGGAGGAGACTATAGGGCATGTGCTATCTGAGTGCTATCCAGATCTAGTGGTGGACATGCTTGCTTGCGATTGCTATTCTAATAGGGACCCAACTTAGTCCTTTATGGAGTTTCTTCATTAGATTTCGGTCTTAGATTCAGCCAGGTTAATTTGATGGGATCCACATGGCCTACATCACGTATCACATTTGGTTATCTTGGAATAGTGTGGTGTTCGAGTTGAGACGATCACCAACAGCTATTGTTATGGAGAGAGCCCTAGTCCAGACGATGGAGTTTTTTCACTCACCACTGCTCGATTCATCATTGAGTATGGCAAAATTCTAAGACCCCCGTTTAGCTCATCAAGAGACCTATAGAGTGTTCATCACTTGGGAGCTCTCACCCCTGACCTTCCTTAAGATCAATTTTGATGATAATGTGTTTGGAACGAGCAGAGGAGTAGGATTCATGATTCGAGGTTCAGATTTATCAAGATGATTGGTAGCTGGTGGGAGTCATTTGGTGGACACTGCGGTCCTAGCAGTGGAGCTATGGGCCACTTCGGCTAGTATTGCTTATACGAGGTTAGCATTAGGGGTAGATCGATCGGCTCATCAATGAGGGTGACTTCGCCATGGTGGTTAGGTGGATCCAAACATGGGATAGGGAGAATGTTGCTGATTTGTTTCCAAGGGATATTCCTATGTTGTTGTGAGAAGCCTTCGTCATATTACAAGGTATATCTACAGGAAGGCCAACATCACAGCAAACTGAGTGGCCTCCTTCATGGCAAAGTACTCTAGAGATGTGATTTGGACTGATATAACCTTCATGCCACATGACTTTCGTGATGTCTTATTTTTTAATATTTTTGGTTGTGTTCATACCTGGGTTGTATGAATGTACTACGCTATTTAAAAAAAAAAGAGAAGAAAAATAGTCAATTGAGTGTAGTGAACATTTTAAGAAATGGGTTGAAGTAAATTTGGTTTACCTTGACTCTTGATCTAACATATATGTATGTGCGTGCGTGTATATATATATATGTATATGTATGTGTATGTGTATATATATATATATATACATATGTACATACATACATACATACATACATACATACATACATACATATATACATATAAACATATATATATATATATATATATATATATATATATATATTTTGTGTGTGTGTATGTATATATATATGTATATATATACATACATACATACATACATACATACATACATATATACATACATAGATATATATATGTAGTGATCAAGATTTTTAAGATTGGCTGTTACGATGGAATTAACGGTGTCTTTAGCGACAGAAAACCTAACCATCGCTAACAACACTATTAGCGATGGCTTTAGCAATGAAATAATTCTATTGTTAATTATTTTTTAATATTTAAATTAAATTTTTAATTTTTTTTAAAAAATTATTAGTGATGGTACTTTCATAGCTCATGTCATCGATAATAATTATTAGCAACTAGAAATGCCACTGCTAATGCCATCTTCATTTTTTAATTTTTAAATAAAATAAAAAAATTATTTTAAAAATTAATGATAGCAATTTGGTCTCTAATATCATCACTAATAGTTACTAGTGACAGCCATTATCAATTCTAATAGTTAATTTTATTTTTTTTAAAAAAATATAATAATATTTTTTAAAATCTATTTTAATTAATTATAATGAATTATAGTTTTTAATATCTATTATAATTAAAATTCAAAGATTATATGATAATCAAAAATTAAAAATATATTTTATTATATTAAAAATATAAATTATATAATTTTTTTTACAAGTAGTATCAAAAAAAATATAATACATCAAAAAAAAATTAGGTCTGATTCTCATCGTCATTCGCCTCATCCTGCTTCTCTCCAACAGTTGGTGAATGAGAGCTGAATGTTCCAACATCTTATAACAAAAAAATAAAATAATATTAGTAAGTTTCGATATGAAGACGTATCTTTCAACATACTCCTTCGATTCTTGAACAGATTATTCCTACATATTTTATTCGATGATATGGAGCTATAGACACCTCCGACCAATTGATTAGATGGTTAGATCAAACTTTTAGCTCCTAGATCTCATTCCGAATTCCAACCTAAATATATGAAGCTTCTAAATATGAAAACTTAAAACAAGCAAAAGAATTTAGTAATGTAATTATCTGATGTAATGGCTAAGATGATGAGCCCAACTAGTCGTATAGGTATAGATCTTGAAGAAGCTTCATGACTCTATTATGGATGGCATCCATGAGGCTTTGAGGTCGCTAGCCCTCTGCACGGCCTCTTCCATGTGCGCATCACTCTAGATTTGGGACGTCAAGATCTATAAGGATACTGAAGGATATCGAGATGATGGAGGATTGAAGCTATAGCTGAATCCTATGACTTGGCTCCTACTCACCCCTTCGGTAGTGCTGAGCCATCCCTCAAGATCAATGAGGACTGAGAAGATGGATCATTACCGTACCTCTCACCAATGAGCTTCCATCATGCATCTATAAAGTTTAGAAATACATTAGTTTTAATATAAAAATCAGATCTTGTAATAACTTAATTACTAAAAAAAATTGAAGTTCTTACCATGATCTATCATGATGTAGAATCTAAATAGTCACAAGTTTTTCAAGACTGATGTGTAGCCCACCACAACTACAACTAGTCTGATGGACGATCCAGCTATCATATCTATAATAAGTAAATAATAAAATTAAATTAATTAAAATATACATATAAAAGTTTTTATAGTTCTAGTAAAGAGTTTTGGTATTGATTTTTTACCAATCTATCGACCACAACATGTGTGTCGACCGAGCTATCGTATGCCTGATCAAATTCTGCTAGGTGGCCTGGTTCTACCAGGCCCTTTGCTGCCTATTGGAGTACTTCTTACTACTCCACTGGTCATAGAGGGCCTACCATATATCTACCCACATTCAATGATCCATGAAGAATCTCCAGTCTGATGGTGACTAAAATTTGAAGTGCTGGATAGGGGACTGCCTGAGACTGAGAGGCCATCTTGAAGCCTCTATGTGGCCACCTCCTCGAAGGTTTGATGACCAGCCTCCTCATCCTGGTGAGTCTCGAATCGGTAGTACTCATATAATATAGAAGCAAGCGTGTATTAATGTATAATTAAAATACCAACGTATCAAAAATTTAAAAATTAAACTAATTTTAACTTATTAGAAACATCTTTCAAACTGCATCACGAGCTCCAGACGGTCAGTTGAAGAACTCATTCACCAGCCCTAGCATCAAGCATTGGATGATGCCAGTAACTATACAAGATACTCTAGACTCTCTAAACATGCTGTAAAATTAATTTTAAATAATAAATGTTAACTCTAGAATAGAAAAATTCTAAATATATTAATTAAAGTTGTAGTACTTACGAGTGGCTCTGAACGTGGATGAGCTGTCTATCCTTCAGCCTAGTCGAAGATGCCGCAAGTCAGGTGGATTCTCGACCATGACTTTATGTTTGGGAGCCGGTTACTACTGCATGTGACTGTGGGGTCACTAATGGCCCCCATCATCTGAACTTGAGTATAAAATATCAAATATAAAGAATGTTATATTAGTTAGTAAAAGATAAAATAATATAAATAAGAATATCTAAAATGTTAGAGTTTATCATCTGATGTGAGAGGTACAGAATTATGCAAGCTGGCTTCATGATCGCTCTCTCCTCGAGAGCTTTGTCTTTAATTGAAATGGCTCCGACCTCTAAAAAATATGATGTATAATCTCTAAAAATAAAAATAAAAAATAAAGCAAGCAAATAACCTAAAAATTGGTACAAACAAAATATCTATTAAAATATAATAAGATGATCAAAATTTGACTCACATGTAACAAAGATTGTTAGTTAAAATCTGCAATGTATCAGTAGCAAAATGATTCTCATCCAATAATAAATGATCATGTGTTAGTCTATTAGTTTTCTAATTTAGGCATTGTTTGATTCTCATCCAATAGTATATGATAATCTCAGTACATGAAAATATGAAGAAGGCTCAGATCTGCTATTGAAAAATAAAGCACTACAAGTCCCTCTGCACCTTTAACCATGAGATGGCCGCAAGTAGTTATCTATGATGTAACAAACCATCCAAGCTTGTCTTGTATTGCAAGTTTCTCTACACTTTTAACCATGAGGTGGCTACAAGTGGTTGTCTGCAATATAACTGACCATCCAAGCTTGACCATACAACAACAAGAATAGAAATGCATCACCTCCATTTAGGCACATCTCGCACAGGTAGTCATCATAGCCTCTCCAAGCCCCCAACTACCTTCTCGAGCTGCAAACTAGGAGTAAAATTTTTTTAAACAAATAAAATAGTAACTTAAAAATAAAATTCATGTTCTTGCATAGCCTAGTCATCTAGTAAGCTCCAAGTCCGTATGTGCGGGATGCGCATCTTGACCATTCTCGTTTGTAATGATGCTCTTTACTTCTATAATTATACTTTTAAAAATATTATACTCTTAGTTCAAGGATGAGCTCATGATCCTTATAAGAAATATGTTAATAGAGAAATACTTGATAAAGATACAATAGTTGCCCATTTATATAGGAGTGGATTTATGCCAAACTACAAGTATTGGTACCTAAATAGGAAGATGTGGGAGATAATATGTGCGAACGGGAGGCTCTACTTGTCCAATACATTTGCTGATGTATAAGAGCTTAATGGTGATAGGCTCAAGCAGATGATTAGCATATTTAGTAGGTTTGATTTGGTTATCAGTAGAAGCCCATGTAAAAATCTTTCAGGTAGCAACTGCCATAGCCGTAATGGACTAAAGGGGTTGCTATAGTTGTAGCGTTGCTTATCCTTTATGGGGTAGCAATCCT
Source organism: Cocos nucifera (assembly GCA_006176705.1). Taxonomy (NCBI): domain Eukaryota; kingdom Viridiplantae; phylum Streptophyta; class Magnoliopsida; order Arecales; family Arecaceae; genus Cocos; species Cocos nucifera. The sequence goes on along the minus strand of QRFJ01000023.1, from coordinate 1,206,679 downwards.
ATAGAGGGTAAGCATGGCTATAACCATAGAAACCCTATAGTCCATCATGGCTATAACAGTTACAACCTAAAAGATTATTACATGGACATCTACCAATAACCAGATTAAACACACCAAATGTGCTAATCATCTGCTCAAGCCTGTCACTATTAAGCTCTTATACATCAGCAAGATTTTTGACAAGTAGAGCCTCCGAAGCCTTTGCAATTATCTCTCACATCTCGATCCCCGTACAGGTACAATGCGTGTAATTTGGCATAAATCCACTCCTATATAAATGGACATCTATTGTATTCCTATCAAGTATTTTTTTATTGACACATTTCTTACAAGGATAATGAGCCCATCTTTAAACTAAGAGTACAACAATCCCAAAAGCATAATTACAGAAGTAAGGAACATTATTGCAAATGGGGATGTCAAGACGCGCATTCCGCATATGCAGATTTGGAGCATGCCAGACGACTAGTCCGCACGAGCACGCCAAAATGGCATCTCGGCAAATCCCATCCTAGAATCTGATCTAAAAATTTAAAACTAATTAATTTAAATATTATTAATTTATAATTAATTTTTTTAAAAGTTAACACCATTGGCCTGCACACGTAGAGTGCGCGAGGGTTGGATGCCTTGCATGCTAGTTGGGACCCGAGGCCCGAGCATGTAAGGCACGCCATGGCTCCGTATTTGCATTGCTATCCGAATCTTTTCTTGGTTCGAGCACTCTGCATGCCGAGACCTGAGCACACAGGGCACATCTCAGCCTCATATTTGTAAATGCTCTCCGAACCTTTTCTCGGTTCGAGTTCTCTACATATCGAGATCCAAGTCCCATACTACTTCTAATTAAATTAGTATTTAATTAATTAATTTTAAATATTTAATTATACTTAATTAATATAATTTAAATAAAAAAATTAACTTTTAATGATGATATTAGCCATCATTAATACCATCACTAATACTCATAATAGAAGGTACGCTATCGTACAAGACTGAGGCATGGGCTGGCATGCAGGGATTGAAGTGCGAGGAGGTATAGGTTGGCAAGCAGGGACTGAGGCTTGGGGATGCGGCCATAGACGGGAGCTCGAGGTTAGGTTGGCGGGGTAGGGACTGTAGGGTTGAGGCCACAGGCTAGGGGTGATGGGGCAAGGGCCACAAAAATAAGGGCACGGGGATGGGCTAAGGGGAGGTGGGAGGCGCAAGGTGGGAGGTGGTCATGAGCTTGAGGAGACGGTCGAAGCGAGGAGTGGCCGGGTGTAGCCGGGGAGAGGAGTCGGGGCCTTGAGGAGGCGCTACGGAGAGCAAGCCTAGAGGAGGGGGGTCAGGGAAAAGATGGAAGGTGGTTGGGGAGGTGGGAGGCTGCTTGGGCTCGTGGGGTGGCTGGGGAGAGGCAAGTTGGGGAGTGGGAGGTGCCTAGGGGAGGTGGGCCAGATGTAGCCACGGGGAAGGAGTCTAAGGCTTGAGAGGCGGTCATAGAGAGGCAAGCCGGGGGGAGTGGCTAAGGGGCTGGGAGGCATGCCAGGTTAATCGGGGGCTCGAGGAGGCGGTCGCAGAGAGGTGAGCCAGGAGAAGGCAGATCAGGAGGAGGGGAAGCGATCGAGAGGTGGGGGCAGTCGAGGGCTCGTGGAGGCGGCTGGTAGAGGTGAGCCAAGGAGAGGCAAGTTAGTGGGAGGCAGCCAGGGAGGTGGGAGGTGGCTGGGGCTCATGGCCAAGAGCTCAGGGAGGCAGCCAGGAGGAGGCTAGCTGGGTGTAGCTAAGGGGAGGAGGCCATGGAGAGATGGGTTGAGGGGAGGTGGGAGGCAGACGAGAAGGTGAGAGGTAGTCGAGGGCTTAAGGAGACAGTCATGGAGAGGTGAGCTAAGAGGAGGCAGGTCGGGGGGAGGTGGGAGGCGACCGAGATGTTGGGAGGTGGTCGTGGGCTTACGATCGGGAGCTCAGGGAGGCAACCAAGGAGAGGCAAACTAGGTGTAGTAGGGGAGAAGAGGTTGAGGGCTCGGAAAGGCGGGCATGAAGAGGCAGGCCAGGAAAAGTTGGGAGGTGGCCGGGAAGGTAGGAGGTGGTCAAGGGCTCGGAGAGGCGGACGCAAAGAGGTGAGCCAGGGGGAGGTGGGCCAAATGAAGGTGAGAGGCAGCCAAAGTGGTAGGAGGTTGTTGGAAAATATGTTCCAAAGCTAATCGTCAGTTTATTGATAGTTATGCTATCTTGTAATTATAATTAATTTATTAATAAATAAAATAAATATTTTGATATTTTTATCATAAAATCTACATCTTCTAATGAACTTCATTATTGTGATGAAGTTTTTAAAACTATTTAGTTTCGATAAAAAAAGAATTTATCAATTAGTCCTCAAACAGTTCATGACTAAATGATACGTTGTTAATTAGGACGACAGCATTTATCAAGCATAGGTCATTGTATGTCATATAGATTGATTATCCTCTTAACCAAAGAGTGTGGAGATACTGATATAGCATACAAATAAGATGTATGGGTACATCATCACTAGACATGACCAACTTCAGAGCATTCTGCTATCGAGAATTACTTTGATGGGATATAGGTATAAATATCCCTTAGACCTGAGATCACCATAGTGTCTTGCAAGCAACTCACTGTACTTTGGTATTGGACTAACTAAATTTTTAATTTAGTAATGGAAAAATTTTGGATACAGTCAAGTACTTATGAAGTTGGTGAATAATCAAGATGGGATTGATCACTCTAAGAGTTAGAGAAGAATGCATCACTGTATTTCAATATAGTAAAAACCATGGCAAGGGTAATCCATAAGATGGATTTGATATTTTAAAATATAATATAGATGACCTAATCAGGGTTGACAATTAAATCCTAAGATGTCCTATGAGCATTTTGGTCAAGAGAATAAATTATACAGAAAATATATCCACATGGGTTCTTAAGATGTTGTTCTACATATTTGACCTATCCGATCGTCGGGTGTCATTGCTAGATGGTTACTTTGATTGGTATAATTTTTTTTTTTATGCTATCAGCTTAGGTTTGGATCTATGGGGTCATACACATAAGAGTTCTCAATTTGATCGGATGGTTGATCGATGATTAAGAATCGTTATTAGGTTAAACAATCAATACGATTGCTGTTTGACCTAATGCAAGTGTTACAGGAGGATCGATTAGTAATTAGATTGCTAATTAACTTAATTTAATTAAATTAGAGGATTAAGATTAAGTCTAATTAAATATGATTTAATTAGATTTGATTTAGACTTAATTGGATCAAGTCCAATTAGTTTATTGGATGAGCCATTTGCAAGGAGGAACGAGTCCTAGTTCAATTAGGACTTGTATCAACCCAATTTTTAATTTGATTAAAAAATTAAATCAAAATTAAATCTAATTTAATCTAATTTAGTTAAGTTATTAGTTGATCTAAGATCTAATCTAATTGGATTAATTAAATTCTGATTCAATTTGGTTCAACGATCAAGTTGGACCAAGTCAAAATAGGAGTCCTAGTCCTAGTCTGACTAGGACTCCCTATTCTTGCGCCACCTTAGTCCCAACGCCCCCCCATGCCCTTCTATAGAGTTTTATGTGACAAAACTCTTCTCTCTAGGATCTTCACGCATGCCCCCTTGCTCTCCTTCTCTCAAATATGGTATTTAGTTGTGGACTAAGTCAAATATGGTTAGAAGGTTTGAATTCAAACTCAATTTGATAGAGTTTGATGCAATCAAAACTCCTATCCATGGTTGCCACCAAACCCTTCTTGATTATCCTAAAATTTTCATGTCTTTTAGAGGAGGATTTGTGCGACATTCTCAGATGGTCCATGAAGAGAAAAAAGAAGGGGGCGTCCAAGAGTTGGGCACCCCAAGTCTAGCATAATTTGCATATCACCTGATTAGGTATTTGACCTAGTCAAGCATCATTCTATATCTCCATATAAAAAGAGATTTTTGTCCTTTTTTTTTGAGATTCTAGAGACTTGAGAGGGCTATTAGGGCATGAAAAAACTAGGAGAGAAATGTCTAGGGCATGGGAATTGTAAAGATACCAATCAAGGTGTCTAGCTGAGAGAACAAAGAAGAAAAAGAGGGTCTTCTTCTAGAATTTTCTTTTAGATTTTTTTTTCTAATTTTTTATGAGTTTTGAGAGTGTCTCTGATTCACAAAGACTTTCTCCTTTCTTCTACTTGTTGGAGAGTTCAAGTTTTAAAGAAGAAAGATCCAGATCAATCATCGAAGAAGGATTAGCACAGTACTACCATATTACACTAATTTCGATATCGAATTTTTGATCTACGATCGAGGTCTTGTGTGGATAACCTGTTGAGATCGGACGCATGTGCAACTCGGAGCAACAATATGAGGCCTGGATCAGTAAGTTAAAAAACTCGAGTTGCAAAAGTAAGGGTGATTTGATCTCCCTATTGCATATCTAGATTAGATCTAGTATAGATCTATGTTGATGTGATCAATACTTTTTCTTTTGATATTATAATTTTTGATTTAATATCATGCTTTGATCATATAATAGAATCATAAATCTAAGATTTTATGTTATTTTATTCATAAATTAATGTGATTAATTTATTTTTTTACTACGATTTTGGAAAAGTTTCAAAAGCTAACCCTAGAATCCTAGATCGATCTCCTTCAATTGGTATCAGAGTGTAGGTTATTTTATTACATGATTTATGCATGTTTAGATTATATTTTTAGATTAGATCTAATTTATAATATAATATTTAAATCTAAAATTAAAAATCTTGATCGCACAGACTATCAATTGTCTTGCTGTAGAGTTTATCCCCTATAGTGAAAAGGTTGTCCTAGTACGTTGTAGATCTAAAAAATTGATCATAAAATTTTAGATCTGATCTAATAATTTTTATGATAATTTTAATTTAATTTTAATCATAAATAAGTATATCTAAATCTAAAATAATTCATAATTTTTTATGTATTATACATAGTCATAGATTATAACCTACAACTAGTACTATTAGTGAAATGAGCCGACTCATTTTTGAAGTAAGACGATCCATTTGGTGAATAGTGCTAGATTGTAAAAGAATCTTTTAAAATTTTGAAAAATATTTTTAAAATATCAAACTCCAATCCTCAGTCCAAAAACTTAAGTAAGAATTAAGTATGATGAATTAGGCTCTAGAATTATAAATTAAAGATTCTAAATCATTGATCATAATATTGGATTATTGAGTTTGATGAATTAGATTCATTAATTAGGTTAGATCTAATATTAGTTAAAGAATGAACTAAATTAGAGTAATTGATCAAATCTAATCAAATGTTGGATTAGATTAGATCAAGAACTCTTTAGACTTAATTATAATAGTTGTAGTTGGTCAAGTTCATGCCTTTAACGAGGACCAAATTGACTTGATTCATGGCTACGCGGTCGAATCCAAAACTACTAGGTTGATCTAATTAAAACTAATGAACCAGATGGTGTCTAAGGTAAGTTTGGTAGTCCAGATCCATGGTTTTTAATTAGGAGCTACTCGCACTGATTTCAATCTTTGATGAGTTAATGGCAATCTCTTCCATTGATCTCACTTACTTAACTATCCTAGTGAATTAGATTTTGATTAGATCACTTGATGATTTGGCCTCACCCATGCCAATTAGGTAAATCAGTGCGACTGATTTAGGTTCACCTAATGCTAGCTTTAATTAGATCCTTTGTGACCTGACTTGATATATTCAGTGGAAGGATCAGAATTGTCTGATTCTCTTCTTTCTTTCTTAAAATTAATTAATTAAATCTTCTAAAATTATTAGATCCTTAAAAGTGAAATAGTTATTATGATAACTAGATCATCGCCTTCCATTAAGTGGATGATAATGGGTCCATTGGTTGGATAATCATTGGAGGCCCAAAAGTTTGGTACTTATCGGCTAATGAAATTATCATTCATAATATGATTTCTTAGTCGTATCTCTCTAAATAGTGGTTAGGTTGACCAATCAAAGTTGGACTTAATCATTCATTAGTTAGATGGACCAAGTATGGTCATGTTAATATTTGGATCTAATCGGACCTTTTCAGTGAAGGCCAAAATCTACTGATTAGGGACTGAGATAAAATTAAATTACTAAAAATTATTTAAAAAAATAATTGATTATGAACCTACCCTTAGATGTACATGGGTTGACCTACCAAAGTTAGACTTGTGTGTAGTCTATGTGAATTCTAGTATCCACTAAGAAATTAAGATAATTTTTTAAATTGAAAGTAGAGGCTACCAATTCGAATAAAATAGTGAAAGAATCTTTTGATTAAAGTTCAAATCTTTAGGTTTAATGAATTAATTACTAATTAGGTTTGAATTTTTTTTGTGTGCAGATATGATCACTTTTCTTTCACTCTGATCATTGTTAGATAATGATAAGCTAGTGGAATCCAACTTTGATAACTGGTACCATAAGTTGAAGATTGTCCTAGAACATGAACAAATCTTGTACGTGCTGACAGATTCAGCACTTGAAGAACCAGCATCCAATGCACATGGAACAGTCAGAGATACTTATTAGAAGTGGCTTAATGACCAAACCATGGTGCGTTGTATCATGCTGGTAGTCATGAGTGATGAGTTTAGTCATAGATTCGAGTCTGCTTAGCCAAAAGACAAGCTTCAAGTATTGAAGGAGTCTTTTGGTACACCCGATGATGTTGAAAGGCTTAAGACTAGTTATGCCATCTTCAATGCCAAGATGAGGGACGAAGCTTCAGTCACTGATCATATACTATATATGATCGAGCTGATGGTGCATTTGAGCAAACTCGACTTTTTCTTACATGAGCAGCTGGGAAAAGATGCAATTTTAAACTCATTGCCCAAATCTTTTCTTCCATTCCTTACTCATTACAGAATGACAAAGCCTGAAGTAAACTACCATGAATTATTGGGATTACTTTAGAACTTTGAGAAAGATCACCAGCTCCACAAGGAGTTGGTGAATTTAATGAGAGGATCTTCTTTTGGGTCTCGACCATTTAAAAAACAAAAGAAGAATAAGAAGAAGAATAGTAAGAAGGTGTAAGTTTAGGCTGGGATATTTGTGCAGGGCCAGATCAAGAAAGTAATTAAAGATTGAAAAGAGTCAAGCTGAATGCTTCTTTTGCAAGAAGCAGGGGCATTGAAAAAAAAATTATCCTCGGTACATTACCTCCTTGGATCCAAACAGACCGAGAAAGAAGCAAGTTATTATTGGACAAGATATTTATATGATAACTTCTTATAATTTTTTTATTTATGATATTACTAATTAGATATTAGATACCAGTAGCCCTTACCATATTTGTAATTCATTGTAGGAGTTGCAAGTCAGTAGGAGATTCAAACAAGATGAGAAGTTCCTAAACATTGAAGATGGAAGACCAAATCCAGTTCTAGCATTAAAAATCTTGAAACTTATATTTGAGTCTCATATCATTATTCTTAGTGATCATCACTTTTGTTCTAGTTTCTTTTTGAATATCATTTCTGTAGGCCTTTTGGCCAAAGATAATTATAAAATTTTAATAAATAAAAAATTTTATAATATCATTATGAATGATGTTACTATATTCTCTAGATATTTGAATAGTGATATATATATTATTATAACCTATTAATATAGTCTATTCTATTGGCAAGCATCCTAGATTAGATAGTGTGTTTGATATATATTTATGGCACTGTAAGCTAGGTCATATAAATAAGAACAGGATAAATAGGTTAACTCAAAAAAAATTTTTCGAAGTTAGTGATTGTGAATCACTTCCAATCTGTGAGTCTTATCTACTTGAAAAAATGATCAAGTTATCTTTTACTAAAAAAGATGAGAGAGCTACTGAGCTCTTAGGTCTAGTACATCCTATGTATGTGGACCTATGAGCACTAATGCCAGAGATGGATATTTCTACTTCATCACTTTCATAGATGATCTATCCAGGTATGGATATGTCGATCTGATGAAACATAAGTCGGATTCATTTGAAATGTTCAAACAATTTTGAAGTGAAATAGAGAAATAAACTGGAAAGAGTATTAAAACCTTTAGTTTGACCAAAGAAAAAAAATACCCTTCTAGTGAGTTTCTCACATATTTAGGAGAGAATGGGATTCTCTTTCAATAGACTCCTTTAGGAATACCACAGCATAATGATGTATCTGAAAGGAGAATTTAGACTCTATTAGACATGGTCCAATCCATGATGGATTTTGTCAGCTTGTCGATATTCTTTTAGGGATATGCACTCGAATCGACTTGCTATCTTCTAAATAGGATTTCAAATAAGTCTGTAATTAAAACTTTATAAGAGATATGGATAGGATGTAAGCCAGCACTTTCACACCTCAGGGTTTGGGGGTGCCCAACTTATATAAAATAATTAATCATAGATAAACTTGGACCTAGGTCTGACAAGTGCATATTCATAGGGTACCCTAAAGAATCTAAAGAGTATATTTTCTATCATACTGATGAACAAAAAGTATTCATCAACCTTAAGGCAATTTTTTTGAAAAAGAAGTTTCTTAGTGAAGGAACTATTGCCTCTAAGGTTGAACTTGACAAAGTTCAACAGGTAGAAAGACCGACACCTGTAGCTGAATCTGAATCAGATTTGATTAGATCAAATTTGGAACCCGGTGTTTCTGCACCATTAAGATGATCCGGTAGAGTACCGTATCAACCAAATAGATACTATGATTTCTTAATCTGGAATGGTGATCCTATGGAACTTGATGAGAATGATGATGATCCGATCACTTATATGGATGCAATGTAGATGCCTAATTTCGAGAAATGACTTGAGGCCATGAAATCCAAAATGAAGTTCATGAAGGTCAATGATGTGTGGACATTAGTTGATCCACCCGAAAGGGTTAAACCTATTGGATGTAAATGGATCTTCAAAAGAAAGAAGAGCGCAAATAGAAAGGTGGAGACCTATAAAGTCCATCTAGTTGCCAAAGGGTATCGTCAATGTTATGGTATTGACTATGATGAGACATTCTCTTCCATGACAATGCTTAAATCCATTCAGATAATGCTTGCTATAGCTATCCATCTGGACTATAAGATTTGGCAAATGAATGTGAAGATAGCTTTTCTGAATGGAGAGCTGATCGAAGAAGCTTATATGATACAACCTAAGAGGTTCACATCTATTAATGAGTCTAAGATGTGCAAGTTTCAGAGATCTATTTATGAATTAAAGCAAGCATCTCAGAGTTGGAATATGCATTTTAATAAGATGATCAAAACATATGGCTTCGTTAAGAATAGAGAAGAGCCCTGCATTTACGAGCGAATGGTCTGGCAATGGGAGAGGATGGTTAGACATTGGAGGAGCCAGGAGTTCGAGGTAAAATTTTTAACTTTTGAATTTTTTAATATATTTAAAATTTTATTTAAATATTTTTTAAATATTTATTATTTATTTGAATACTTGTTAGGCTACCTTCTGTCAGAATCGAAAGAATCGTGCATCCTAGGAGTATACGCACACTCTAGACCGTGAGTCTATGGCCAATCGTATGCATAGAGAGGTAATTAATTTTAAATCTTACTAGATAAATTAAATTCATATGTTTTATCTTTTTTTTTATAAATTTATTCTTTATTATAGCTAATGAGAGATGGAGTGATGCCCAACCATAGCAAGATCTTTCGATCTAACCATACGAATAAGACGGGCAGGCCAATGAATGCCGCGATCGAACGTATTTTTATAAGTATTAAATATATTAGTATATATGATTAGTATTATAGCATTTCTTATAAAATTTTATTTTAATTTATAATTATAGGATCAGTTAGATGCGCTCACGAGCGAACGCTCGGATACCTCTAGGCCCCATGACCATCTATCTTAGATCTTGGGGCTTGAGCACTCTAGAAGGATCCGATGCAGGCCCGAACATATGTCGATGAGCTACTGGTCCGAGGTGAGCATCTCCTTATAGACTTTCGGTATCGTTAGTCAGAAGGAGCTTGAGGAGGTATTGGCATGGGTAGATCATGCTGCGACGTGGATAGATCGAGCTGAGAAGCGCACATCTCATTTGGAGGGCATCGTGAGAGACATGATGTCGATGCTCAATGTGTATTTTAGAGTCACGAGCTTCGAGGATATGTTGGCCTGCATTCTAGCTGTAGCTCTAACTCTAACTTTGGCTCCAGCACCAGCTCTAGCTTCAACTCAGACTCCAGCTCCAACTCTGGCTCCAACTTCGGCTCCTGATGATGATGATGATGTAGATTTAGGAGATTTTTGATGTATTTTATTTTTTTTAAAAAAATATTATAATAAATTTTATTTGATATTAAAATTTTAGCATTTTAAAATAATTTTTTTTATGTTTATTATATTTTCTTATGTTATATATCTATATTTATCAGATAAATATATAAAAGATAAAAATTTTATTTTTTTTAATTATTCAAGATCTACGGTAGTAGTTTTATAACCGCTGTCATATCCGTACTAACCACTGCCATAGGTTTTTGGTGTAAATAGTGTCAACCATTGCATTAGATCTATAACATCGATTAAGAAATCACTGCTATAGATTACTTATGACAGCGGTTATATAACCGCTACTATAGATAACCTATGGCAGTAGTTATATAACCACTGTGATAGGTCAATCTATTGCAGCGATTTATAAACCACTGTAATAAATTATCTATGATAATGGTTCAGACAACCGTTGCAACAATCGTTGCAACAACTGCTTTCATAGAGCTACGACGATGGTTACAGTAGCAGCAGTTAAAGAACCGCTGCCATAGCTAATGGTAGTAATTTTTTGGGCTACGATAGCAGTTACGAACTGCTGTCGTAGCTCTTTTTTATAGTAGTGATACCAATCTGATCCAAGAAAAAATCATTGAAAAGTAGTAAAAGTCATCCTTAAGTATTTGAGAAATACTAAGGATCAACAGTTAGTTTACGATGAGTCAAATCTAAAACTTATGGAATTTATTGACTCCAGTTTTCAATCTAAGCATGATGCCACGAAGAAAGCTATGTGGTTGAGAAAATTTATCACCAAGCTCAAAGTAGGACCCTTTCTTAATGGATCGATCCTTCTCCACTGCGACAACATTGGTGCCATTGCTTAAGTGAAAAAACCAAAAACACATAATGAGCAAAGCACATACTATGCCGTTACCATCTGATTCAAAAGATCATGGATCGAGGTGATATCGACCTTCAGAAGATCAACAAAAAAAAGAACCTGGCTGACCCCTTCACTAAAGCTCCTAATGATAAAGAAGTTCGACGACCATAAGTCGAAGATGTGTATTAGATACTGTGCTAAGTGGCTTTAAAATAAGTGAGAGTTGTTAAAAAATATGTCCCAAAGCCAATCATCAGCTTGTTGATGGTTATGCAACCTTATAATTATAATTAATTTATTATTAAATAAAATAAATATTTTGATATATTTATCATAAAGTTTATATCTTCTAATGAACCTTATTATTGTGATGAAATTCTTAGAACTATTTAGTTTCGATAAAGAGAGAATTTATAAAGTAGTCCTTAAACAGTTCATGACTAAATAATACGCTGTTAATTAGGATGACAGCATTTATCGAGCATAAGTCATTGTATGCCATATAGGTTAGTTGTTCTTTTAACTAAGGAGTGCGAAGACACTGTCATAGCATACAAGTGAGATGTATGGATACATCATCACTGAACGTGACTAATTTTAAAGCATTCTGCTATCGAGAATTGCTCTGATGGGATATAAGTATAAATATCCCTTAGACCTAAGATCACCACAGTAGCTTGTAAGCAACTCACTCTGCTTTGGTACTAGATTAATTAATTTTTTAATTTAAAAATGAAAGGTTTTTAGGCATAGTCAAGTACTTATAAAGTCGGTGAGTGATCAAGATGGGATTGACCATTTCAAAAGTTGGAGAAGAATGCATCACTTTATTTTAATATAGCAAAAACCTTGGTCAGGATAATCCATAAGATGGATTTGATATTTTGAAATATAATATACATGATCTAATTGGGGTTGATAGTTAAACTTTGAGGTGTCCTATAAGCATTTTGGTCAAGAGAATGAATAATATGAAAACTATATCCATATGGGTTCTAAGGATGTTGTTCTACACATTCGACCTATTCGGTCATTGGATACCATTGCTAGATGGTCACTTTGATTGATACAAAAATTTATTTCTGTACTATCGACTTAGGTACAGATCTATGAGGTCACATACATAAGAGATCTCGATCTGATTGGATGATTGATCAATGATTAAGAATCATTATTAGATCGAACAATGAATATGATTGATGCTTGATCTAATGCAAATATTGTAGGAGGATCGATTAGTAATTAGATTACTAATTAGCTTAATTTGATTAAGTCAGAGGGCTAAGATTAAGTTTAATTAAATATAATTTAATTAGATTTAGTTTGTACTTGATTGGATCAAGTTCAATTGGTTTATTGGATGAGCCAATTGCAAGGAGGAACGAGTCTTAGTTCAATTAGGACTTGTATCAACCCAATTTCTAATTTGATTAAAAAATTAAATTAAAATTAAATTTAATTTAATCTAATTTAATTAGATTATTAGTTGGTCTAAGATCTAATTTAATTAGGTTAATTAAATCTAGATTTAATTTGATCTTGGACCAAGTCAAAATAAGAGTCCTAGTCTGACTAGGACTCCCTATTCTTGCGCCACCTTAGTCCCAATGCCCCCCATGCCCTTGTATAGAGTTTTGTATGAAAAAACTCTTCTCTTTAGGATCTTCATGCATGCCCCCTTGCTTTCCTTCTCTCAAATATGGTATTTAGTTGTGGACTGAGTCAAATATGGTTAAAAGGTTTGAATTCAAACTCTATTTGATGGAGTTTGATGCAATCAAAACTCCTACCCATGCTTGCAGCCAAACCCTTCCCGATTTCCCCTAGAATTTTTGTGGCTTTTAGAGGAGGATTTGTGCAACATTCTTAGATGGTCCATAAAGAAGAAAAAGGAGTGGATGCCCAAGAGTTGGGCACCCTAAGTCTAGCGCAATTTGAATATCACTAGACTAGGTATTTGACCTAGTCAAGGGTTGTTCTATATCTCCATATAAAAAGAGATTTTTGTCTTATTTTTTTCTAAGATTTTAGAGACTTGAGAGGGCTATTGGGGCATGAAAAAACCTAGGAAAGAAAAGTCTAGGGCATGGGAATTGTAAAGACACCAATCAAGGTGTCTAGGTGAGAGAACAAAGAAGAAGAAGAGGGTCGTCTTCTAGGATTTTCTTCTAGATTTTTTTTCTCCAATTTTTTTATGAGTTTTAAGAGTGTCTCTGATTCACAAATTCTTCCTCCTTTCTTTTACTTGTTGGAGAGTCTAAGTTTTGAAGAAGAAAGATCTAGATTAACCATCAAAGAAGGATCAGCACTATACTAGCATACTGTACTGATTTTCAGCATCGGGCTTCTGATCTATGATTGAGAGCTCGTGTGGACAACCTATAGAGACTAGATGCATGTGCGGCTTAGAGCAATAATCTCAAGCCCAGATCAGTGAGTTAAAAAACTTGAGTTACAAAGGTAAGGATGATTTGATCTTCCTATTGTATATCTAGATTAGATCTAGTATAGATTTATATTGATGTGATCAATATTTTTTCTTTTGATATTTTAATTTTTTATTTAATATTATACTTTGATCATATAATAGGATCATAGATCTAGAATTTATTATTATTTTATTCATAAATTGATGTAATTAATTTATCTTTTTTGCTATGATTTTGAGAAAGTTTTAAAAGCTAACCCTAGAACCCTTGATCGATTTTCTTCAGAGGCAGCCAGAGGCTCATGGTCGGAAGCTTGGGGAGGCGGCCAGGTGTAGCTAGGGGGAGGAGGTTGGATGCTCGAGGAGGCAGCCACGGAGAAGTGGAGGCAAGCCAGGAGGGGGTGGGAGGTGGCTGGGGAGGTGGAGGTGAAGGCTGTTCGGGGGGGCGAGCCAGGATTTCGAGGAGGTGGGAGGAGGTTGGAAGCTCAAGATCGGGGGCTTAGGAAGGTGGGAGGCGGTCGAGGGCTTAGGGAGGCGGCCAGTGGGCTAGGTGTAGTTGGGGGGAGATGGGCCAAGTGCACGGAATAGAGAAGGGGTGGTAGGGGGACCGAAGGGAGGGGGAGAGGGGGGTGGCAGTGGGGGATAAAAACATAGGAGGGGTGGGAAAATGAGGGGCTAGTGGTTGGTAGGGTGGAAGAAAATGAAGATGCACGGCAGGATGGAGGAAAACATAGATGGAAAGCTTATTAGCGACAGTAAATTATCATCACTAATAATATTTTTTCGTCACTAATACTAAAAAAATTATTAGCGATGGTAAAATACCATCGATAATAATTTTACCATCGCTAATAATTATATTTTTAAAATAATATTTTTTTAAAATTATTAGCAATAGTAAGATCTCCATCACTAAAGCTATCATTAATAATCAAAATTTTTTAAAATTATATTTTAATATTAATTTTTTTTCTCCTAGATTATTTTTTAGAAGGTTAAAAATTAATATTAATTTTTTTAAAAATTTTTAGACTTAATTAATTTATGGGTCATGTCCTAAGTAATTTAAATTAGATTTAATTTAATTATGCTTACTTTAATTTGAGACTAATTGAATTTAATATTTCAAGTAGAACTTAGATTCAAAGTCTAATTAAATTAGATTTGACAGGATTTCGAATTGGATTCAAATCAATTCAAATTAGATTCGAATCAAACCTAAATTAAAATTTATTTTATTCTAATTGATTTAAATTAGATTAAATTTAATTAGACTTAATTTAATTTGAGAGTAATTAGGTTTTATAATTCAATTAGATCTTCGATTCAAAGTCTACTTGAATTAGGTTTGACAAGATTTTGAATTACATTCGAATCAGGTTCGAATTGAATTCAAACCGAATCCAAATTAAAAATTATTTTCTCTTAATTAATTTAAATCAAATTAAATTTAATTAAACTTAATTTAATTTAAAGCTAATTGAGTTTTGCTGTTCAATTAGGACTTGGATTCAATATCTAATTGAATTAGGATTGCTAGGGGTTTAAATTGGACTCAAATTAAGTTTGAATTTGATTCGAATCAAACCTAAAATTAAAAATTATTTTTTTTAATTAATTTAAATTAAATTAAATTTAATTAATTTTAACTTAATTTAATATTAATTAGATTTTATAATTCATGTAAGACTTAGATTCAATGTCTAATTGAATTAGGTTTGATAAGATTTCAAATTAGATTCGAATCAGGTTAGAAATAGATTCAACTGAAATCATAGATGAAGTCTTAATTAATTAAAATTAGATTAAATTTAAGTAGACTTGACTTAATTTAAGATTAATTTATTTTTATAATTTAAGTAAAACTTAAATTCAAAGTCTACTTAAATTAGATTTGATAGGATTTTGAATTGGATTCAAATCAGATTTAAATTAGATTTAAATCGAACCCAAACTAAAAACTATTTTCTCCTAATTAATTTAAATTAAATTAATCTTAACTTAATTTAAATATGATTAAATTTTATTATCCAAGTAAGACTTGGATTTAAAGTCTAATTAAATTATAATTGATAGGATTTTAAATTAGATTCAAATCGGGTTTGAATTGGATTCGATTTGAACTGTATCCAAATTAAGAACTAATTTTTTCTAATTAATTAAAATCAAATTTACTTTAATTAATTTTTATATAATTTAAAGTTAATTAAATTTAATAATCTAAGCAAGACTTGGATTTAAAGCCTAATTAAATTAGGTTTGGTAGGATTTCGAATTGGATTCGAATCGAGTTCGAATTGAACTTGAGTCATGTTCTGGATTCTTAATGATGGAAAAGGATCACCATCGATAATTATATTGCTAATAATATTTATCAAATAAAATTATTTTTTAATTTATTATTAAGATTTTTTTAAAAAATTATTAGCAACGGCATGATTTTTGTCACTAATAAATAAAATTTATTGTCGCAAATAATTATTTTATATATAAATATTATAAAAAATTTAAATAATTTAAATAATTTTGGTGATGACTTCTGCTATCACTAATAACTAAAAAACCATCATTAATAGTTTATGATTAGCGACGACAAGATTTTCATCGCTAATAAATCAAATTCACAATCGCTAATAATTTTTTAATATTTAAATATTAAAAAAAATTATACTTGTAGCAATGGTATTTGCCGTCGCTAATAGTATTAGCGATGGTCATTTTTTTTGTCAGTGTTGTAATGGCAAAAATGTATTATTAGCAATGGAAATTTTTTCCGTCGTTAATACCATTGCTAATATTCAAAATTCTTATAGTATGAGATGAGTTAGACCCTCATTTTCTGGGGTACTTATATTAGAATTTAACAATAAATTCCTAAGATTTTCATATATAGAGTTGATTAAGTTTAATTCATCTATTTCTAAATTATTAATTTTTCATTTCATTTTGAAATTGATACTACAATGCGCAGTTTTAATACACCTATAGCAAACTAGAGGTTTTTTAGTTATAGTTTTTTCCTTCTTAATTAAAGTTTTATCTTTTTCCTTAAAGGTTTTTGTTGTAGGTTTGGCCGGTTGAATTCTATTGAATTTTTGTTTATAAACCTTCTAGGGTTTCCAGGGTAGCCTAAATGATTTTCTTTGTGCACTTTTTGCATACTTTATATTTTTTGGAGGGTTTCTTTGGTTGTACTAAATGTTGCATTCCAAATTATTCACAAAAGATTCCTAATTTTTTTCTGCTACTTATTTATTCCCTTTTGAGTTATTGCTTAAGTTTCATCTCTATGCAAAGATTCAGCCCTTCTTCATTAACTATATTTATTAGGTCTCCGTATGTCAAATTGTCATATGGAATCCTACCAGTGTATTGATTTCTAAGTTTGGTTCTAATTTTTTCAGAAAAGATTGTGGGTAATTCGGCCAACAATTTTTCTTTCCAAAATGACCCATTGCAGTCTTTTTGAGTAAGGACTCTAGTCAGTAAGATGTTCTTATACCATTTAAAATCTTGGAGCCTTTTGCATTTTAAATTTATTAAGATTTCTGAGGTTCTATCTCTAAACTTTGAAAGGTCACCTATAAAATATTTGGCAATTGTAAAAACTAAGGTAGAAATTGCATCTTGCATATCCTGATCTTCATCATCTTTGATAACTTGGCCATCTATAGTTCTTTTGAGTGCAGTAAGGATTTAAACTTTTTCATCTTTAGTGAGATAGAAATCCCACCAACCTTTGAGCTGGCCAATAAATCTGGCAATTATGGCTTGGGCTATGGTATGGTCTTGGGCTCTATCCTTAGTTCTGTAGGCCCACTACATGAATTCAGACTATTAATGATGGCAAAACACCATCGCTAATAGTCCTTCCGCCATCGCTAATACCATCATAAAAGTCAATCTAAAAAATTTTTATTACTAATTATCACTATTAGTGATAGCAAAATGAATCGTCACTAATAAGACTATTAGTAACTGCTTTAGAGATGAAATAATTCCATCATAAATTATTTTTTAATATTTAATTTAAATTTTTTTAAAAAATTAAAAAATATTAGTGATGAAATATTCGTGGCTAATACCATCGCTAGTAATTATTAGTGACCAAAAAATATCATTGCTAATATCATCTCTAATTTTTTAAATTTTAAATAAAATAAAAAAAATTATTTTAAAAAATATTAGTAATGTTAATTTGATCCCTAATGTTGTCGCTAATAGTTATTAGCGACGGCAACCACCATCACTAATATCGACGCAAATAGCTAATTTTATTTTTTTAAAAAAATTAATAATAATATTTCTTAAAATCTATTTTAATTAATCATAATGAATTATGGTTTCTAATATCTATTATAATTAAAATTCAAAGATAATATGATAATTAGAAATTAAAAACTAATGATATTATATTAAAAATAAAAATTATATATTTTTTTATAAGTAGTATCAAAAAAAATATAATACACTAAAAAAAATTAGATCCGATCCTCATTGTCATCCACCTCCTCCTCCTGCTCCTCTCTAGTAGCTGATGGATGAGAGTTGAATATTTTAGCAACCTGTAATGAAAGAAATAAAATAATATTAGTAAGTTTTAATACGGAGGCATATCTTTTGATACATTCTTTCGATTTTTGAATAAATTATTCCTACATGTTTCATTCGATAATGCAAAGCAATAAATATCCCTAGCCCATCGATTGAATTTTTAGCCCCTACATCTTCTTTCTAGACTCAAACCTAAATATACAAAGCTTTTAAAAATAAAAACTTAAAATAATTAAAAAATTTAATAATATAATTATCTAATGTGATAGTTAGGATGATGAGCCCAACTGATCGTGTAGTTGCGGATCCCAAAGAAGCTCACGACTATAACATGGATGGCATCCAAGAGGCTCTAAGGTCGCTAGCTTAGAAGCCTCTACATAACCTTCTCAACGTGCGCATCGCTTTAGGTCTAGAATGTCAAGATCTATGAGAATGCTAAAAATATCGAGATGGTGGAGGATCGAAACTATGGCTGAATCCTATGATTGGGCTCCTACTCAAACCCCAGGTGGTGCTGAGCCATCCCTCAAGGTCAAGGAAGGATTGAGAAGATGGGTTATCGCCATACCTTTCAGCAATGTACGTCGCAAAATGAATTTACATAGTTCAAAATATATTAGTTATAATATAAAAATCAGATCCTGTAACAACTTAATTAGTAAATAAAGTTTAAAATTTTTATCGTGATCTATCATAACATAGAATCTAAATAGTCACCAATCCTTCTAGACTGGTGTGTAGTCCGCCAAACTGCAGGTGGTCTAGTGGATGATCCAACTGTCATATCTATAATAAGTAAATAATAAAATTAAATCAATTAAAATATGCATATAAGAGTTTTTATAGTTCTAGTGAAGAGTTTTGGTATTGGTTTCTTACCGATCTATCATCCACAACATGTATGCCGATCGAGCTGCCGTATGCTTGATCGGATCCTATAGGATAGCCCAGTCCTACTAGGCTCTCTGCCACCTACTAGAGTACTCCTTGCTGCACCACTGGTCATAGAGGGCTTGCCATATGTTCGCTTGCATCTAGTGAACCATTAGGGACCTCTAGTCTGATGATGCCTAAAAATCAAAACGCTGTATAGTGGACTGCCTGAAATTATAGAGGCCATCTCGAAGACTCTATATGGCCACCTCGAAGGTTGACAGCTAGCCTTCTTGTCCTGGGAAGTCTCGAATTGGTAGTACTCCTGCAAGATAGAAATAAGCGTGTATTTATATGTAATTAAAATACCAACATATCAAAAATTTAAAAATTAAATTAATTTTGACTTACTAGAAACATCTCTTAGACTGCAACTTAAGCTCCAGACAGCCAGCTAGAAAACTTATTCACCAACCCCAGCATCAAGCATCAGATGATGTTGGTAACCACACGAGATACTCCAGACTCTTTAAACGTGCTGTAAAATTGATTTTGAAAACTAAATATTAACTCTAGAATTGCTAAATTCTAAACATATTAATTAAAGTTGTAATACTTACAAGTGGCTCTAGACGTGGATGAGCATCTATCCTCCGATCAAGTCGAAGATGTCATGCGCTGGATGGGTCCTCGACCATGACTCTGTGTTTGTGAGTCGGTAACTACTGTGTGTGACTATAGGGTCTCTAGTGACCTCCTGTCATTCAAACCTAAGTGTAAAATATCTAATATAAAGAATATTATATTAGTTAGTAAAAGATAAAATAATAATATCTAAAATATTAGATTTTAATTATCATCCAGTATGAGATGTGTGGAATCATGCAAGCTAGTCGCATGATCATTCTCTTCTCAAGCGCTCTATTCTTGGCTATACTACTACAAAAAAGGGCTACGACAGCTATTCGTAACTGCTGCTGCAGCCAAAAAAATTACTGCCATAGGCTATGACAGTGGTTATTTAACCGCTACTACTGCAATCATCATCGTAGCTCTATGGCAATGATTATTGCAATGTTGTTTGAACTGCTGTCATAGATAGCCTATTACAGCAGTTTATAAATCACTGCAATAGATTGACCTATAGTAGCGATTATGTAATCGTTGTTATAGGTTATCTATAGCAGCGGTTACATAACCGCTGCCATAGGTAATCTATAGCAGTAATTTTTTAATCGTTGCCATATGTCTAATGTAGCAGTTGATACCGTTTGCACTAGGAACCTATAGCAGCGGTTGGTACGGATATGACAGCAGTTATAAAACCACTATCGTAGATCTTGAATAATTAAAAAAAATTAAAATTTTTATCTTTTTATATATTTTACCTAATAAACAAAGATATATAACATAAGAAATATAATAAACATAAAAATTATTCTAAAATGCTAAAATTTTATTATCGAATAAAATTTATTATAATATTTTTTACAAAATTAAAATACATCAAAAGTCTCCTAAATCTACATCATCGTCGTTGTCACCCGGAGCCGAAGCCGAAGCTGGAGTTGGAGCCGAAGCTGGAGCTAGAGCTAGAATGTGAGCCAACATATCCTCGAAGCCCATGACTCTAAAATACGTGCTGAGCATCGACATCATATCTCTCACGATATCCTTCAGATGAGATGCATGCTCCTCAGCCCGATCTGCCCACATCGCAGCATGATCTGCCCGTGCCAACACCTCCTCAAGCTCCTTCCGGCTGACGACATCAGAAGTCTATGAGGAGATGCTCGCCTTGGATCAGTAGCTCATCGATATGTGTCTGGGCCTGCATCGGATCCTCTCAGAGTGCTCAGGCCCCAAGACCTGATATAGATGGTCATGGGGCCCAGAGGTATCCAGGCCCTCGCGAGCGAGCGCATCTTACTGATTCTGTAATTATAAATTAAAATAAAATTTTATAAAAAATGCTATAATACTAATCATATATACTAATATATTTAATACTTATAAAAATATGTCCAATCACGGCGTTCATCGGCCTGCCCATCTTATCCATGTGGCTGGATCGAAAGATCTCGCTACGATTGAGCATCACTCCATCTCTCATCAGCTATAACAAAGAATAAATTTATCAAAAAGATGATAAAAAATATGAATTTAATTTATCTAGTAAAATTTAGAATTAATTACCTCTCTATGCGCACGACTGGCCATAGACTCGCGGCCTAGAGTATGCGTATACTCCTGGGTTGCATGGTTCTCCTAATTCTGACGAAAGATAGCCTAACAAGTATTCAAATAAATAATAAATATTTAAAAAAAATATTTAAATAAAACTTTAAGCGTATTAAAAAATTTAAAAGTTAAAAATTTTATCTTGAACTTCTGGCTCCTCCAGTGTCTAACCATCCTCTTCCACTGACTCGGAGGATAGTCCTGTATTCAGGGAACAAGCTCCTCTAGAGTATCTTGTCAGTGCTCGAGCCATCCTCTATGGAGCTTGACCTTGTAACCCTGGTACAACTCTCTGATCTTTCTCAATCAGGCATCTCGAGCCCTCTCGTGATCGAGGAAGTCAAACCTTCTTTGCACAAAGTTATCAAAAATTAGTTATAAAATTATTCTAATAAAAAAAATATAGTGTAAACATATAAAATACATAAATATAACTAAGATGCACGTACTTATCCATATCTCCTTCCATACTCGATCCCTGATGACAGCATCCATCAAACGCCAGTCTCTGGGCTCTATGGGAATGATATCCGATTGCCTCACAAGCACTCTAAAAAAGGAATGCATCTCCCATGCGATCTTTCCTACCGGCCTCCTTTCTGCATCGTATTAATCCATCACCTGATGCTGGCGTTTCTACATGTGTGCCATACATGTGGGACCGTGAAATATCCAGATGGATGATGCACCTGTAATGCAAATACGTTATTCAAATATAAAAGTATACAAATACTATATAAAAATAAAGTTATGCTAATATAATAAAAACGTACACTTAGATGCCTGCATAGTAGCATGTGTCTCAGATATGGGCGACGGTAGAGGCTCAACTGTCGGTGGAGTAGATGCCGCTGATGGAGTAGATATCGTCGGTGGAGTAGATGCCGATAGTGGAGATCTCTGAGCAGTCAATGTTGAGGTGGATGGAGTATGTTCCGACTGCTCCTCGGATGCTAAACTATGCGTAATCCATCGAGGGGTAGGAGTGAAAGCTAGATGGCATTTCAATGCCATCATGACCTAACATTAATGAACATTAATCAATATAATATGTTGAACAATAATATTAGTATAGCATCAATAAATAGTCTTTGATATGTACACTAATCAATTAATGAGTCTATCATTATGCAATGCAATAAACAAAAGCAATAATATATAAACATCCTAAAAATGTTATGCAATAAATTCTACAACATGAATTACATTCATAAATAATTAAGGATGAGCAACAGTCGTAGATCTGATCTCTTGTGCGAACCTTGGTGTTAATCCAGAAACCTAAAAGAAGAATAAAGTAGATGATGGTGGCACCTTAGGGCTTAAAGTTGAAACCTTAGAGAGACATATCAAATTCTATTCGCTCAGAAGCTAAGCTGGCTCCATGCCTGAGATAGTTGGCTTCGTGCCTAAGATATTCGACTCGGGTCCTCCCCCAGTCAGCTCGATCATGACCTAAGTCGGCTCGACTGCGTATCTGAGCTGGCTCGGCTATGTGCCATCCCCTTAATCACTCCCTCTCTCCCTCTCTCGATCTCTCTCGCCGACAACCATGGCGAGGCCGAACCCCTCCCTTCCAGCTTTTCCATCTCTCGATCTTCTTCTCTCCCTCTCTCGATCTCATTCGCCAACGAGGTTGGACCCCATCCTTTCCTTTCCCACTCTCTCGATCTCCCTCATCGATAAGATCGGACCCCATCCCTCCCAGTGATGCCAGCAAGGCCAAACCCTCTCCCTCCCTCTCTCGCTCTCTCGATCTCCCACTCTCCCTCTCTCAATCTTCCTCACCGACGAGGCCAGACCCCCTCCCTCCAATGATGGCGGCGAGGCCGGATCCCTTCCTTTCTCTCTCCCTCTCTCAATCTCCCTCGCCAGTGATGGCGGCGAGGTCAGACCTCCCTCCCTCCCACTCTTGGTCTCCCTTGCTGATGGCTGGTGAGCGACCGGCCCTCCCTCTCTCAATCTATTGGTCTCTCTCTCAGTCTCTTAGTTTCTTAGTTTCAGATCTTGGAATTGGGTCTGGCCTTTCGAGATCCATTATGGTCTGAGTCTGGTACTTCAAGTATAGACCCATCGAGTATTTGGGTTTGGATCCGATACCTATAATTAAAATTGGATCCAAATCTGAATATCTAGATTTCGATCTAAATTCAATCCATTGACAGATCTAGTCCACAGCCACCAATATGGCACAGTCCAAGGCTACCACCACGGCACAGCCTAAAAACTATGACATGCAGATAATTATAATATTTATTATAAATATTTTATAAATTATTATAAATATATATAATTAATAAATAATACTATAAAATTTGAAAAAATATATATCTGTGGCTATAGAGAATGCGTCGTATCGAAAGCTCTAAGGATCGTCGACAACGATATTAGAGAAGGACGACGACATTAGAGGTAACCTACGAAATAAAAGCAAGATAATGAGTTAGAGAAGAGAGAGAAAGAGGAGAGAGAGAGAGAGCAAGGGCGGCCAGAGATGGGGGCCAGGGGAGGGGGCATAGTGACGAGGAGGCTCGGAAAGCACAATGATGGGAGGATCGACGATCGGGAGGGAGAGTGTGGGGGTGGCAGGGAGGGGCGGCCGAGGATGGGGGCACTAGGGGTGGGGGGTGGCAGGGTGGTGGGGATGGGGGGGAGGAGGGCGGATGGGGGAGGGTGGGGGTGGGGGGACTGGGTGGGGGGTGGCAGGAGGAGTGGTCGGAGATGGAGGGGAAGGAGGGGCGGTCGATGGGAAGGTGGGGTGGGGGATCGAGTGAGGGGTGGCGGGTGGTGGGGAGGAGCGGCCGAGGATGGGGGGCCGAAGGAGGAGGGGGAAGGAGGGGCGACACCGATCGAGGAAGAAGGAGGGGCGACATCGATCAGGGGGGAAGAAGCCTCACCAGAGATGGAGAGGAGGGGGAGAGAGAGAGATCGAGCGTGCACGGAAGGAAAGTAGAAAAAATTTTAGAATTTTTAATCTAACCTATGACAGCGGTTATCGAACCGCTGCCATAGATTTATGGCAGCGGTTATCCAAAACCACTGTCATAGATCTACGATAGTGGTTTTATAACTACTACTGTAGATCTATAGCATCGATTTTTTATAACCGCTGCCATAGGTTGGAAATAATTTTTTCTTATTTTTTCTCTAAATATTATATAATTTTAAAATTTAATGCCCATCTTCACCATTCATTATCTAAATAATTATCATTAGAGTTTGTCGTAAAAGATCGTCTCGATTTGATGGCCCTAGCTTTATCAATTAGAAAAATTTGATTTTGATGATCACGAATGATGATGCGATGATCTGATAGATGGAGACCTTCGATGGATCCAAAAATCTACTACGATAATCTTGATGATGTTTGTAGCATACTATCAAAGTTTTACTTCAATCGGATATCGTTATCTTGGTCAATTTAGTATGGAATGATTCCAACCATTAAATTACAAACAAGTGATCAAAGGGTTAAATGACGTCCGATTATAATATAATTTTTTAGTTAAATGATCTTTATTATAATTTTAAATATTTTATACAGTGATGATAGTAAAATTTAAATTATTTTCGTATAAACTATTCATGTTAAGTAGATATTGCAAAAGCACCAGCATAACAATCAGTGAAGTTTTAGAATGATTATCAGAAGATATATAGTTTTAAATCATTCTTCATCTCACGAGTTAAATTTTATAATCACTATCATAAAAAATGATTAAAGTAGTAGCCAAGATCATTTATAAAAGAAATATCTCATAATCGAACACCGTTTGGTCTTTTGATCATTCGTTTATCATTTAACGGTCAAAAATAATCTATACTAAATTAACCAAGATAATAATATCCGATTGAAGTAAAACTTTGATAGTACACTACAAACATCATCAAAATCATCATTATAGATTTTTGGATCCATCGAAGGTCTCCATCTATTAGATCATCGCATCATCATTCATGATCGTCGAAATCATTTTTTTTTTATCGATGAAGCTAGGGCCATCAGATCGAGGTGATCTTTTGCGAAGATACTCTAATGATAATTATTTAGATAATAAATGATGAAGATGGATATTAAATTTTAAAATTATATAATATTTAAAAATATATATATATGGCAACGGTTACAATTAACCGCTGTCATAAATAAGCTTATAGCAACGATTCCTACTAACCGCTACTATAGGTCTAACTTATGGCAGCGATTTAACTAACCGCTGTTATAAGTCTGATCTATAGCAGCGGTTAAAATGAACCACTGTTATAGATCGACCTATGATAGTGGTTCTTCGTAATCGCTGCTATAGGTCCGATCTACGGCAGTGATTTTCGTTAACCATTGCTATATATCGGACCTATGGCAGTGGTTACAATAACCATTGCCATAGGTCCGATCTATAGCGATGGTTAACGAAAATCAGTGCAATAGGATCTATGACAGTGGTTTCAAAAATCGCTGCCATAGTATGCACTGTCATGGGCCATTTTTGTAGTAATGCTAGAACAGCTCCGACCTTTAGAAGACTTAATGTATAATCTCTAAAAATAAAAATAAAAATCAAAGTAAGTAGATGACCTAAAAATTGATTCAAAAAAAATATCTATCAAAATAAAATAAGACGATCAAAATTTAACTCACATATAATAAAGATTCTTAGTTAGCATATGCAATGTTTCAGTAGAAAAATAAGTCTCATCTAGCAATACATGATAATATGTTGGTTTGCTGGTCCCCTAATTTAGACATTGTCTGATTCTTATCTAGCAATATATGATAATCTCAATACATGAAAATTTGAAAAAGGCTCAGATCTACCATTGAAAAAATAAGGCATTATAAGTTTTTCTGCACTTTTAACCATAAGATGGCTGCAAGCGGTTGTCTGCGATGTATCAGACCATCCAAGCTTGCCCTGCATTGCAAGTTCTTCTAAACCTTTAATCTTGAGATGGCTGCAAGTGGTTGTCTATGATGTAACAAACTATCCAAGCTTGATCATACAATAATAAGATCAGAATGCATCATCTCCATTTAGGCGCATCTCACACAAGCAGTCATCATAGCCTCTTCGAGCCCTCGGCCTCCTTCTCGAGCTACAAACCAGAAGCAAAATTTTTTTCAAAAATAAAATAATAACTTAAAAATAAAATTTATGTGCTCTTGCAGTCTAGTTATCTGGCAAGCTTCAAGTCCACCTACATGAGATATGCATCTTGACCATCCATGTTTACAATGATGTCTTTTACTTTTGTGATTATGCTTTTAGAAATGTTGCACTCTTAGTTCAAGGATGGGCTCGTTGTCCTTATAAGAGATGTATCAATAGAAAAATGCTTGATAGTAATATAATAGTTGTTCATTCATATAGGAGTGGATTTATGCCAAACTACAAGCATTGGTACCTATTTATGCATGGATAGGAAGCACTACTTGTCCAATACATTTGTTGATGTGCAAAAGCTTAATGATGATAGGCTCAAGCATATAATTAGTATATATAATAGATTTGATCTGGTTATCAGTGGAAGCCCATGTAATAATCTTTCAGGAAGTAATCACATAGTCGTGATAGATTATAGGGGTTGCTATAGTTATAGCCTTGCTTAGCCTCTAGAGAATAGCAACCCTATAGAGGATAAGCATGACTATAACTATAGTGATCCTATAGTCCATCATGACTACAATAGTTGTAATCTAAAAGATTATTACATAGACATCCACCAATGACCAGATCAAACACCAAATATGTTAATCATCTGCTCAAGCCTGTCACTATTAAACTCTTGCACATCAGCAAAGTCTTGGAGAAGTAGAGCCTTTGAAGATCTTGCAATTGTCTCCCACATCTTGATTCTCATACATGTACCAATGCTTATAGTTTGGCATAAATTCACTCCTATATAAATGGACAACTATTCTATCCCCATCAAAGATTTCTCTATTGACACATTTCTTACAAGGACAATGAGCCTGTCCTTAAACTAAGGGTGCAATATGTTCAAAAATATAATCACAAAAGTAAGGGACATCATTGCAAATGGGGACGGTTTGCAATGCTGTCCGAACCTTTTCTCGGTTCAAGCACTTTGCATGCCAAGATCGGAGCACACAAGATACGTCTCAGCCCCATATTTATAATGCTGCCTAAACCTTTCCTCGATTCAAGTGCTCTACATGTCAAGATCGAAGATCTTTCCTCAATTCGAGTGCTCTGCATGCCGAGATCAGAGCATATAGGGCACATCTTAGCCTCGTGTTTGCAATGCTACTCGAACCTTCTTTCGGTTTGAGCGCTCTGCATGCCAAGATCAAAGCACACAGGACACATCTTAGTCCCGTGTTTGCAATGCTGTCCAAATTTTATCTCAATTTGAGTGCTCTACATACTAAGATCATAGACCTTCCCTCAGTTCGAGTACTCTGTATGCTGACACCAGAGCTTGTAGGGCACATCTCTGCCCCATGTTTGCAATGCTGCCAAAATCTTTTCTCGATTTGAGCACTCTACATGCCAAGACCCGAGCTTTCAGGACACATCTCGGCCTTGTATTTGCAATGCTGATAGAGCCTTTTCTCGATTTGAGTGCTCTGCATGCCAAGATCAGAGATCTTTTCTTGGTTTGAGTGCTTTACATGTTGAGACCAGAGCATGCAAAGTACGTCTCAGCCCCATGTTTGTAATGCTGCCCAAATCTTTCCTCGATTTCAGTACTCTACATGTCAAGACTGAAGTACGCACGGCACATCTCGACCCCATATTTACAGTCCAAATTTTTTCTCGATTCAAATGCTCTACATGCCGAGATCAGAGCATGCAGGGCACGTCTCGACCCTATGTTTGCAATGTTATCCAAATCTTCAATCGATTCGAGCACTCTGCATACCAAAATCAGAGCACGTAGGGTACATCTTAATCTCGTATTTACAATGCTGCCCGAATCTTTCCTTGATTCGAGCACTCTGTAAGTTGAAACCCAAGTTTTGTATAAATTAATACTTAATTAATTAATTTTTAAATTTTTAATTATACTTAATTAATATAATTTAAATAAAAAATTAACTTTTAGTGACTATATTAGCTGTCGCTAATACTTACAATAGAAGAAGATTACCGTACAGAACTGAGGCACGGACTAGCATGCAGGAATTAAGATGCGAGGAGGCACAAGGAGCAGAGACTAAGGCTTGGGGATGCGGCCATGAACGAGAGCTCGAGAAGATGGGAGGAAAGTCGGGGAGGTAGGAGGAGGCCGGTGGCTCGGGGTGTAGGCTGGATGCAGTTGGGTGCCGGCTAGGGCCACCGATCGAGGGAGAAAGGGGGGGGGCCGAGGATGGGGGAGAGAGGGTGGTGGGGGTTTCGGGGAGGCAGGAGGAGAGGAGAGTTATGGCCAGGTCAGAAAGGTGGGTTGGATGCAGTCGGGGGGAAGTCATCGGTTGGGAAAGAGAGGGGTGGTGGGTGGATCGAAGGCGGGGGAGTGGGGTGGCGGGCTGGGGGTTTCGATGAGTTGAGAGGAGGTTGGGAGCTTGCAACCAGAGGCCTGGGGTGGTGGAAGCTTGCAGCTAGAGTCTCGAGGAGACAAGTCAGGTGCAACCAGGAGGAGGTGGCCGAGGGAGAGAGCGGGTGGCTGGGGGACTGAAGGGCAGTGAAGAGGGGGGTGGTGGGCCAGGATTTTGGGAAGGCAGAAGGTCGAGAGCTTGCACCCCGGGCTCAGGAGGTAACAGCAGCTGGAAGAGAAAGGGATGGCAAGGGACCAAAGAGTGGGGAGAGGAGTAGTGGGTTGGAATTTCATGGTGCGGGAGGTCGGGCTTGCGGCCAGGGCTTGGAGAGGTGGGAGGTGGCTGGAGCTCAGAAGGGGGTTGGGTGCAGCCGTGGGAGATAGTCGGAGGAGAGATGGGCAGGGGAGAGGGGGCTGGCGAGCCAAAATTTTAAGAAGGCGGAAGGAGGTTGGGAGCTAGCTTGCGGCCGAGGGCTCGGAGAGGCAGGCCATGTGCAGTCGGGGGGAGACGGCCGGGGCTTGGGTAGGGGGAAGCAGTCGAGGGCTCGAGAAGATAGGCTTGGTGCAGCTGGGGGGATGCCGCCAATTAAAAAGAGAGAGGGAGCGGCAAGGGGACCGAAGGGCGAGGGAGAGGGCTATGGTAGTGGGAAACAAAAATGTAGGGGAGTGGAAAAATGAGATCATGATGGGTGGTATGGTGGGGAAAAATGAGGAGGTGATGTGAAGTGGCCTGGGGGAAACGAGAGTGCATGGTGAGATGAAGAAAAATGAGGATGGAATGATTATTGATGATGGCACCTTTCATCTCTAATAATATTTTTCCATCGTTAATGCGAAAAATATTATTAGCGATGGCAAAATACCATCGATAATAAACTCTCCATCGCTAATAATTATATTTTTAAAATATTTTTTTTAAAAAATTATTGGCAATAGTAAGTTTGCCATCGCCAATAAAAAATTTTTAATATTAAATTTTTTTCTTTTACATCATTTTTTGGATGGTTAAAAATCAATATTGGATTTTATTAAATTTTTAGGCTTAATTAATTTATGGATGAAGTCCTAATTAATTTAAATTATATTTTATTTAGTTAGGCTTAATTTAATTTGAGGCTACTAGAATTTTACTATTTCAAGTAAAACTTGGATTCAAAGTCTAATTGAATTAGATTTGACAAGATTTCGAATTGGATTCGATTCAAGTTTGAATAAGATTCGAATCAAACCTAAATTGAATATTATTTTTTTAATTAATTTAAAATAAATTAAATTAAATTAAATTTGACTTAATTTAAAGGTAATTAGATTTTACTATCCAAGTAGGACTTGGATTCAAAGTCTAACTGAATTAGCTAGGATTGATAGGTTTTTGAATTGAATTCGAATTGGATTCAAATTAAATTCGAATCAAACCTAAATTAAAAATTAGTTTCTTATAATTAATTTAAATTAAATTAAATTTAATTAAACTTAAATTAATTTGAAGGTAATTAGATTTTACGATCTAATTAGAACTTAGATTTAAAGTCTAACTAAATTAGGTTTAACAAAATTTTGAATTAGATTTGAATCGAATTCAAATTAGATTCAAATCGAATCAAAATTAAAAATTATTTTCTTCTAATTAATTTAAATTAGATTAAATTTAATTGGACTTGACTTAATTTAAAAATAATTGGATTTTACTATCCATGTAAGACTTAGATTCAAAGTCTAATTGAGTTGGGATTAATAGATTTTTTTATTGGATTCAAATCAAATTCGAATTTGATTTAAATTAAATTCAAATTAAAAAATATTTTTTTTAATTAATTTAAGTTAAATTAAATTAAATTAATATTATTTTAATTTAAGATTAATTAAATTTTATATTCCATATAGGACTTGAATTCAAAGCTTAATTAAATTACATTTGAAAGTATTTCAAATAAAATTCGAATTGAGTTCGAATTGGATTCGAATATAATCATAGATTAAGTCCTAATTAATTTAAATTAGATCTAATTTAAGTAAGCATGACTTAATTTGAAGCTAATTGAGTTTTATAATTTAAGTAGGACTTAGATTCAAAGTCTAATTGAATTAGATTTAACAAGATTTTGAATTGAATTTGAATCAGATTCAAACTAGATTTGAATCAAACATAAATTAAAAAAAAAATTTTAATTAATTTACATTAGATTAAATTTAATTAAGCTTAACTTAATTTAAAGATAATTAAATTTTACTATCCAAGTAGGATTTGGATTAAAAGTATAATTGAATTAGGATTGACAGGATTTTAAATTAGATTCAAATCAAGTTCGAATTAAATTCAAATTGAATCCAAATTGAAAACTATTTTTTTTAATTAATTTTAATTTAATTTAATTTAATTAATCTTGACTTAATTTAAGACAAATAAAATTTTATAATCTAAGTAGGATTTGAATTTAAAGCCTAATTAAATTAGGTTTGGCAAAATTTTAAATTGGATTCGAATCAGGTTTGAATTGAATTTGAATCGAAGTAGGGATATGACCTGGATTATTAGTGACAACAAATTTTCCATCATTAATTCTGTTGCCAATAATATTTTTAATTTTTTCTCTAATTTATTATTAAGATTTTTTTAAAAATTATTAGCGATGGAAGAATTTTCATCACTAATAAGTAAAATTCATTATCGCTAATAATTTTTATATTTAAATATTATAAAAATTTAAATAATTTTAGTGATAGCTTAGGCTATCGTTAATAATGATAATGCCATTGCTAATAGTTCATTATTAATGATGATAATTTTTTCATTATTAATATGCCAAATTTTTCATCATTAATAATTTTTTAATATTTAAATATTTTAAAAAAATTATACTTTTAGT
>QRFJ01000023.1:1107582-1167582 GCA_006176705.1 Cocos nucifera | reverse complement strand
ACATAAAGAATATTATATTAGTTAGCTAAGGACAAAATAATAATATCTAAAGTATTAATTAGAATTTAATTACCATCCGGTATAAGATGCGTAGAACCATGCAAGTTGGCCGCATGATTACTCTCTCCTCGAAAGCTGTCCTTCGTTGAAACAACTCCAACCTCTAGAAGACATGACATGTAATCTTTTAAAATAAAAATAAAAACTAAAGCAAACAGATGACCTAAAAATTGGTTCAAATAAAATATCTATCAAAATATAACAAGATGATCAAAATTTAACTCATGTGCAATAATGATTATTAGTTAGCATCTACAATATATTAGTAGAAAAATAATTCTCATCTAGCAATATATGATAATATGTTGGTCTAATGATCACCTAATTTAGGTATTGTCTGATTCTCATCCAGTAGTATATGATAATCTCAGTATACGAAAATGTAAAGAAGGCTCAGATCTGCTATTGAAAAATAAGACATTGCAAGTTCCTCTACATCTTTAACCATGATGTGGCTGCAAGCGGTTGTGTGCAATATAACAGACCATCCAAGCTTGTCCTGCATTACAAGTTTCTCTACACTTTTAACCATGAGATGGTTGTAAGCAGTTGTCTACGATGTAACAGACCATCCAAGCTTGATCATACAATAACAAGAATAGAATGCATCACCTCCATTTAGGTGCATCTCGCACAGGCAATCATCATAGCCTCTCCAAGTCCCCGGTTGCCTCCTCGAGCTACAAATCAGAAGTATGATTTTTTTATAAAAATAAAATAATAACTTAAAAATAAAATTCATATGCTCACGATGTCTAGTTATCTAGCAAGCTTCAAATCCACATGTGTGAGATGCGCTTCTTGACAATCTCCATTTGCAATGATATCCTTTACTTCTGTGATTATACTTTTGGGATTACTGCACTCTTAGTTTAAGGATGGACTCGTTGTCTTTATAAGAGATGTGTCAATAGAAAAATATTTGATAGTGATATAATAGTTGCCCATTCAAATAGGAGTAGATTTATGCCAAATTACAAGCGTTGATACCTATATAGGAAGACGTAGGAGATAATATACATGGACGGAAAGCTCTACTTGTCCAATATATTTGCTAATATACAAGAGCTTAATGGTGACAGACTCGAGCATATGATTAGCATATATGATGGATTTGATCTGGTTATCAGTGAAAGCCCATGTAATAATCTTTCAGATAGCAACCACCATAGTCGTGATGGACTATAGGGGTTACTATAGTTATAGCCTTGCTTAGCATCTAGAGGGTAGCAATCCTATAGAAGATAAGCATGACTATAACTATAGCAATTCTATAATCCATCATAACTATAGCAGTTGCAATCTAAAAGATTATTACATGAACATCTACCAATAACCAGATCAAATACCAAATGTGTTAATCATCTACTCAAGCCTATTACCAATAAGCCCTTGCACATCAATAAGATCTTGGATAAGTAGAGCCTCCGAAGACCTTGCAATTGTTACCCACATCTCGATCCTCATATAGGTACCAATGCTTGTAGTTCGGCATAAATCCACTCCTATATAAATAGACAACTATTCTATTCCTATCAAACATTTCTCTATTGACACATTTCTTATAAGAACAACGAGCCTATCCTTAAACTAAGAGTGCAGCATTTCCAAAAATATAATCACAGAATTAAGGCACATCATTGCAAATGAGAATAATTTTCAATGCTATCCAAACATTTTCTTGGTTCGAGCACTCTGTATATTGAGATCGGAGCGCACAGGACACGTCTCGACCCCTTGTTTGCAATGCTGTTCGAACTTTTTCTCGGTTCGAGCACTCTGCATGCTAAGACTAGAGACCTTCTCTCGATTCGAGCGCTCTGCATACTGATATCAGAGCATGTAGGGCATCTCTCAACCTCATGTTTGCAATGCTGCTTGAATTTTTCTTCGATTTGAGTGCTCTACATGTCAAGACCGAAGCATGCAGTGTTGAAAATTATGTTCCAAAATCAATCATCAGCCTATTGATGGTTGAGATATTATAATTAATTTATTAATTAATGAAAAATATTTTGACATCTTTTTCATCACAAGTTTACATCTTCTAATGAACTCTATTGTTGTGATGAAGTTCTTAGGACTGTTTAGTTTCGATAAAGAGAGGATTTATCTATTAGTCCTTAAATGGGTTCACAACTAAATGATAGATTGTTAATTAGGACAACAGCGTCTATCGAGCATAGGTCGCTATATGCCATATAGGTTGGTTATCCTCTTAACCAAGATATGTGGAGACACTAGTAAGACATACAGGTGAGATGTATGGATACATCGTCATTGAACGTGATTAATTTTAGAGTATTCTGCTATCAAAAATATCTCTGATGGGATATAGGTATAAGTATCCCTTAGACCTGAGATCACCTCAGTGACTTGCAAGCAACTCACTGTGCTTTGGTACTGGACTCACTGAATTTCTAATTCAGCAATGAAAGATTTTTGGGCATAGTCAAGTACTTGCAAAATTGGAGTATGATCAAGATGGAATTGACCACTCCAAGAGTTGGACAATAATGTATCACTATATTTCAATATAGCAAAACCTTGGCCAGGATAATTCATCAGATGGATTTGATATTTTGAAATACAATATGGACAACCTAATCAGAGTTGACAGTTGAACTCTAATGTGTCCTATGAGCATTGTGGTCAAGGAGATGAATTATATGGAAACTATATTCGCATGGGTTTTAAGGATGGTGTTCTACACTTTTGACCTATCTGACCGT
This sequence comes from Cocos nucifera, assembly GCA_006176705.1. Lineage (NCBI taxonomy): Eukaryota > Viridiplantae > Streptophyta > Magnoliopsida > Arecales > Arecaceae > Cocos > Cocos nucifera. Next base: position 1,164,790 of record QRFJ01000023.1, on the reverse strand, counting down.
CGGGTATCATTGCTAGATGGTCACTTCGATTGATATAAAAATTTATTTCTAAGCTACCGACTTAGGTTTGAACCTATGAGATCACACACATTAGAGATTATGATCTGATTGGATGGTTGATCAATGATTAAAAATCATTCTAGGTTTAAACAATCAATATGATTGGTATTCAACCTAGTGCAAGTATTGTAGGAGGATCGATTAGCAATTAGATTGCTAATTAGCTTAATTTGATTAAGCCAATAAATTGAGATTAAGTCTAATTAAATATAATTTAATTAGATTTGGTTTGGACTTGATTGGATCAAGTTCAATTAGTTAATTGGATAAGCCAAGTGCAAGAAAAAATTAGTCCTAGTTTAACTAGGACTCGGATTAATCAAATTTTTAAATTTGATTAAAAAATAAATCAAAATTAAATCTAATTTAATCTGATTTAATTAAGTCCTTAAATGGGTTAGGATCTTATTTAATTAGATTAGTTTAATCTTGATTTTATTTGGTTAAAAAATCTTATTTGACCAAGTCAAAATAGGAGTCTTAGTGTGACTAAGACTTCCTATCTCCTTGCACCACCTTGGTCCCAACACCCCCTATTGGTACAGAATCTGATTGATGCCAGATCAAGCAGAGTTGAGGAAGACGAGGTCACCGTTGATGATCTGCAAAATAAATTTCCATCCAGAGTTGATAGTGGTGGCTCCAGTAAGACCCTATGACGATCAAGTCAGCTCTTTTGGCCAACAGAAATGGAGTACTCAGAAAACAGTTCGGCAGAATTTTGAAAAAGAGAAGAAAGTTTAAAAAAAATATATCTGGAGGGTCTTTTTTTATAAACGGAGCCTATAGCAGACTGATAGTGATAGCCATAATGTCCGGTAGTTGGCCGCTCAGGGCCGCATGGGATTTGCTACAGAGAGAGGTATCGTCAGATTGATAATAACAGTCATAACCATCTGGTAGTAGGGTCATCTGTAGCAGATTGATAAATGATAGTCATAACCATTCGAAGGATGTGGACGTTTGAAATTCGATTAAAAAAAAAGTCCGGATGGAGTTTGACTTCTGTAGTAATCCGACTGAAGGAGAAATTCAAAAAAAAATTGGCTCCTATAGAAATCCGACTAAAGAAGATGTCCGAAAAAAATTTGGCTCCTATAGAAATCTGACTGAAGAAGAAGTTCGACTACTGGATGAATCCAACTGAAGGAGAAGTCTGAAAGTAGTTCGGCTCTTGGAGGAATCCGACTGAAGAAGAGGTCTGAAAGAAGTTCGGCTCCTAAAGGAATCCAACTGAAAGAGAAGTTCGAAAGGAGTTTGGCTCCTAGAGAAATTCGACTGAAGAAAAAATTTGGAAGGAGTTTGGCTCTTGGAGGAATTCGATTGATGAAAAAAAAATTCAAAAGGAGTTTGGCTCCTGAAGGAATTCGATCGATGGAGGAGTTCGGCTGGGGTTCGACCATTGAAAGAGTTCGTCTGGGGTTCGACTGTTGGAGAACTTCAACTGCCGAAGGAGTTCGATTGGTGTTCGTCCACTGGAGAAAGAATTCTCGATTGAAGCTCTTCCGTGATTATCAATTGTATTAGGCTAAGCATCAGACTGAACTTCGATGGTAGTGGGATTTATCCCCAATAATAGTCCTCCCACTTTCGAGTTCGAAATTTGAAGGGAGTACTAAAAAGGTAACTGCCAAAGTTCTTTTTCAGACTTTACACCCATTGAGGTTGAAGCTCAGAAGAGATCTTATCTCCTACCGAGGTTGAAGGAGATCTTATCTTCTGTTGAGGTCGAAGCTCCTGAAAGCTTGGGGGAGATCTTATCTCCAGCCGAGGTTAAAGGAGATCTTATCTCCTGTTGATGTTGACGTTGAAGCTCGGAAGAAATCTTATCTCTAGTCGAGGTTGAAGGAGATCTAATCTCGAGAAAAATCTTATCTTCCATTGAGGTTGAATCTCGGGAGAGATCTTATCCAATCGAGGTTAAAGAAGATCTTATCTCATATGAGGTTGAAGCTCGGAAAAAGATCTTATCTCCAATCGAGGTTGAAGGAGATCTTATCTCCTATTGAAGTTGAAGCTCGAAAGAGATCCGATCTTCAGTCGAAGTTGAAGCTCGAGGGAGATCTTATCTCCAGCCGAGATTGAAGGAGATCTCATCACCTATTGAGGTTGAAGCTCGGAGGAGATCTTATCTCCTATTGACGTTGACGTTGAAGCTCGGAGGAGATCTTATCTTCAGTCAAGATTGAAGGAGATCTTATCTCCTATCGAAGTTGACATTGAAGCTCGAAGGAGATCTTATCTCCAGCTGAGGTTGAAGGAGATCTTATCTCCTATTGATGTTGACGCTGAAGCTCAGAGAAGATCCTATCTCCAGTTGAAGTTGAAGGAGATCTTATCTCCTATCGTTGTTGGACATAATAGGACCGTTGTTGGAGCCTCTCCTCTCACCTCATCTAAAATGAATGAGGCCTTCGACTTGCTCATGTTAGGATGAGGTTCTCCTTCTATTCCTAACATGGTAGTAGGGGCATAGATGGATCATTGAATGGACTTTTCTCCTCTTCCTATCTTAAATAATCGAAGGTCTTCGACTTCGCTCACGTTAGGATGAGGTTCTCCTCCTATTACATGGGCTGTAAGGGCATATAAGGATCGTTGTCAGAGCCTCTCCTCATCTCGTCTAAAATGAACGAGGCCTTCGACTTTGCTCACGTTAGGATGAGATTCTCCTCCTATTCCTAACGGGTTGTAGGGGCACTTAAAGATCGTTGTCAGGGCTTCTCTCCTTATCTCGTCTAAAATGAATGAGGCCTTCGACTTTGCTCATGTTAGGACGAGATTTTCCTCCGATTCCTATCGAGTTGTAGAGGCACATAAGGGCCGTTGTCAGGATCTCTCCCCTCATCTTGTCTAAAATGAACGAGGCCTTCGACTTGCTCATGTTAGGATGAGGTTCTCCTCCTATTCCTAACATGGCAATAGGAGCATAGATGGACCGTTGAATGAGCCTCTCTCCTCCTCCTATCTTAAATAATCGGAGGTCTTCAACTTGCTTATGTTAGGATGAGGTTCTCTTCCTATTTCTAACATGGCCACTTTTGATTATTTTTTTTCTGTCATCACATAGTTTTTGCACCAAGAAATAATAATGTTAAAATAAAGAAGTTTTATTGAAGAAAAATTATTGGCAGTACGTTCTCAGATTTTCTGAATTTAAAGGTTGTGGGAGCGTTGTTCCTCCGAGCTCCTTCAGGTGATAAGTTTCGACCTGGACGACCTCCTCTATTTCATATGGGCCTTTCCAATTTGAGGAAAGCTTCTCCTAGTTTTAAGGCTAAGAGATGGTGGCTCACCGAAGCACTAAGTTTCTCAGAGATAGTATCGATAATACCGAGAGGTGGCCGATCTCCTTACTATTTCTCTCCCATTGGTGGTTCTGACTGCGACAACACCCCTTGCTGATCTTCTCTTACTTTAGACCGACATCTGAGGAATCAACTCGGTTGGCCTCTCCTAATGAGCTCCTCGATCTCATTTTGGAGCTAGGTGAGAGCGCATCCTTTCAGACCTCGATAGTTGCTCCTCGATCTCCATCAATACTTATATTTTTTGAGCATCGAGGAGGGCGTAGTTGTGAAACCTCCTAGGGAAGAACTTCGTGCCCTTCTGTCGAAGCTTCTTTGACGATGAGCTTAAGGAGGAGTTTGGGCTCACTTGCTCTCGAGGGCAGTCCGTGAGCATGGCCAGGCTTCATCCGGGCCTCCATCAGCTACGGATTTATTAGACTCATTTGCCCACCGCTCTCCAATGGCTTCCTCATCTTTCAATTTGAAGGCTTCTTCCGCTTGGGCATATCCCTCAGTCCGAGCTAGCAGATCAGTAAAGTTCTTAGGATACTTCTTCTTCAGGAAGAACAGTAAATCATTCTTCTAAAGGTTGCCCTTGAGTGCGACTATTGTAACAGGCTGGTCTAGGTTTCGGACCTCCAATGCAGCAGCATTAAATCGGATGACATAAGCTCAGATAAATTTCTCCTCCTTCAATTTGATATTCATCAGAAAATCTGAACCTCAGCACGGACGTCAACTGCTGATGAAGTGAGCCGCAAACTGATAGCTCATCTGATCAAAAGAGAAGATCATACCTGGCCTCAATATTGAGTACCAATTTCTTATTGCTTCCTTCAAGGTAGACAGAAAAGCTCAACAAAAGATGGCATCTGGTACACCGTGGAGCAGCATCATAGTCCAAAAGGCCTCCAGATGATCGACCGGACAAAGGTTCCATCGTAGCTTTCAAATTGGAGGAGCTTGAAGTTTGGTGGAATGGGCTCTTACATAATTTGAAGAGAGAAAGAAAGATCGGTGCAGACATTGTCATGATGAGCCGGGACGATGTGGTAGAGTTTCTCAATTCGTCGATCCATCTCCCATAGTTTTTGATCGAGGACGTCATCTCGATAGTAGATCTTGGATGACCTCCGACTGTAGATGAGGAAGGTCTCTTTCAGAGGAGAATCATAATCCGAACATGGATCCTTTGCTCTGTATTTTTTCTTTCCAGGGACGATGGGTATGCTAGCCCAAGTGCTCCTCCTTGGGATCGATTTTTGATATCCCGATGGTGGTTTTCCTGATAAAACCGCCATCGGAGGTTGCTGCATGGTCTGCACCATTTTGGTGAGGCCCTGAACCCATTGCATTAGCAGGTTAAACTGCTCTGGATCTACCATGGACGTCGATGGAGGTTGGGATTGAAGCACCGATGATTGAGCAAGAATAGATGGATCTAGCTCAGATCTGATGGTAGAAGCGGTAGATCTTCAGATAGTCTCCTTCCTTGAAAGCATATCTTATGATTGAGGAAGAGGATAGAGATGAATCTTAAAGAAGAAGATCCATAGGGTCAACTGAGCACTCCTTCAAGAATAAGGATATCTCAGGAATAGAAGGCCCTTTCTCTAGCGCCAATCCTATTGGTACAGAATCTGATTGATGTCGGATTAAGATAGAGTCGAAGAAGACGAGGTCGCCATCGGTGACCTGCAAAATAAAGTTTCGTCCGAAGTCGGTGGTGGTGGCTCTGGCAGGACCCTCCGATGATCAAGTCAGCTCTTCTGACCAATAGAAATGGGGTGCTCAGAAAAAAGTTTGGCAGAGTTTTGGAAAGAAGAAAAGAGCTTGGAGAAAGCATATTTGGAGGGTCCCTTTTTATAGATGGAGCCAATAGCAGACTGATAGTGACAGTCATACCATCCGATAGTGGGTCACTCGGAGCCATATGGGGTTTGCTACAGAGAGAGAGGTGTTGCCAAACTAATAGTGACAGCCATACCGTCTGATCGTGGGTTGCTCAGGGCCACGTGGAGTTTGTTATAGAGAAAAAGGTATCACCAGACTGATAATGGCAGTCGTAACCATCCGGTAGTGAGGTCACCTATAGCAGATTGATAAATGACAGTCGTAACCGTCCAGAAGAAGTAGGCATTCGGAATCCAATTGAAGAAGAAGTCCGAAAGATGTTTGGCTCCTATAGATATCCGATTGAAAGAGAAGTCTAAAAAAAGTTTAGCTCCTATAGAAATTCGACTGAAGGAGAGGTCCAGAAATAGTTCGGCTCCTGAAGAAATTCGACTGAAGGAGATATCCAGAAGGAGTTCAGCTTCTTGAGGAATCTGACTGAAGGAGAAGTTCGAAAGAAGTTCGACTCCTAGAAGCATCCAACTGAAGAAAAAATTTGGAAGAAGTTCGACTCCTGGAGGAATTTGGCCGATGGAGAAGTTCGACTGGGGTTCGCCCACTGGAAGAATTCATCTGAGGTTTGATCGCTGGAAGAATTCGGCTGGGGTTCGGCTGTTGGAGGGATTCGACTACCGAAGGAGTTTGGCTAGTGTTCATTCGCTAGAGAAAGAATTTTCAATCGAAGCTCTTTCGTGATTATCAGTTGCATTAGGCTAAGCATTAGACTGAACTTTGATGGGAGCGGGGTTTATCCCCAACACCCTCCATACCTATTTTTTAGATATTTTTCATAAAAAATCTCTTTCTTTCTAATTTTCATGCCTCCTTTCTCCCTCCAAATCATATTTGGAAGTTAGGTGGAAGACCAAGTCAAAGGAGGAATTGGTTTTGCTTAGGATTCTATGAGATAGAATCTTTATTGACCAAAATATTTTTCCTTGAGTGTCACTCCCTCTTTTAATTAATTCTTCTCTTATTCTATAAAAATAATCTTCTTTTTTGTGTGCCCTTCCTTGCTGGTCCACGCCAAAAATTATGGAGGAGGCACCCAAGAGTTGGACGCCCCAACAACTTTCCATGTTTGGATATTCCTAGTCTAAAAATTTTAGCTAACTTGGACTCTTTTTTTTTTCTATTTATTGGATGAATTTTGTTCTAATTTTTCATACAATACAGAGTTTTGGGAGAGGTTTGGGGTGAGCAAATATCAGAGAAAGAGGGTCTTTGGGCGTGGGGGTTCCATAGGCACCAAACTAGATGTCTAGGTGAGAGAAAAGAGAAGAAGAAGAGGGTCTTCTTCTAGGACTGTTTTATTTTCAAACTCCCCTCCTTTCTTTTGAGTTTTTTTGAGAGAGTCTTAAATCAGCAAACTCTCATCTTCCTTCTCATATTTTGAAGAGTTCAAATTTTGAAGAAGAGAGCATCGGATCGACCGTCGAAGAAAGATCAGCATAGTACTAGCATGTTGTGCTGATTTTCTACATCGGACTTCAGATTAGAGATCGTAGGCTCATGTGGATGACTCCGAGAGGCTGGATGTGTGTACGGCTCATAACTTCATCCTCAAGCCTAGATCAGCAAGTTAGAATGTCTAAACTTGCTCACGTAAAAAATCTTATATATAAACTTCATATCTGCATTTGATGTAGTGTAGATCTAGGTTGATTTGATCAATTTTTTCTTTCTTATTTGATTTTAATTTTTGATTTAATATCATGCCTTAATCATGTAATAGATTTAGAATCTAGGTGTTTACAAGATTATTTAAATAAATTTTAGATTTATTTAAGTCTTCTGCTATAAGATCTTTAAAAGTTTTAGGATCTACCTATGAAATCCTAGATCTGGTTCCTTCAATTGGTATCAAAGCCTAGGTTCTTATTACATAATTTTTGTGCATGTCTAGATTATTTTTTAGATTAGATCTAATTTATAATCTAAATATTAAATCTAAAATTAAAAATAATAATAATAATAATAATAAAATATTTTAGAGTGTATAGACTGCTATAAGGTTATCCTGCTATAAGGTTTACCTCTTACAATAAATAGATTATCCTAGTACGTGCTGATCATAAAATTTTAGATTAGATCTAAGAGATTTTATAATCTGATTAAAAATATTTTAATCTAATTTTAATCATCATAAATGTGTTAAATTTGATCTAAGAAGATTTATGATTGATTATTATTAAAATTGTTTCAATTACATGAACTTATTTAGATTAGATCAAAAGTAGTTTTATGTTTATTTTACTTGCATATTGATTATGAATCAAACATGCAAATTGGTTGATAAAATATCATGTTGTAAAAATATTTTACAAACATGAAAATCATTTTCAAAAAGTCGAACTCCAATCCTTAGTCCAAAACTTAATTGAGAATTAAGAAGTTGATTGATTAGGATCTAAGATTGTCAATTGAAGATCCTAAGACACAAATCATAACACATTGGATTAAATGGGTTAGTAGGATTAGGTCCATTAATTGGGTTAGACCTAGGGTTAGATTAAAGAATAGACTTAATTAGAGAATTGACTAAATCTAATCAATTATTGTCTTAGATTAGATCAAGGATTCTCTAAATCAATTACAATAGTTGTAGTTGGTCAAGTCCATATCTTTAACAAGACCTAAGATGGACTTGATTCTTGGCTATGCGGTTTAGCACAAACTGCTAGGTTGATCTAATTGAAATTAATTATACCAGTTGGTGTCTAAGATAAATCAGATCAGTAGTTTTTAATTGGCAGTCCGCTTATTTGGCCATTTCTGATGGTGTCTAAGGTAAGCCTAACAGACCCTTCCACTGATCGAACTTACCTGACCTCTTGATGAGATTATGTTTTTATCGGATCGCTTGATTATTCGAGCTAATCCATGTCAACTAGGTAAATCAGTTTGACTGATTTAGGTACTCCTAGACCAGCCTATTAATGATCTCCCTTAAGCTGACTTGGTGAAGTTAGTGGAAGGATCATGATAAGCTGGTTAATCTGACCTACTTACTTCTATAAATAAATTCTCTAAAATTATTAGGTTCCTAAAATGAAATAGTTATATGATAACTGGATCATAGCCTCCCATTAAAGTGGATGATAATGGGTCCATCAATTAGATAATCATTAGAGGCCCAAAGGCCTGATGCTTATCGGTTGATGAAATTATCATTCATTATATGATCTTTTGGATACATCTTTCTAAATGGTGGTTAGGTGGGCCAACCAAAGTTGGGCCTGATCATTCATTGGTTGGATGGGCCAAGTATGGTCATGTTAATGGTTGGACCTAACCAAAGCCAACTGATCAAGGCCTAGAGCAAAATTTAATTACTAAAAATTATTTTAAAAAATAATTAGTTATGAACCTACCCTTAGATGTACATGGGTGAGCCAACCAAAATTGGGCTTGTGTACAGTCTATGTGGATTCTAGTACCCACTAAGGAATTAGGATAATTCCTCGAATTGAAGGTAGAGGCTACCAATTTGAATAAAATAGTGGGAGAAATCTTTTGATTAAAGTCCAAATCTTTAGGTTTAATGAATCAATTACTAATTAAGTTTTGGTTTTTCTTTGTGCAGACATGGTCACTTCTCTATCGCTCCGATCATTATTGGATAATGATAAGTTGATGGGATCTAACTTCGGTAGCTAGTACCAAAAGTTGAAGATTATCCTGAAGCATAAACAGATCCTATATGTGCTGATGGATCCTACACCTAAGGAGCTAGCTATCAATGCACATGGAACAGTCAGAGATACTTATCAAAAGTAGCTCAGTGACCAAATCACAATGCACTGCATTATGCTGGCTGCGATGAGTGATGAGTTCAGTCGCAAGTTTGAGATTGCTCGACCAAACAAAATGCTCCAAGTGTTGGAGGATTTTTTTGGCACATCCGATAACGTTGAGAGGCACAAGACTAGTTGTGTCATCTTCAACACCAGAATGCAGGATGGTGCCTCTATCACTGATCATGTATTGTATATGATCAAGCTGATAGAGTCCTTTAGCAAGCTCAACTTTCTCTTGCACAAACAACTTGGAAAACACGGAATACTGAACTCGCTGCCCAAGTCTTATCTCCTATTTCTTACACATTATAAAATATTAAAGTCTAAAGTGGACTACCATGGGTTACTGGGGTTACTTCAGAACTTTGAGAAGGATCACCAACTCCATAAGGAGTCGGTGAACTTCGTGGGAGGTTCGTCTTCTCGTTCTCGATCCTTTGGAAAAGAAAAGAAGAACAAGAAGAAGAAAGCCAAGAATGTGCATGTTCATGCTAGGACACCTGTGCAGGCTCAGACCCCAAAGACCAAGTCAGATAAGAGTCAAGCCGAATGCTTGTTTTGCAAGAAATGAGGGCACTGAAAGAGGAACTATCCTCAGTACATTATCTCCCTAGATTCGAACAGGCAAAGAAAGAAGCAAGCTATTGCTGGGTAAGATATTATATGATAACTCCTTATAATTTTTTTATTTATGATATTACTGATTGGGTATTGGATATCGGTAGTCCTTACCATATTTGCAATTCATTGCAGGGGTTACAGGTCAGTAGAAGATTCGAGCAATGCAAGAGATTTCTGAATGTAGGAGATGGAGGACCAGTTTCAGTTCTAGCTTTAGAAATTTTGAAATTTGTATTTGAAACTCATATCGTTGTTCTTAGTGATTGTTATTTCTGTCCTAGTTTCTTTTTAAATATCATTTCTATAGGCCTTTTGGTCATGAATAATTATGAAATTTTAATAAAGAAACAAGTTTGTAATGTCATTGTGAATGGTGTTACTGCTTTCTGTGGATAATTGAATAATGGTGTATATATGTTATTATAACCTATTAATATAGTCTATTCTACTGGCAAGCATCCTAAATTAGATAGTGTATCAGATATCTACTTATGGCACTGTAGGCTAGCTAATATAAATAAGAACAGGATAAACAGGTTGACTCAAGAGAGAATCCTCGAAATTAATGATTGTGAATCACTTCCAACCTATGAGTCTTGTCTTCTTGGTAAAATGATCAAGTCATCTTTTATTGAAAAAGGTAAGAAAGCCAATGAGCTCTTAGGTCTAGTACATATTGATGTATGTAGACTAATGAGCATAAGTGCCAGAGATGGATGTCTACTTCATCACTTTCATAAATGATCTATTCAGATATGGATATGTCTATCAGATAAAACATAAATCGGATTCTTTTGAAATAATCAAATAATTTCAAAGTGAAGTAGAAAAATAAACTAGAAAGAGTATTAAAACTCTTCGATCTGATCGAGGAGGAGAATACCTTTCTGATGAGTTTCTCATATATCTAGGAGAGAATAGAATTCTCTCTCAATGGACTCCTCCTGAAACATCACAGCATAATGATATGTCTGAAAGAAGGAATCAGACTCTATTAGACATGGTCCGATCTATGATGGGATTTATCAGCTTGTCGATATCCTTCTAGGGATATGCATTCGAATCGACTTATTATCTATTAAATAGGATTCCAAGTAAATCTGTAATTAAAATGCCATATGGGATATGAAAAAGGCGTAAGCCAGCACTTTCACATCTTAGGATTTGGGGGTGCCTGGTTTATATCAAACAATTAGTTACAAACAAACTTGGACCTAGGTCTGATGAGTGTACATTCATTGGGTACCCAAAAGAGATCAAAGAATACTATTTCTACCATGCTGATGAACAAAAGGTATTCGTCAGCCTTAGGACAATCTTTTTGACAAAAGAGTTCCTTGATGAAGGAACTGTTGCCTCTAAGGTTGAACTTGATGAAGTTCAACAGGTAGAAAGTTCGACACAGAATGTTGAACCTAAGTCAAATTTGATCATATCAGATCCGGAGCCTAGCAAACTCGTACCATTAAGATGATTCAATAGAGTACCTCACCATCCGAATAGATACTATGAATTCTTGATCCAGGATGGTGATCCCATCGAACTCAATGAGAATGATGAGAACCCGATCACTTATATGGATGCGATGTAGAGATCCGACTCTTAGAAATGGCTAGAAGCTATGAGATCCAAAATGGATTCCATAAAGGTCAATGATGTATGGACATTAGTTGACCCACCTGAAGGGGTTAAACCCATTGGGTGTAAATGGGTCTTCAAAAGAAAGAGAAGTGCAGACGAAAAGGTGGAGACCTATAAAGCCCGTCTGATTGCTAAGGGGTATCGTCAATGTTATGGTATTGACTATGATGGGACGTTCTCCTCTGTGGCAATGCTCAAATCCATTCGGATCATGCTTGCCATTGCTGTCCATCGGGACTATGAAATCTGACAGATGGATATGAAGATAACTTTTCTAAATGGAAAGCTGACCAAAGAAATGTATATGATACAACCTGAAGGATTCACATCCACAGATAAGTTTAAGGTGTGCAAGTTTCAGAGATCCATTTATGGATTGAAGTAGGCATCTCAGAGTTGGAACATGCATTTTGATAAAGTGATCAAAATATATGGCTTCATTAAGAACGAAGAAGAATCCTACATTTATAAATGGGCAAATGATCCAGCAGTGGTATTTCTTATTTTGTACGTAGATGATATTCTCTTAATCGAAAATGGCATCTCCGCACTATAAGAAATAAAAGTCTGATTGTCATCATAGTTCTCCATGAAAGACTTAGATGAAGCATTCTACGTCCTAGAGATGAAGATCTGTAAGAATAGATCTAAAAGGATGCTTGGTATATTCCAATCCTCGTACATAAAAACTATGGTGAAGAGGTTCAGCATGGAGAATTCCAAAAAGGGCTATCTTTCAATAGGCCAAGAAATTTCTCTTTAAGAAGGATTATCCGACAACTCCTGAAGAGAGAGAGCGTATAAGTAGAATTTTATATGCTTCGACAGTAGGGTCTATTATGTATGCAATGACATATACAAAATCAGATGTGGCATACTCACTAGGAGTAGTGAGTAGATACCAGTCTGATCCTAGAGAAAATCGCTGAAAGGTGGTTAAAACCATCCTTAAGTATTTGAAAAATACTAAGGATCAATGGTTGATTTATGGTGAGTCAGATCTGAAGCTTGTGGGGTTTACAGACTCCAGCTTTCAATCTGATCATGATGACAGTAAAAATATGTTAGGATATATCTTTACTCTAAATAATGGAGCCATCTACTGAAAAAGTTTTAAGTAGTATATAGTAGCTAACTCTATTTGTGAAGAAGAGTACATGGCAGCATTAGATGCAGTAAAAAAAGCTATGTGGTTGAGGAAGTTCATCACCGAGCTCAGAGTAGCACCCTCCATTGATGGTCCAGTCCTACTCTACTGCAACAGCACTAGCGCCATAGCTCAAGCAAAGGAATTGAAGGCACACCAGCGAGCAAAACACATTCTACATTGCTTCCATTTGGTCCATAAGATCATGGATCGTGGTGATGTCGACCTTCAGAAGATCGACGAAAAGAAGAACCTAGCCGACCCATTCACTAAAGCCTTGACAATCAAGAAGTTCGACAACCATAAGTCGAAGATGGATATTAGATACTATGCCGAGTGGCTTTAGAATAAGTGGGAGTTGTTGAAAATTGTGTCCCAAAATCAATCGTCAGTCTGTTGATGGTTGAGATATTGTAATTGATTTATTAATTAATAAAAAATATTTTGGCATCTTTTTATCATAAGTTTACATCATCTAATGAACTTCATCTTCTAACTAACTTTATTATTGTGATGAAGTCCATAGAACTATTTAGTTTCAATAAAGAGAGGATTTATCGATTAGTCCTTAAATGAATTCACGATCCAAATGATAAACTGTTAATTAGGACGACAGCTCTATCGAGCATAGGTCGTTGTATGCCATATTGGTTGGTTGTCCTCTTAATCAAGGTAGTGTGGAGATACTGATATGGCATACAGATGTAAGATGTATGGGTATATCATCATTGAAACGTGACCAACTTTAGAGTATTCTGCTAGAGTATGGGATATAATCTAAATATGACAACTTTAGAGTATGTCTCTTGATGGAATATAGGTATAAGTATTCTCTTAGAACCTGAGATCACCTCAGTGGCTTGCAAGCAACTCACTATGCTTTGGTACTAGGACTAACTGAATTTTTAATTCAGCAATAGAAAGCTTCTGGGCATAGTCAAGTACTTCTGAAGTTGGAGTGTGATCAAGATGGAATTGACCACTCCAAGAGTTGGAGAAGAATGTATCACTATATTTCAAAATAGCAAAACCTTGAACAGGGTAATCCATCCACATGGATTTGGTATTTTGAAATATAATATGGACAGCCTAATCAGAAGTTATACATTGAACTCTAATGTGTCCTACAAGCATGATGGTCAAGAAGATGAATTATATGGAAACTATATCCGCATGAGTTCTAAGGATGGTGTTCTATACCTTCGACCTATCCGATCGTCGGATATCATTGCTAGATAATCATTTTGTTTGGTATAGAAATTTATTTTTGTACTACTAACTTAGGTTCAGACCTATGAGGTCACATACATTAGAGCTTATAATCTGATCGGATGATTGATCAACGATTAAGAATCGTTCTAGGGTTAAATAATCAATACGATTGGTGTTTAACCTAGTGTAAGTATTGCAGGAGGATCGACTAGCAATTAGATTGCTAATTAACTTAATTTGATTAAGCTAATAGGCTGAGATTAAGTCTAATTAAATATAATTTAATTAGATTTGGTTTGTGATTGATTGGATAAGCCAAGTGTAAGGAAGAACTAGTCCTAGTCTAACTAGGACTCGGATTAACCTAATTTTCTAATTTGATTAGAAAATAAATTAGAATTAAATCTAATTTAATCTAATTTAATTAAATTCTTAAATGGATTAGGGTCTTATTTAATTGGATTGGTTTAATCTTGATTTTATTTAGTTAAAAGATCTTGTTTGACCAAGTCAAAATAGGAGTCCTGATGTGACTAGGACTCCCTATCTCCTTGCGCCACCTTGGTTCCAACACCCCCCATACCTATCTTTTAGGTATTTTTGATGGAAAATCCTTTTCTTCCTAATTTCTATGCCCCCTCTCTCCCTCTAAGTCATATTTGAAAGTTAGGTGGAAGACCAAGTCAAAGGAGGAATTAGTTTTGCTTAGGATTCTATGAGATAGAATCCTTGTTGATCAAAATATCTTTTCTTGAGTGCCGCCCCCTCTTTTAATTAATTTTTTTTCTTATTCTATGAAAATAATCTTCTTTTTTGTGTGCCCTCTCTTGCTAGTCCAAGCTAAAAATTATGGAGGAGGCACCTAAGAGTTGGGCGCCCCAACAATTTTCCATGTTTGGATATTTCTAGTTTAGAAATTTAACCTAACTTGGACTCTTCTTTTCTTCTATTTATTAGATAAATTTTATTCTATTTTTTTATAAAATACAAAGATTTGGGAGAGGTTTAGGATGTGCAAAAATCAGAGGAAGAGGGTCCTTGGACGTGGGGGTTCCATAGGCACCAAACTAGCTATCTAGGTGAGAGAAAAGAGAAGAAGAAGAGGGTCTTCTTCTAGGGCTATTTTATTTTTAATCTCTCCTCCTTTTTTTTGAGTTTTTTTGAGAGAGTCTTGGATCAGCAAACTCTCATCTTTCTTCTCATATTTTGGAGAGTCCAAATTTCGAAGAACGGAGCATCGAATCGATCGTCGAAGAAGGATCAGCATAGTACTAGCATGCTGTGTTGATTTTCTGCATCAAACTTTAGATCAGAGATCGTAGGCTCGTGTGGACGACTCCTAGAGGTCGAATGCATGTGCGGCTCATGACTTCATCCTCAAGCTTAGATCAGCAAGTTAGAACATCTAAACTTGCTCAGGTAATAGATCTGATATATAAACTTCATACCTACATTTAATGTAGTGTAGATCTAGGTTGATTTGATCAACCTTTTTCTTTCTTATTTGATTTTAATTTTTGATTTAATATCATATCTTAATTATGTAATAGATCTGAGATCTAGATGTTTACATGGTTATTTAAATAAATTTTAGAATTATTTAATTCTTTCGCTGTAAGATCTTGAAAAAGTTTCAAGATCTATCTGTGAAATCCTAGATCTGGTTCCTTTATGCAGAACATGTCTTGGCCCTGTGTTTGCAATGCTACCTAAATCATTTATCGATTTGAGCACTCTGCATGTCAAGATCGGAGACCTTTCCTCGATTTGAGTACTCTGTGTGTCGAGATCAAAGCATGTAGGATATGTCTCGGCCCCATGTTTGTAATGCTGCAAGAACCTTTCCTCGATTCGAGCACTCTACATATCGAGATCGAAAAGTATAGGATACGTCTCAGCCCCATATTTATAATGCTGATACAACCTTTCCTCGATTCGAATACTCTGCATGCCAAGATAGGAGACCTTTTCTTAGTTCGAGCACTTTGCATGCCAAAACTAAAGCACGCATGGCATATCTCGATCCCATATTTGCAATACTGTCCAAACTTTTTCTCAATTCGAGCAATCTACATATCGAGATTGGAAATCTTTGCTTGGTTCGAGCCCTTTGTATGTTGAGATTAGAGTATGTAGGGCATGTTTTGGTCCTATGTTTGCAATGCTACCAGAATCTTTGCTCGATTCGAGCAGTTTGCATGCCGAGATCGGAGTGCATAGGTACGTCTCAGTCCTATATTTGTAATGCTGACAGAACCTTTCCTCAATTGGAGCGCTCTTCATACCGAGATTGGAGACCATCCCTTAGTTTGAGTGCTCTACATGTCGAGACTAAAGCATGCAGGGCACATCTCGATCTCGTATTTGAAATACGGTCCGAATCTTTTCTTGGTTCAAATGCTCTGTGCACCGAGATCAAAGTACGCATGGCACGTCTCAGCTCTGTATTTACAATCCAAACCTTTTCTCGATTCGAGTGCTCTACATGCCAAGATCGAAGCGCGTAGGACATGTCTCGATTTCATGTTTGTAATGTTGCCCAAATCTTCACTCAGTTCGAGTGCTCTGCATGTCGAGATCAGAGCACGTAGGATATGTCTTGACCCTATGTTTGCAATGCTACCCAAACCTTCCTTCGATTCGAGCGCTCTACATGCCGAGACCCAAGACCCATACAAATTAATACTTACTTAATTAATTTTTTAATTTTTAATTATATTTAATTAATTATTTTAAATAAAAAATTAATTTTTAGTGACTGTATGTTAGCTGTCGTTAATACTCTTAATAGAAGAAGGCTACCATATAGGACTGAGGCATAGACTGGCATGTAGGAATTAAGGTGCTAGGAGGCATACACGAGCAAAGATTAAGGCTCGGGGATGTGGTCACGGATGAGAGCTTGGAAAGATGGGCATTAGGCTAGGGAGGTAGGAGGCAGTCGGTGGCTCGGAGTGGCAAGCTGGGTGCAGTTAGAGGGAGGTAGGTAGGGGGAAGCCACCAGTCAGGAGAGAGAGAGAGGATGGCGGGGGGATTGAAGGGTGGGGGAGGGGGTGGCGGGTCAGGATTTCGGAAAGAAGGTAGGGAGGTCGGGAGCTTACGATCGGAGGCTCGAGAGGTGGGCCAAGTGCAACTAGGGAAAAGCCACGACCGAGGGAGAGAGGAGATGGCAGGGGGATTGAAGGGTGGGGAGGGGGTGGCGAGCTAGGATTTTGAGAAGGTGCATGTGAGGAGGCTGGGAGCTTGCGACCGAAGGCCTGAGGAGGCGGGAGCTTGCGTCCAGGGGCTCGGGGAGGCGAGCTGGGTGTAGCCAAAGAAGAGGTAGCTGAGGGAGAGAGGGGATGGTTTTGGGGACCCGAAGGATGGGGGGGAGAGAGGGTTGACGGGCTGGGGTTTTGGATAGGCGGATGGTTGGAAGCTTGTATTCGGAGGCTCAAAAAAGTAGGAGGTAGTCGGGAGAGAGAGGGATAGCGGGAGACCGAAGGGCAAGGGTGAAGGGGTGGTGGGCTAGGATTTCAAGGAGATGAGTTGGGAGCTTGCGGTCGGGGGATCGGAGAGGTAGGAGGCGGCTGGAGTCTTGGGGAGGTGGGCTGGGTGCAGCTGGGGGAGGCGGCCGGAGGAGAGAGGGGAAGGTTTGGGGATCAAAGGGCAAGAGAAAGGGGGTGGCGAGTTGGGCTTTCAAGAAGATGGGAGGAGGCCGGAAGCTTATAGCCGAGGACTTGAGGAAGCAAGCCACGTGCAGCCAGGGGGAGACAGTTGGGGGCTTGGGTAGGTAGGAGCAACTGGAGGCTTGAGAAGGCAGGCTTGGTGCAGCCGGGGGGATGCCGTCGATCAGAAGGAGAGTTGGGGTGGTGGGGGGACTGAAGGGCGAGAAAGAGGGTGGTGGCGGTGGGAAATAAAAATATCGAGGGATAGAAAAATGAGGATGCGGTGGATGGTAGGATGAGAGAAAATAAGGGAGCGGTGTGTGGTGGTGTAGGAAAAAACAAGAGTGCATGCTGAGATGGAGAAAAATGAGGATGGGATGATTATTAACGACAGCATCTTCCGTCGCTAATAATATTTTTTCATCGCTAATGCGAAAAATATTATTAGCAATGGCAAAGTACCATCGATAATAAACTCTCCATTGCTAATAATTATATTTTTAAAATAATATTCTTTAAAAATTTTAGGGATGATAAGTTTGCCATGCTAATAATAAATTTTTTAATATTAATTTTTTTTCTCCTAGATCATTTTTTGGAAGGTTGAAAATCAATATTGAATTTTATTAAATTTTTTAACTTAATTAATTTATGGATCAAGTTTTAATTAATTAAATTATATTTAATTTAATTAGGCTTGACTTAATTTGAGGTTAATTGGGTTTTACTATTCCAAGTAAAATTTGGATTCAAAATCTAATTGAATTAGGTTTGACATAATTTCAAATTGGATTCAAATTGAATCTAAATTAAAAATTATTTTTTCAATTAACTTAAATTATATTAAATTTAATTAAGTTTGTCTTAATTTGAAGGTAATTAAATTTTATTATCCAAGTAGGTTTTGTATTTAAAGTCTAATTGAATTAGGAATGATAGATTTTTGAATTGAATTCAAATCGGATTCGAATTAGATTCGAATAGAATCTAAATTAAAAATTATTTTTTATAATTAATTAAATTAGACTTAACTTAATTTGAAGGTAATAAGATTTTAAAATCTAATTAAGACTTGGATTCAAAGTTTGATTGAATTAGGGTTGATAGAATTTTAAATTAGATTCGAATCAAAAATAAATTAAAAACTATTTTTTTCTAATTGAGTTAAATTAAATTAAATTTAATTAGAATTATATTAATTTAAAGATAATTAGATTTTACTATCTAAGTAGAATTTGGATTAAAAGTTTATTGAATTAGGATTGATAGGATTTTGAATTGGATTTAAATCGAGCTCAAATTGGATTCAAATTGAATCTAAATTAAAAAAATATTTTTTAATTAATTTAAATTAAATTTAATTTAATTAATCTTAATTTAATTTAAAACTAATTAAATTTTATAATCTAAGTAGGACTTAAATTCAGAGTCTAATTAAATTAGATTTGGCAGAATTTTGAATTAAATTCGAATCGGATTCAACTTGAATTTAAATCAGAGTTGGGTTGTAATCAGGATTATTAGTGACGATAAATTTTTATCGTTAATTATATCATCAATAATATTTTTAAATATTTTTTAATTTTTTATTAAGATTTTTTTAAAAAAATTATTAGCGATAAAAAAATTTTCGTCGCTAATAAGCAAAATCTACCATCACTAATAATTATTTTATATTTAAATATTATAAAAAATTTAAATAACTTTAGCGATGGCTTAAGCTATCGCTAATAATGATAATGCCATCGCTAATCATTCATTATTAGTGTCGATAATTTTTCATTGCTAATACGATAAATTTTTCATCTCTAATATTTTTAATATTTAAATATTAAAAAAATTATACTTTCATTGATGTTATTTTTTATCACTAATAATTAAATTTTTACCACTAATAGTATTAGCGATAGTTTTTTTTTTTCGTTGGTGTTGTGATGGCAAAATTTGTTATTAGTGATGAAAATTTTTGCCATCGCTAATGTCGTCACTAATATTTAATTTTCTTGCAATGACCATGCATGGCTACCTTAGTTATTTCTTGGAGGATATTGAGAATATTGTACTCTGACAAGCTATCTATATTTCATTCGTAGATTACTGTGGTGAGTAATAGTTTTCGGTTAAAGGCTTTTCTTCAAAGCTCGAGTTCGGCATGGAAGGTCTGGACCAGTATGGTCTTTATGGATTTGGGCCATACTATTTTGAAGAATTTGCCCAACTTTTGATTTTGTTAATTTCTAGATTTAGGTTAAATATTTTTGGATCAGATAGATAGGCTAGATTCAGAAGTAGAGTCTTCATTTTGGGTTTGGTCCATGGACTGACTTTGGGTATCATTTTCTTGTATTAATACAAAAATAGTTAGTTTATGCCTTAGGTTGAAAGGAGGATGTTCTTTGTCAGGGGTATCTAAAATAGAGTGAATTAATTTAAGGATTTCTAAATGATTATTAATTTCTTTTAGAAAATCTTTTTCCTGGAATTCTTCATTACATTTTTTAGGTATTTCAAAAGGTTTAAATATTGGTATAGTACTTGAAGATTTAGGTTCTTGAGATTTTTTTTCTATTTTTTCTTTTATCCTTGTGTGTTGGTCTCCTATTATTTTGAGATTTTGGTTGATAAAATTATTTTATTCTATAATATTTTTGATGTCCCTATGATTGACAGGCTCAGGTGGATTAGTTTTGATTTTGACTGGGCTTGAGTTTCTCTAACAAGGATTTTTATTTCTTAGAAAGGATGATGAATCTTTTCAACTACCCTACTTTTACCATCTTGCTAGGAAATTAATTTTTTTTCTTTTATCATATTTAATTATTTTGGTCTATTATCCATTTCGAACTGGTCAAAGAATCTAATATGGTCCTTGATAAATGCTTAATATTTGGTTTGGATTTCATCTCTTATGTTCTATTATAAGTTTTAAAGAAATTTTTTATTTTGGTTTTATTATATTCAGCATAGAATTTTGTTCTAAGAAGGTCTTTATCTATGGTGAATTTTATGTTGATAACATTGATTTCTGGATCAGCCATTTGAGAGTAGGTTGGAGACATGTTTGGAGATTCTACTCAGGTTGGCTCATGGTAGACAAGTTGAGGTATGCTGGCCTAGGGTCAACTTGGGCTAGATTGATATTTATTGAGCAAGTTTGCCTTGATGGGACAATAGAGGGAGTTGGTATTGAAGAAAGAGCAGGATTCAATCCTACAACTATCACTCCATTCCATCCTCATTCTGTTAAACAGAATTGAAACATCACCTTTTTGTGTTGTGGTGATTGTGTCTCAAGTTGGCTGTGCTCTTATCTAATTGCTAGGGCAGACTTCTTTAGAAGCCAGTCCTCAGAGAGATAAACTTGATCCCAGGTCAATGTATAGGAGATAAAAACATTGCTTTTAGTTGGGTCAATTTGGAAGTAATCTATTTGTCCTAGGACTCTTTTGTTAAGAGATTTTATGTGGTTGAGGGTGTTTACAGTCTCGATATATGACCTAATTAGAACTATAGCTTGGTAGGATCCTGGCAGCATGTTAAGGCCATAGAATTTGATTTCTAATTCTAATGCTTTAGGATATCCTATCTTTGATTTTGATAGTTAGCTCCATATTGCAGTTATAATAGACATGACCATCAAACAAACTTAATTCTACCATTCCTAGGATTGAGTCTTGATAATTAATAAACCTAGCGTCCTTAAGGCACATTAAAATGGCACTATTAATATATCTTCTGATCAGAAGTTTTACTATTATTTGGACTAATCCCAAATGGAGAAACTCATTTTATTCTTAAGATTTGAAATTAATTCTTGGCTGATTAGGGGGATGAGCTCATGCTCTTTTGAGATTGTGATTGTTTTTTCTACCATTTTTATTTTTTATCCTAGAATCTGGTATTAACTAAGTTGGTTTTGCAAATAGATTTAAGGGGTTACTTTTGGGACTAACAATTATTCTATCTTTTCTTTTATAAGGTCTACTACATCCATGGATTTCCTTTTCCCCTGAAAGAAGAAGTGGAAGAATTTCTAGATAAAAAACTCATCTACGTAGAAATCTAAAATATCGATTTAATGACTATAATACTTTCCTAGTTTGAACAACATGAACTATATATATATAAAAAATCCGGTCAAATCAAAACTCTATAATAGGGATCCTATATTAATGATCCAAACCATTGAATGTGATCTACTATCTCAAAATTATTTGAACATAAAAAATTATATGATTTGATGATCCCTAGTCTATGCATCAAGTACTCAAAAATAAAAAAGTCAAAATAAAATTAAATTAGATATATTTTTTGATCACTTGATGCATAAAATAGAAATCTTCAAATCAAATAATTTTTAGTATATAAGTAGTTTTGAAACAGTAGATCACATTCAATGGCTTGGATCATTGATGTACGACTTTTATTATTTAATTTTAATCTAACTAAATTTGAGCTTAAATTCTATCGATCCTATCCAAGTCTGCCTTTGTATATATATATATATATATAATAGAGGCTATGTCTACTATGTGTATACCGAAGTTATTTTCAATGCTTGAAAAGCTTGAGATTACAACTTATTCACATGTACAAAAATATATGAAACTTTCATTTCAAGAACATGAAAGACTATAAGATATTTCTATAACAAATTACAACTTCAATAAATCTACATGCAAGATATATGAAAAGTTAATTTTTTTAAATATTTAAAAAATTTATTTTAAGAATATGATAAAATAGCTGATATTAACAGAAAAAGTGCGTGAGAGAATAGAGTCGAAAGTTGCTTTTTTATATAAAAATTCTCAAATGATATCCAACAAATCTACCATCCGTCGCATGTTTGCGTGTTTTGTGCATGGTAGGATAAATTTTGAGAAAAAAAATCTACTGTAAGGAAATCAACCTAATCAGGGACTCTTAACCCCTACATATATTTTTATTTATGGTTCCTTTGCAAAAAAAAGCATCTTATGAGTAATGACGGCAACTATATCTTGCTTAAATTTTTGTCTCCACCCGTTTAATTAGGGTGTTTCTCTGTACACGTGCCCACTGCCCCATCCAATAACGGACATGGTGATAGCTGTTTGTCTGGTAGTAGGCACTGCAACTGCCTGAAGTTTGGTGCATTAATACCGTCTCGGATGGGATGTTCAAATGCCAGAGAGAGAAAGTTCCCCAAGTGGAAGCTATGGGAAAAAAACTTTTTTGTTTATTTTTTAAAAAGATTAATAGTTACAAAATTGTCTTGTCGTTTGCTACAAAAGATGTACGCGCGCGAAGACGGCTCATAGGCCAACAGTCCTGGGTTTGCCTGAAAAAATTAATAGGAATAGGCCGAATTTTCTGTTGAATAACTCAATCCCGCTCCAACTCAAATTTAAATTTTTAGACCCTAAATTTTTTTTTCAAACCAAAATTTAAATATATAATTTTTTTAAAAATAAAAATTTAAAATAATTAAAAAATTTAATAATATGATTATTTAATATGATGGTTGAGATGATGAGCCTAACTGATCACATAGTTGTGGATCTTGAAAAATTTTATGATCGTACATGGATGACATTCAGAAGGCTCTAAGATCGTTGGTTCAGAAGTTTCTGCACAACTCTTTCCACATGCGCATCGCTCTAGGTCTAGAATATCGAGGCTTGTGAAGATGCCAAAGGATATCGAGGCAGTGGAGAATCAAAGTTATTGCCAAATTCTATGACCAGGCTCTTACTCACCCTCCCAGTGTTGCTGAGCCATCTCTCAAGATCAAGAAAAGACTGAGAAGATGGGTCATCACTGTACCTCAATAACGTACGTTGCATCATACATTTGCATAATTCAAAAATATATTATTGTGATATAAAAATCAGATTCTATAATAACTTAATTAGTAAATAAAATTTAAAATTTTTATCATGATCTATCATAATGTAGAATCTATATAGTCACCAATCCTCCTAAATTGGTATGTGGCCTACCATAACTACAACTAATCTGGTGGATGACCCAACTGTCTTGTCTATAATAAGTAAATAATAAAATTAAATTAATTAAAATATGTATATAAGATTTTTACAGCTCTAGTGAAGAGTTTTAGTATTAATTTTTTACCAATCTATCATCCATAATATGTATGTCGATCGAGCTACTCGTATGTCTGATCGGATTCTATTGGACAGTCTGATTTTGTCGGATCTTTTGCCATCTACTGAAGTACTCCTCGCTGCTCTACTGATCATAGAGGGCCTACCATATATTCGCCCGCATCCAGTGATCCATGAAAAATCTCCAGTTCAATAGGACTAAAAATCAGAGCATTGTATGGCAAACTGCCTGAGGCTACGAGGCCATCTCAAAGCCTCCATGTAGCCACCTCCTTGAAAGTCTAACATCCAGCCTTCTCATCCTGGAAAGTCTCGAATCGGTAAAACTCTTGCAAGATAGAAGCAAGCATGTATTTATATGTAATTAAAATACCAACGTATCATAAATTTAAAAATTAAACTAGTTTTGACTTACTAAAAATATTTCCAAAACTGTATCATGGGCTTCAAATGGTCAGCTAGAAAACTAATTCACCGACCCCAACATCAAGCATCGGATGATGCTGATAACCACACGAGACACTCCAGGCTCTCTAAACATGCTATAAAATTAATTTTAAAAAATAAATATTAACTCTAGAATTATTAAATTCTAAACATATTAATTAAAATTGTAATACTTACGATTGGTTCTGGACGTGGATGAGTTGTCTATCCTCCAACTGAGTCAGAGGTGCCATGAGCAGGGTGGGTCCTCAACTATGACTTTGTGTTTGTGAGTCAGTCACTACTGCATGTGATTGTGGCATGGGGTCACTGATGCCCCCTATCATCCAAACCTAAGCATAAAATATCTAATATAAAGAATATTATATTAGTTAGCTAAGGACAAAATAACAATATCTAAAGTATTAATTAGAGTTTAATTACTATCTGGTATGAGATGTGCGGAACCATGCGAGTTGGCCATATGATTACTCTCTCCTCGAGAGCTTTGTCCTTCGCTAAAATAGCTCCGACCTCTAGAAGACATGATATATAATCTTGAAAAATAAAAATAAAAATCAAAGCAAGCAAATAACCTAAAAATTGGTTCAAACAAAATATCTATCAAAATATAACAAGACGATCAAATTTAACTAACGTGCAATAATAATTGTTAGTTAGCATCTACAATATATCAGTAGAAAAATAATTCTCATCTAGTAATACATGATAATATGTTGGTCTGATGGTCACCTGATTTAGGCATTATCTAATTCTCATCCAGTAGTATATGATAATCTCAGTAGATGAAAATGTGAAGAAGGCTCAGATCTGCTACGAAAAAATAAGATATTGCAAGTTCTTCTACACCTTTAACCATGACGTGGTTGTAAGCGATTGTCTACGATGTAACAGACCATCCAAGCTTGCCCTGCAATACAAGTTTCTTTGTACTTTTAACCATGAGATGGTTGCAAGCGGTTGTCTACGATGTAATAGACCATTCAAGCTTGACCATACAATACCAAGAACAGAATGCATCACCTCTATTTAGGTGCATCTCGCACAGGCAATCATCATAGCCTCTTCAAGCCTCTGGCCACCTCCTCGAGCAACAAACCAAAAGTATAATTTTTTTTAAAAAATAAAATAATAACTTTAAAATAAAATTCATATGATCACGATGTCTAGTTATCTGGCAAGCTTTGAGTCCGCATGCGCGGGATGCACGTCTTGACCGTCTCCATTTGTAATGATGTCCTTTACTTATATGATTATGCTTTTGAAAATGCTGCACTCTTAGTTCAAGGATGGGCTCGTTGTCTTTATAAGAGATGTGTCAATAGAGAAATGCTCGATAATAATATAATAGTTGTCCATTCAAATAAAAATAGATTTATGCCAAACTACAAGCATTGGTACCTGTATAGAAAGACGTGGGAGATAATATGCATGGACGGGAAGCTCTACTTATCCAATACATTTGCTAATATGCAAAAGCTTAATTATGATAGGCTCAAGAATATGATTAGCATATATGGTGGATTTGATCTGATTATCAGTGGAAGCTTATGTAATAATCTTTCAGGTAGCAACCTCCATAGTAATGATGGACTATAGGGGTTGCTATAGTTATAGCCTTGCTTAGCCTCTAGTGGATAGCAACCCTATAAAAGATAAGCATGACAATAACTATAGCAATCCTATGGTCTATCATGACCATAACAGTTGCAATATAAAAGATTATTACATGGACATCCATAAATAATCAGATCAAATACCAAATGTGTTAATCATCTACTCAAGCCTATTACCAATAAGCTCTTGCACATCAGTAAGGTCTTAGACAAGTAGAGCCTTCGAAGATCTTGCAATTATCTCCCACATCTCAATTCTCATATAGGTACCAATACTTATAGTTCAATATAAATCCACTCCTATTAAATAGTTAACTATTTTATTCCGCTCAAACATTTCTTTATTGATGCATTTCTTACAAGAACAATGAGCCTGTCCTTAAACTAAGAGTGCTCCATTCTCAAAAGTATAATCACATAAGCAAAGAACATTATTGCAAATGAGAATAGTTTTCAATGCTATCCAAATCTTTTCTTGGTTTGAGCATTCTATACATATGTTGAGATCGGAGTGTGCAGGACATGTCTCGACCCCATGTTTGTAATATTGTCCGAACTTTTTCTCGATTCGAGCGCTTTGCATATCAAGACCTGAGACCTTCTCTCGATTCGAGTGCTTTGCATGCCGAGATCAGAGCATGCAGGGCATCTCTCAACCTCATGTTTGCAATGCTGCTCGAACCTTTCTTCAATTTAAGTGCTCTGCATATTGAGACCGAAGCACGCAGGGCATGTCTCAACCCCGTGTTTACAATGCTACCCAAATCTTTTATCGATTTGAGCACTCTGCATGCTGAGATTAGAGACCTTATCTTGATTCAAGCACTCTATGTGTCGAGACCAGAGCATGCAGGGCATATCTTGGTCCCGTGTTTGCAATACTGTAAGAATCTTTCCTCGATTCGAGCACTCTACATGTCGAGATCGAAACATGTAGGACATGTCTCAATCCCATATTTACAATTATTGCCTAGCTATGCAACCCAAGAGGAGGGGTGAATTAGATTTTTAAAATTTTAAAGCTAATTTAGAGTTAGAAAGATTATGTGATGATATGCAAATAATATATGATAGGTGTCTTAAGTATAGAGAATAAGTGAATATCAAAAGAGCAAGTATATAACAATATAAAGATAGAGAGAGGAGAAGAACACCATAAACAAACAAGGTTTATAGTGGTTCGATGCCAATCTTACACCTATATCCACTCTCCAAGCTCCTACTTGGGTATTGAAATCTACTAAACGTATTCAAACTGAATACAATATTGAAAACTTTCAACCCTAGCTATTCCAAGATAGAACACTTATTTTTTGGATACAAGCCAATCCAATACAATCCTATTTAAGATTAGGATCAACCTTTTCAAGTTTTAGAATCCTTCCAAAATTTAAAATAACTCAAGGAGCAGAGCATAAGAGTTTATGTCAATAAATACAACTCAAGCTTCTTAAATGAGCAAATAAAAGCTTTAAGAATACTTTATACAATAAAGAGGAAGCTTTTCTGATTTCTCTGAAGGTTGCTGAAGACTTAAATGAGTTTTTGAGGGGTTGGTGAGCTTGAAAATGGAAGCTTTTTTGCTTAAAGTAGACTTTTTGCTTAGGACTGAAATGAATACTTGAATCTCTTCTTTTGTTCCTTCCTTTTTAAAGATTTTATATCCTCTATGATGGCTGGAGAGAAAACAGACCCAATTTGTAGCCGTTGAAGATTCATTTTAGAGCATTAAATGCAGTTGAAAAGAACTGAAAAATAGTTTATTGTGAACTTTTTTCGTCGTATGGGTCGACTCCTAGGTCATCCCCTGCATAGGGATCGACCTGGGGGTCGACCTCTATGATAGAAAGCCAAAAAGTCCATATTCTATAAAATTGATCTTTGAAACAACAGAGGTCGACCCCTGGCACAGGGGATGACCTAGGGATCGACTCTATGCCAGCCAAAGAAATCCATGCCATTCAACCTCTTTTGATAGAGGTCGATCTAGGAATCGATCATTTTTCTTAAAAATTAATTTTCTCTCAAAATATAAATTTAAAAAATATAAAATTGCCTCTAATAGATTACAAATCTTCTGTTCTTGCTCTTGAGGCTTTCGAACCAAAACTTGATAAAATTATGATTTTGCTCCTAAAATATAATAAATTTTTTTTCAAGTCAAAATTATTAATAATTTTTTCAAATATTTTGTAATCATCAAAATCAATTCTTGGAGCAACAATCTCCTCCTTTTTTATGATGACAAAATACTTGAGCATAAGCAAAGATAAAACTTGTAGAAGCATTGATTAAGAATTTCAAGTATTTGAAGGAACATGATGCATCACTTACTTGAATATTATATTCAATTATTTGACTAACATGCATAAAAGATAGTAAGGAGCATCATGAGTAGCTTGATAATTAAATTACTTGTTGCCTTCATTAATTTTATTTTTGTTTATTGCCCAATTTTGTTTGTCAATTTTATTTTGCTTATTGCCTAATTTTGTTTATCAATTTTACTTGCTTATTGCCTAATTTTGTTTGTCAATTTTGCTTTACTTATTATCGAATTTTATTTTTCTACTCTCCCTTTTTGACATCATCAATTAAGATCTTGAAGAATTTTAAAGAAAAAGAGAAAAAGCCTCCCTCTTACATTTTGCCATATGTTTTCCTATTAAAATAATATTTTGTAAGGAAAACAAGATATATACCAATCATATAGGCTAAGCAAGACTATTTACAGTATACTTTAATAGAAATTTAAAACATTCATAAGAGTTAATTCATCCAAATGATATCATCATATAGATATTCCACACACAATAAACTAGAACATAGAGTCATCAATACCACATACAAGTGTTAGAGCATAAAACCACATAAGTCATCAATACATATGTAGAAGTCATGGGTATCCCAAAAAAAATACAACCAATTATGATTTAATCATTAACATATATAAATAACCAAAAGATACAAGGATGACTAAACTAGATCTAGTAGAGGTTACGATTGGATGCATCGAAATCAGATAAAAAGTCAGAAATATGATGAGGAGTATCAAGGTCAAAGTCAGGAGCACGTCTTCGACCACGAGTACATCTGTCATGGCCACGAGTCTAGGTGCGGGCACGAGCAGTTGGACGAGATGGCCCAGGAGCCTAGAAAAAATAGGCTGGGCGAGAAGAGCAATCATAATGGTGTCCAAGTGTCCCAAAGCTCTCGACATGGATTGCATAAGAGTGCCGCTCTAAGCGGAAACAGCCTCACTGAAATCTCTGAACTCTCTCCTCAAAAAATTAAATCTATCCTCCAGAATACCACGTAGTTTGGCTACCTCTGCAGAAAGGTTTGATATCTTAGTGACATCTGCTTGAGGTGAAGGTTAGGCCAAATCTAATACTTACCTCTGAAAATCTAATACCCTACTAGTTAGCCTCAAAACACATCCCTCAAGCTCCTCAATCTATGCAGACTGAGCAGAAAGCATCTAGAAAATAGTAGAGACATGAGGAATTAAAGTTCGATCAGATGGAGGGACAAAATGATAACTCTCTCCCTGAGAAGAACTAGGCATCTATCGAGACATGAGATCTACCATCCGCTGAGATAGGACATCGGCAATTGATTGAAACATCCGGTCAGCTATCATCCTAAGCTGGTCATCTAAGAGTTTGGCAATTGAATCTGTGCTCCCTGATGGTGGTACAGGTGCATCGCTCCTCACAGACATTGAGGGACTAGCCTTATGATCAGATATGAACTGAATGTCAGGAGATGCTCTATGATCATGAGGAGGTGGAGATGGTTCCTCCTCCTCTACTCTCTCCTCCTTCTCTTCTCCCTTAGACCAACCGCCATCTGTCTTTGAGAAATCCATGTGGTGCAATGTATGGTGGTTGATTGTATCTATGTGTGATAATCTGGTGACAGCCTTTCCCTCAAAACTGACTCCGAACCTCCTAAAGACTAAGATAAGGGCCATACCATAAGGCAAGTGAGCCTTTGATCTATTCAGTGTCTCCCTCATGGCCTCAATCATCAAAGCAAGAAGGTTCAAGGAGGTCTCAATGATCATATGGTACATAATGCATACGTCCGTACCAAATAAGAAATCATGCCTGCCACTTCTAGGAACAAATAATTTGGTAACCATGTGATGCAATAGTCTCATTTTTACTGAAAGAATTTTTGCTTCTAACTTGTTTAAACTACCAATAAAATTTCTTCCTAAAATAATTCTTACTTCCTCTTCTTTGTTTATAAGCTTCATACCAGTATAACCCTCATAGGGCAAGTGCAAGATTTATCCCAAAAGAAATGGATCAAGGATAATGTCAACTCCTTTCACAGATGACCTTACTATTCCATTGGAGTAACTTAGGTTCAAATAAAATTTTCTGACGAGATCAACATAAGCATTTTTCTTTAACAGACAGTAAAACTTTCATCCTTGACTCTTAATTTTTGAAACAATAGAAAACCCTTCTTTCTCAAAGAATCCAAAGTCAATATTCTTCCCTGATTCAACTCTTCGATCGAAAAGAGGGATCTTACTTGGAGTGAGAGAGGATGGTGAGGTAGCTAGAGCAGGACTGGGAGCTGAGATTGGAGCAGGAGAGGGCCTGGTTGTCATTCTTTTTCAGCGAACATCTTCCTCTAGGTCACGGATGGACTTTCTCCTCTACGGCAACTTCATCTTAGGTGCCATTGAGAGCAAAGGGACCTTGAATCCCACTAGAGAGTCTTAAGGAGAAGTGGAATAGAGTAGATTTTGAGAGGGTGAGGAAGGATTTTAATGGTGGTAGCCGATAATGGATTTTGGAGTGAGGATTTGGTAGAACCCTTGAATCCACTCAAAATGGAAGGAAATGGAGAGAGATTTTGGATCTTTAAGGGGCGATTTGGAGGAAAAATTTGAAGAAATGATGATTTTTAGTAGATTTTTGCTGATTTAGGGAAGGAATAAATATGGGTTTTGGATGGTTGAACAATGCAATAGGGAAAGAAGGTGAAGAGGGGTTGGCCCGTTCGATCAGAAGTTTCCAAATAAAAGGCCTGATGGATTTTTTTTAGGAAAAAGACTAAAATGCCCTAGAGTCATCCCCTAGGTTGACCCATGGCACATAAAAAATCAAAAAAATAATGAAAAAAATCTAAAAAAACTTCATTCATGAGCTTGTAAAAAGAAAGTATATATTTGAGCTTTTTAAAAGTTAAAAGATGAGAATAAAGTTCAAGATTTGGTTCAAGGTGATTTGATAGGAAAGAACTTGGAACCATAAAGATATTTAGGCTAATGGATTAAGAATTCCTAATTCTCTCCTAATTTCATAAAATCTATCCTCACTTAAAGCTTTTGTAAATATGTCAGCCAATTATTTTTTAGTACAAACATAATCAAGAAATATGTCATTATTTTGAACATATTCTCTTATAAAATGATGCCTAATTTTAATGTGTTTTGACCTAGAGTATTGAATTGGATTTTTAGTCAAATTAATTGCACTAGTATTGTCACATCTTATGAAAGTTTTATTAAGTTTGATGCCAAAGTCCTCAAGTTATTGCTTAATCCATAAGATTTGTGTACAGCAACTTTCGGTTGTAATGTATTCGATCTCGACCGTAGATAGTGCTACCAAATTTTGCTTCTTACTAAACTAAGAGATTAAGTTAACTCCTAAAAATTAACAAGTTTCACTAGTATATTTTCTATCTAATTTATATCCAGCAAACTCTGCATCTGAATACCTTATTAGGTTAATTGATGAATTTTTTTGAATACCATAATCCTAATATTTGAGTTTCTTTTAAGTATTTAAGTATACTTTTAATAGCATTTAAATATGATTTTTTTGGATTAGATTAAAAATAAGTACATAAATATGCACTAAACATGATATCTAGTATACTAGCAGTTAAATACAATAAAGAATCAATCATGCCTCTATAAAATTTTTGATCAATACTTTTACCTCCTTCATCCTTGTCAAGCTTACATGATGGGCTCATAGGGATACCAATGACTTTGGAGCTCTCTATTCCAAATTTTTTGAGTAGCTCTCTTATGTACTTTCTTTGGATGATGGAGATTTTTTTCTTTGTTTGCTTGATTTAGAATCTAAGGAAGAATGTTAGTTCATCCATCATGCTCATCTCGAACTTTCTCTACATAAGCTTAGCAAAATTTTGATAAAGAGTTTCATTAGTAGACCCAAATATAATATCATCAACATATATTTATATAACTAAGATATCATCATGATTCTTTTTAATAAAAAGATTTGTATCTATATTTTCTCTTAAAAAATTATTATTGAATAAGAATTTACTTAATCTTTCATACTAAGTTCTAGGTGCTTGTTTTAAATCATATAATGCTTTGTTTAATTTAAAAACATGATTAGAAAAGGCATGATTTTCAAAATCAAAAAATTATTCTACATAAACTTCTTTGGTAATATATCCATTTAAGAAAATACTTTTAACATCCATTTGAAATAGCTTAAAATACATAAAGCATACATAAGCAAGTAAAAGTCTAATTGCTTCTAGCCTAGCAACAGATGCAAAGATCTTATCAAAATTATTTTTTTTTATTATAATCCTGTGTAACTAATCTTACTTTATTCCTAATTATATTTTTATTTTCATCTAATTTATTTTTATATATTTATTTTATACCAATTATTGGATAATTTTCAGGTCTTGATACTAAAGTTCATACATTATTTTTTTTGAATTGATTAAGTTGCTCTTGCATTGTATTTATCCAATTATAATCTTTTTCAGCTTCATCTATAGTTTTAGATTCAAAATGAGAAATAAATGCAAAATAATTATATGCATTTCTAAGTGAAGAACGAGTTCTTACCCCATGTGTAGGATCACCAATAATTAATTCTTTGGGATGATTATGGTCATACCTCCATTCTCTTGATAGATCATTTGTACCTTAAGATTGTTCATGTTGTTCTTCACCTTTATCCTCTTGTTTGTTCTCATGTTCTTTTTTATTTTAAATTATTGAGTCCTTTAGGATGAGCTCCTTCATCCCATCTATAATAGGACCTACATCATTAATACCTTCACTCTTTCTTGATGGAAGATCATTAGTTTTATAAAAAATAACATATATTGACTCCTCTACTACTAAAGTTTTTTTGTTAAAAACTCTAAATGCTTTACTAGAGGAGTAACCAAGAAAAATAGCTTTATTAGATTTTGCATCAAATTTTTCTAACCTCCCTTTACTATTGTTTAAGATAAAATATCGGCAATCAAAAATATGAAAATATGCAATGTTTGGTTTTCTTCCTTTCCAAAGCTCATAGGATATTTTCTTCAAAATTAGTCCAACTAAAGCATGATTTAGAATGTAACATGCTGTGTTAATTGCTTTCATTCAAAAGTATATTGAGAGGTTATTTTCACATAGCATGGTACGGGCCATTTCTTCTAGTATTCTATTTTTTCTTTCTATTATTCCATTTTGTTGAGGTATCCTAGGTGCTTAAAAGTTATGGTCTATACCTTTTTCATCACAAAATTCTTCAAAATCTTGGTTTTCAAATTTGGTTCCATGATTACTTTGAATACTTTGAATTGAAAGTCTTTTTTTATTTATAATTTTTTGATAAAACTTTAAAAAAATATGAAAAGTTTAATCCTTATGTACCAGAAAGAAAATTCATGTAAAACATAAAAAGTCATTGATAATAATAATATCATAATGCTTTCCACATAAGCTTATAGTTCTTGTAGGATCGAACAAATTTATGTAATAATTTTAATGGCCTAGAAGTTGAAACAATGTTCTTAGATTTGAAAGAAACTCTAGTTTGTTTACCTAGTTGGCATGCATCATAAATTTTATCTTTTTAAAACTTAATTTTGATAAATCGATAACTAATTCTTTTTTGATAAGCTTTGAAAGTGAATGCATGCTAATATGTGCAAGCCTATGGTACTAAAGCCAACTAGTCTTATTAATTTTGGCATTTATAGCTATTAGACATTGCATGTTTATCATGAAAAAATCTTTCAAATCTACCATATAAACATTATCATGCCTATGCCCAACAAATTTAATGCCATCATCATTGGGACTAATTACAATGCACAATGAAAATTCAAAAATAACTTTGTAACCTGTTGGTGTAAAATATGATCGACGTCGGAATGAGCTGGAGTGGAGGAGGATGAGGTCACCATCGGTGATCTACAAAATAAAGTCCCATTCGGAGTCGGTGGTGGTGGCTCCGACGGGATCCTCCGATGATCAAGTCTGCTCTTCTAACCAACAGAAATAGAGTGCCCAGGCAGGAGCTCGATAGAGTTTCAAAAAAGAGAAGAGAGCTTAGAGCTTAGAAAAAACGTATCTGAAGGGTTTCTTTTTATAAGCGAAGCTTGATTGATGGTGACAGCTACAAATGTCTGATAGTGGGCCGCTCGAGGCTTGATGGAGTTTGGTATGGAGAGAAAGGTGTCGTCAGGCTAATAGTGACAGCCATACCATTCGGTAGCGGGCCGCTCGAGATCTAATGGAGTCTGTCATGGAGGAAGGCACCGCCTGTAGCATCGCTTGTGGCAGACTGATGGCGACCATTCATCGA
Source organism: Cocos nucifera (assembly GCA_006176705.1). Classification (NCBI taxonomy): domain Eukaryota; kingdom Viridiplantae; phylum Streptophyta; class Magnoliopsida; order Arecales; family Arecaceae; genus Cocos; species Cocos nucifera. The sequence goes on along the minus strand of QRFJ01000023.1, from coordinate 1,130,697 downwards.
AATTTAATAGCTGTAGCTCTGAGGAAGTAGGTGTTGATTGGTGGACATTGGCATATATCAATTCTAAAGAAGTTTGGACTTTTAAAGATAATACGTCTGGGAGGATTATCCGAGAGCAATCCGCTGGAGGAATCCAACTGAAGAAGAAGTTCGGAAGGAGTTTGGCTTCTGAAGGAGTTCGATCGAAGGAGAATTCTGAAAGAAGTTTGGCTCCTAGAGGAGTTCGACTGTAGGAGCAATTTAGAAGAAGTTTGGCTCCTGAAGAAGTCCGAATGAAGGAGAAGCTCGAAAGGAGTTCGACTCCCATAGGCATCTGACTGAAGGAGAATTCTAAAAGAAGTTCGACTCTCATAGGAGTCCAACTACAGGAGTGATCCAGAAAGAGTTCGACTTCTGTAGACGTCCGACTGAAGGAGTACGGAGAAAGTTTGGCTTCCATAGGAGTCCGACTGCAGGAGCGATTCAAAAGAAGTTCGATTTCTGTAGACGTCCGACTGAAGGAGTGCGGAGGAAGTTTGACTTCCGTAGGAGTCCAACTCCTTGAGTGTTCGATAGAAATTCGACCGTTGGGAGAGTTCGACTAGGACTCAACTGCTGAGGAGTTCGACCGACTGAAGGAATTCCGCTGGGGCTCGACCACCGGGGAGTTCGATCGATTGAGGGAGTTCAACTAAGATTTGACTGCTGAAGCTCTTCCATGATTATTCGTTGCATTGGGCTAAGCATCAAGCTGGGCTTCAATAGGAGTGGAGTTTATCCCCAACAATAGTCCCCCCACTCTCGAGTTCAAAATTTGAAGAAAGGGAGTATAAGAAGGCGACTGTCGAAGTTCTTTTTCGAGCTCTGCATTCGTTGAAGTTGAAGCTCGAGGGAGATCTTATCTCCAACCAAGGTTGTGCTAAAGTTGAGGCTCGGAGGGATCCCATCTCCAGTCGAGGTTCAGGAAGATCTTATCTTTTATTGATATTGCGATTGAAGCTTGTGAAAGATCTCATCTCCAGTCGAGATTGAAGGAGGTCTTCTCTTCTATTAATGTAAACTTGGAAACTCAGAGGAGATCTTATCTCCAGCCAAAATTGAAGTTATGGTTGAAGCTCGGGAGAGATCTCATATCCAGCCGAGGCTAAAGTTGAAGTTAAGGCTCAGGAGAGATCTCATCTCCAGCAGTTGAGGTTGAAGGTTGAGCTCGGGGGAGATCTTATCTTTAGCAGCCGAGGTTGAAGGTAGAGCTCGGAGGAGATCTTATCTCCAACAGTCGAGGTTGAAGAAGATTTTATCTCCTGTTGACATAGAGGCTCAAAGGAGATCTCATCTCCAGCAGTCGAGGTTGAAAGTGGAACTCAGGGGAGATCTTACCTCCAGCAGCCGAGGTTAAAGAAGATCTTATCTCCTACCAACATAGAAGCTCGAAGGAGATCTTATCTCCAGCAGTCGAGGTTGAAGAAAATTTTATCTCCTATTAACGTAGAGGCTCGGAAGAGATCTCATCTCCAACAGCAGAGGTTGAAGGTGGAGCTCGGGAGAGATCTTATCTCCAACAGTCGAGGTTGAAGGAGATCTTATCTCCTGCCAATGTAGAAGCTTGGAGAAGATCTTATCTCCAGTAGTCGAGGTTGAGGAAGATCTTATCTTCTGCCAACATAAAAGTTCGAAGGAGATCTTATCTCTAAAAGTCAAGGTTGAAGGAGATTTTATCTTCTATTGACGTAGAGGCTCGAGGAAGATCTCATCTCCAGCAGTTGAGGTTGAAGGTTGAGCTCAGGGGAGATCTTATCTTTAGTAGTCGAGATTGAAAGAGATCTTATCTTCTGCTAACGTAGAAGCTCAGAGGAGATCTCATCTCCAGCAGTCGAGATTTGAAGGAGATTCTTATCTTCTATCGATGCAGAAGCTCGGGGAAGATCTTATCTCCAGCAGTCGAGATTGAAGGAGATCTTATCTGCTATTATCGTAGAAGCTCAGATGCTCGAAAGAGATCTTATCTCTAGTCGAGATTGAAGCTCAGGCGCTCGGAAGATATCTTATCTCTAATTGAGGTTAAAGCTTGGGCGCTCGAAAGAGATTTTATCTCTATCCGAGGTTGAAGGAGATCTTATCTCCTATTGACGTAGAAGTTCGGATACTCGAAAGAGATCTTATCTCTAGTCGAGGTTGAAGGAGATCTTATCTCTTATTGATGTAGAAGCTCGGACGCTCGAGAGAGATCTTATCCTAGCCGAGGTTGAAGCTCGGGTACTCGAGGAAGATCTTATCTCTAGTCGAGATTGAAGCTCGGGCGCTTGGAAGAGATCTTATTCTCAAGTCAAGGTTGAAGAAAATCTTATCTCCTATTAACATAGAAGCCCGAACGCTCAGAAAAGATCTTATCTCTAGCCAAGGTTGAAACTCGGACGCTCGGGAGAGATCTTATCTCTAGCCAAGGTTGAAGGAGATCTTATCTCTTATTGATGTAGAAGCTCGGGCGCTCGGAAGAGATCTTATCTCTAGCCGAGGTTGAAGCTCGGGTGCTCGAGAGAGATCTTATCTCTAGTCGAGGTTGAAGAAGATCTTATCTTCTGTTGACGTAGAAGTTCGGACGCTCAGGAGAGATCATATCTCTAGCCGAGGTTGAAGCTCGGGCACTCGGAAGAGATCTTATCTCTAGTCGAGGTTGAAGGACTTTGACTCACTCATGTTAGGATGAGGTTCTCCTCCTATTCCTAACACGGCCACTATTGACTGCTTCTTCCCCGTCATCACATAGTTTTTGCACCAAGAAATAATATTATTAAAATAAAAGAATTTTATTGAAGAAAAATTACTGGTAGCACATCCTCAGATTTTCTATATTTTAGGATCGTTGGAGCATTGTTCCTCTGAGTTTCTTTAGGTGGTAAGTTTCAGACCGGATGACCTCCTCTATTTTATGTTGGCCTTCTCAATTTGGAGGATGATGGCTGGGAGATGATGGCTCACCAAAGTACCAAGCCCCTCCCAAAGGTGGCATCGATGATATGGGAGGCGACCGACCTCCTTGTTATTCTTCCATCATTGGTGGTTCTGACTATGGCAGCATCCTTAAGAGGATCTTCTTCTGCTTCAGACTGGCATCTGAGAAATCGACTCGGCCGCCCCCTCCTAATGAGCTCCTCAATTTCGTTTAGGAGCTAAATGCATTCTTCAGTATCATGGCCATGGTCACGATGGTAGAGGCAGTACTTGCATTGATCACGCTTGTTTGGGAGAGATCGTAATTCTTCTGATCTTGGTAGCTGATTCTTAATTTCCATCAAAACTTGAGCTTTAGGAGCATTAAGGGGGGCGTAGTTGCGGAACCTTTCGAGGGGAGGACTTCTTCATGCCCTTCTATTAGGGCTTCCTTAATGATGAGCTCGAAAAGAAGTTCGAGCTTGCTTGCATTCGAAGGGGGTCCGTGAGCACGGTCGAACTTTACTCGACTCTCCATCGACGGTGGGTCTATTAGACTCATCCACCCATCGCTCTCCTATGATTTCTTCATCCTTCAACTTGAAGGCTTCTTCCACATGGACATATCTCTCAGCCTGGGCTAGTAGATCGACAAAGTCTCTGGGATACATCTTCTCTAAGAAAAATAATAAATCGTTCTTCTAAATGCCATCCTTGAGTGCAGCCATTGCAACAGACTGGTCCAAATCCTGGACCTCCAATGCCGCAGCGTTAAACTGGATGACATAAGCTCGAATGGATTCTCCCTCCTTCTGCTTGACATTCATCAGGGAATCCAAACCTCGGCATGGACGTCGACTGCTGATGAAGTGAGCCATGAACTGATGGCTCATCTAGTCAAAAGAGAAGATCGTACCTGATTTCAATATCGAGTATTAGTTTCTTGTGGCTCTCTTTAAGGTAGATGGGAAGGCTCAACATAATATGACATCTGGTGCACCATGAAGTAGTATCATGGTCCGAAAGGCCTTCAGATGATCAACCGGATTAGAGGTTCCACCGTAGCTTTCAAATTGAAGAAGCTTGAAGTTCGGTAGAATGGGCTCTTGCATAATTTGGGGGAGAAAGGAGGATCGGTGCGGACATCATCATGGTGAGCTGGGGCGAGGTGGTCGAGCTCCTCAATCCATCAGTCCTTCTTCCGTAGTTTATGATTAAGGACATCATCTCGATCGTAGACCTTGGAGAGTTTCCAGCTACAGATGGGGAAGGTCTCCTCCCGAGGAGAACCATGATCCAAACTTAGATCCATTGCTCTCTGTTTCTCCTTTCCAGCGGCGACGGGCATGCTAGCCCAAATGCTCTTCCTTGGGATCGATTTCTGACATCCTGATGGTGGATTTCTCAATGAAGTCACCATCAGAGGCTGCCGTATGGCCTGCACCATCTCGGTGAGGCCCTAAACCCACTGCATTAGTGGGTTAAACTATTCTAGATCTACCATGGCCGTCGATGGAGGTGAAGGTTGAAGTGTCGGTGATGGAGCAGGAGTGGATGGATCCAGCTCAAATTTGATGGCAGACGCGGAAGATCTTTAGGTTGTCACCTTCTTTTGAGGCATTTCTTGGGATTAAATAAGATGAAGAAGATGAATCTTGGAGAAGAAAGTCGGCAGGGTCAGCTGAGCACTCCTTTAAGATCAAGGATACTTCAAAGACAGAGGCCCTTCCTCTAGCACCAATTCTATTGGTGCAGAATCTGATCGATATTGGGACGAGCTGGAATGGAGGAGGATGAGGTTGCCATCGGTGACTTATAAAATAAAGTCCCATTCAGAGTTAGTGGTGGTGGCTCCGATGGGATCCTCCGACGATCAAGTCAGCTCTTCTGAACATAAAAATATAGTGCTCAGATAGGAGCTCGACAGAGTTTCGAAAAGGAGAAGAGAGCTTAGAGGTTAGAGAAAATATTTTTGAAGGGTTCCTTTTTATAGGCGGAGCTTAATTGATGGTGACAGCTGCAACTGTCTGACAGCAGGCCGCTCGAGGTCTGATGGAGTTTGGTATGGAGAGGAAGGTATCATCAGGCTGATAGTGATAGTTATACCATCCGATAGCAGGCCGCTCGAGGTCTGACAGAGTCTGTTATGGAGGGGGGCACCATCTGTAGCATCACCTATGGTAGACTGATGGTAACCGTTTGTCAAGATTTAATAGCCGTACCTCTGAGAAAGTAAGCATTGGTTGGTGAACTTCGGCATATATCAATTTCAGAGGAGTTCGAACTCCTGAAGGTAATACGTCCGGGAGGATTATCCAGGAGCAATCTGTTGGAGGAATCCAACTGAAGGAGAAGTTTGGAAGGAGTTAAGCTCTTGGAGGAGTTCGACTGAAGAAAAATTCTGGAAGGAGTTTGGCTCCTAGAGGAGTCCGACTGTAGGAGCAATTTAGAAGGAGTTTGGCTCCTGAAGAAGTTCGAATGAAGGAGAAGCTTGGAAGGAGTTTGACTTTCATAGACATCTGACTGAAGAAGAATTCTAGAAGAAGTTCAGATCCCATAAGAGTCCGACTGCAGGAGCGATCTAGAAGGAGTTCGACTTCTGTAGACGTCCGACTGAAGGAGTGCAAAGGAAGTTCGGCTCCCGTAGGAGTCCGACTGTAGGAGTGATCCGAAAGGAGTTCGACTTCTATAAACATCCGACTGAAGGAGTGCAGAGGAAGTTCGGCTCCCGTAGGAGTCTGGCTCCTTGAGAGTTTGACAAGAATTCAGCCATTGAAGGAGTTCGACTGGGGCTCGACCGTTGAGAAGTTCGGCCGACTGAAGGGATTCCACTGGGGCTCGACCACTGGGGAGTTCAATCGACTGAGAGAGTTTGGCTAAGGTTTGACCGCTAAAGCTCTTTCGTGATTACTGGTTGCATTGGGCTAAGCATCAGGCTGGACTTCGACAGGAGCGAGGTTTATCCCCAACATAACCCTTGTCATAAAGTTGACTAATTCTTAAGAGATTATGTTTCAAATCATCTACTAATAAAATATTTTCAATATACTTAGAGGGAGTGATACCAATGTTGTCTATACCGATGATTTTTTTTTGCTATTGTCTCCAAAGATGACCATCCCTCCATTTTTAGCATCAAGTGTAATGAATTAAGACTCATCATCGATCATGTATCTTGAGCATCCACTATCAAGATATCATTTTTGATTTTCTCCTTTGAATGCAAGATACACCTACATGTAAATTCAAGTCTTTACTTTAGGTACCCAAGTTTTCTTGGATCATTTAAGGTTAGTTACAATGGTTCCTTTTAGAACTTATATTTTTTTTATATTTGAATTGTTAGAGAAACATGTATAAGATTTGTATCCTAGTTTATCATATTTAAAGCAAGTAATATTTAAAAATTTATTACTTTATGAATTTACAAAAATATTTTTCAAAAATTTTTATTTTTTTAAGGGGTTATAGCCTAGACCGGCTTTATCATAGACAGTCTTTTGATTTTCAAGAATCATATGAAGTTTATTTGAACTCAAAGTAAATTTTTCAATTATCAATTTTAACATGTTGATTTTATTTTTCAAATTTAGGTTTTCTTTAGTTAAAGCTAGTTTTTTACTTGAGATAGTTCCATTTTCTTTTAGCAAGAATTGATTCTTTAACTTGAGTTCTCTATATTTAGCTCCTAAATTTTTTAAATCATCTATTAAATCATAAAAGGCTTCTTGAAGTTTTTTAAATATAAATTCATTTGAGATTTCGGCATTTACCTCATTTTTATTTGCCATAAAGCATAAGTTGGCTTATTTATAAACTTCTTTCTCTTTAGAGCTTGAGTCGTCACTATCACTCTATGTAGCCATCATAGCCTTTTTCTTGTACTTCTTGGGATTCTTTTTGAATTGTAGACATTCGAACGTAAAGTGCCTCGACTTCTTATGCTCATAACAAATAAGGGGCTGCTCCTTATTCTTTTTCTTACTATGCTCTCCTTTGGTAGGTGGCCTCTTCCTCATCACTTATTTTCTCCTTTTCAAAAATCTCTTGAACTTTTCAGTGATGCGGGCTAATTCTTCATCTTGTTCCTCATCTTCTATTTCATCGGATCCCTCATCTTGTTGAGTGGTGGATTTGAGGGCTATTGTCTTCTTCTTCTTGACATCTTTTTTTTGATGTTATTTCATGCTTATCTCGTGTGTCATTAGTGATCCTAGAAGCTCCTCCAAGGGTAAAATATTCAGATCTTTAGCTTTCTGGATTATAGTAATTTTGGCCTCTTAAGTTCTTAGTAAAGATCTAAGAATCTTTCTCACAAGGTCGCTGTTAGAATAAGACATACCAAGACTTTTTAGATCATTAATAATATCCATAAAATGAGTAAATATTTTAGTTATTGATTCATCATGCTCCATTTTAAAGAGTTCATATTTGTATATGAGCATGTTAATTTTTGACTCCTTAACTTGATTAGTGCCTTCATGTATTACTTCTAACCCATCCCATATTTTCTTAGCCGACATGCATGTTGAAATGTGATTAAATTCACTAGCATCTAAAGCACAATATAAAATATTCATGATTTTTGCATTGAGTTGAGCCATTTTTTTATCAACCTCATCCCATTCTCTTTCGGGTTTGGTTGATTTTATACCATCAATTATCTTAGTGGATGTGTATGGTCCATTAACTATGATACTCCATATATCATAGTCAAGTGCTTATATGAATATTCGCATCCGAGCTTTTCAATAAGTATAATTTGATCCATTGAAAAGTGAAGGTCGATTTGTAGACTGTCCCTCGGTTAAAGAGATACCAACTTGGATTGCCATAGATCTTTGGCTCTTTGATGGTTAAATCAAAATAGTACTAGAGCACCAGGCTCTGATATCACTTATTGCCCGCTATGTAATTCAAGAGGAGGGGTGAATTAGATTTTTAAAATTTTAAAGCTAATTTAGAGTTACAAAGATTATGTGATGATATGCAAGTGATATGTGATAGGTATTTTAAGTATAGAGAATAAGTGAATATTAAAAGAGCAAGTATATAACAATGTAAAGATAGAAAAAAAGAAAGAACACCATAAATAAACAAGATTTATAGTGGTTCGATGTCAACCTTGCACCTACATCCACTCCTCAAGCTCCTACTTGGATATTTAAATTCACTAAACATATTCAAACTGAATATAACATTGAAAACTTCCAACCCTAGTTATCCTAAGCTAGAATATTTATTTTTTGGGTACAAGCCAATCCAATACAATCCTATTAAGGTTAGGATCAACCTTTCCAAGTTTTGGAATCCTACGAAAATTTAAAACAACTCAAAGAACAGAGAATAAGAGTTTATGTCAATAAATATAACTCAAGCTCCTTAAATGAGCAAATAAAAGCTTTAAGAATATTTTACACAACAAAAACGAAGCTTGTCTGATTTTTCTCAAGGTTGTTGAAGACTTGAATGAGTTTTTGAGGGGTTGGTGAGCTTGAAAATGAAAGCTTCTTTGCTTGAAGAGGATTTTTTGCTTAGGGCTGAAATGAATGCTTGAATCTCTTCTTTTGTTCCTTCCTTTTTAAAGCCTTTATATCCTATATGATGGCTGGAGAGATAACAGATCCAATTTGTAGCCATTGGAGATCCATTTTGGAGCATTAAATGCAGTTGAAAAGAACAGAAAAATAGCCATTGTGGATTTTTTCGGTCGCAGGGGTCGACCCCTAGGTCGTCCCCTACACAGGGGTCGACCTAGGGCAGGGGTCGACCTCTGTGATAGAAAGTCAAAAAATTTATATTCCATAAAAATAGTCTTTGGAATAGTAGAGATCAATCCCTGGCATAAGGGACGACCTAGGGGTCAACCCCTTTGGTATGCCAGCCAAAGAAACTCATGCCATTCAGCTTCTTTTGACAGGAATTGATCTAAGGGTCGATCCTTTTCTTAAAAATTAATTTTTTATCAAAATATAAATTTAAAAAATATAAAATTACCTCTAATATATCATAAATCTTCTATTCTTGCTCTTGAGGCTTTCAAACCAAAATTTGATAAAATTATGATTTTGCTCCTAAAATACAATAATTTTTTTTCAAGCCAAAATTATTAGTAATTTTCTCAAATATTTTATAATCATCAAAATCAATTCTTAGAGCAACAGCAATGCTAATAGAATCTTTCCTCGATTTGAGCGCTCTGCATGTGGAGATCGAAGATCTTTTCTTGGTTCGAGCACTCTACATGCTGAGATCAGAGCACCATGACACATCTCGATCTCATGTTTGCAATACTATCTAAACCTTTCTCCGGTTTGAGTGCTCTACATGTCGAGATCGAAAATCTTTGCTTAGTTCGAGCCCTCTGTATGTTGAGATCAGAGCGTGTAGGGCACATTTTGATCCCATGTTTGCAATGCTGCCAGAATTTTTGCTCGATTCGAGCACTTTACATGCTGAGACCAGAGCGTGTAGGCACATCTCGGCCCTATATTTACAATACTAATAGAACCTTCCCTCAATTGGAGCACTCTTCATGCCGAGATTGGAGACCATCCCTTAGTTTGAGCGCTCTACATGCCAAGACTAAAGCATGCAGGCACATCTCGGCTCTATGTTTGCAATGTTGTCCGAACCTTTTCTTGATTCAAATGCTCTGCATGCCAAGATCAGAGTGCACATAGCACGTCTCGACTCTGTATTTGCAGTCCGAATCTTTTCTCGATTCAAGCACTCTGCATGCTAAGATTGGAGCACATAGGGCACGTCTTGATTTCGTATTTTCAATGTTATCCGAATCTTTACTCGATTTGAGTACTCTGCATGTCGAGACCAGATCATGTAGGATGTCTTGACCCCATGTTTGTAATATTGCCCAAACCTTCCTTCGATTCGAGAACTCTACATGCCGAAACTCAAAACCCATATAAATTAATACTTAATTAATTATTTTTTTAATTTTTAATTATACTTAATTAATATAATTTAAATAAAAAATTAATTTTTAGTGACTGTATTAGCTATCGCAAATACTCTTAATAAAAGGAGGCTACCATGCAAGACTGAGGCATGGACTGGCATCTAGGAATTAAGGTGCTAGGAGGTATAGGCGAGTAGAGATTAAGGCTCGAGGATGTGGTCATGGACGAGAGCTTGGGAAGATAGGTGTCAGGCTAGGGAGGAAGGAGGTGGCCGGTGGCTCGGGGTGGTAGGTCGGGTGCAGCTAGAGGGATGCAGCTAGGGAGAAGCCGCTAGTTGGAGGAGAGAGAGGGTGGGGGGACCGAAGGGCGGGGAAGAGGGGATGTCAGGTCAGGATTTCAGGAAGAAGGTAGGATGCTGGGAGCTTACGATCGGGGGCTCGAGAAGGCGGGCCAAGTGCAGCCAAGGAAAAGCCACCGATCGAGGGAGAGAGGGGGTGGCAAGGGGATCGAAGGATAGGGGAGAGGTGGGTGGCAAACTGGGATTTTGAGAAGGTGCATGGGAGGAGGCCGGGAGCTTGCGACCGGGGGCCCAAGGAGGCGGGGGCTTGCAGCCGGGGGCTCGAGAAGGCGAGTTGGGTGCAGCCAGAGGGAGGTGGTCGAGGGTGAGAGGGGATGCTGGTGGACCAAAAGGTGGGGAGAGAGGAGTGCCGGGCTGGGGTTTTAGGGAGGTGGATGGCTGGAAGCTTGCATCTGGGGGCTCAAAAGGTAAGAGGTGGTCGGGGAGAGAGGGGATGGCAAGGAACCGAAGGGCAGGAAGAAGGGGTGGGTGGGGATTCAAGGAGGCGAGAGCTGAAGCTACGGTTTGGGGCTCGGAGAGATGGGAGGCGGCTGGAGCTCAAAGAGGCAAACTGGTGCAGCTAGGGGAGGCGGCTGGGGAAGAGAGGGGTGGTGTGGGACCGAAGGCAAGAGTAAGAAGGTGCGAGCTGGGGTTCAAAAAGGTGGGAGGAGGCTGGAAGCTTGCAACTGAGGGCTTGGGGAGGCAAGCCACGTGCAGCCAGTGGGAGATGGCTGGGGGCTTGGGCAGGCAGGAGTGGCTTGGGGCTCAGGAAGATGGGCTTCATGCAGTCGGGGGACATTATCGATCGGGATGAGAGTTCGGGTGGCATGGGGACTGAAGGGCAGGAAAGAGGGTGGTGGTGGTGGGAAATAAAAATATCGAGGGATGAAAAAATAAGAATGCGGTGAACGATGCTGTGAGAGAAAACAAGGGGGCGATGTGCGGTGGTGTAGGGGAAAATAAGAGTGCATGGTGAGGTAGAGAAAAATGAGGATGGGATGATTATTAGCGATGGTACCTTCCATTGCTAATAATATTTTTCTATCGATAATATGAAAAATATTATTAGCAACGACAAAACATCATCTATAATAAACTCTCCATTGCTAATAATTATATTTTTAAAATAATATTTTTTTAAAAATTTTCAGCAATGATAAGTTTGCCATCGCTAATAATAAATTTTTTAATATTAATTTTTTTTCTTCTAGATCATTTTTTGGATGGTTGAAAGTCAATATTCAATTTTATAAAATTTTTAAACTTAATTAATTTATGGATCAAGTTCTAATTAATTAAGATTATATTTTATTTAATTATGCTTGACTTAGTTTGAGGTTAATTGGGTTTTACTATTCCAAGTAAAACTTGGATTCAAAATCTAATTAAATTAGTTTTGACATGATTTCGAATTAGATTCGAATCGAATTCGAATTAGATTCGAATTGAACCTAAATTAAAAATTATTTTTTTAATTAATTTAAATTATATTAAATTTAATTAAACTTGACTTAATTTGAAGATAATTAAATTTTATTATCTAAGTAAGATTTGAATTCAAAGTCTAATTGAATTAGGATTGATAGATTTTTGAATTGGATTCGAATCAGGTTCGAATCGAACCTAAATAAAAAATTATTTTTTTATAATTAATTTAAATTAAATTAAATTAAATTAGACTTAACTTAATTTGAAGGTAATAGGATTTTATAATCTAATTAAGACTTGGATTCAAAGTCTAACTAAATTAGGGTTGACAGAATTTTGAATTAGATTCGAATCAGGTTCGAATTGGATTTGAGTTAAACATAAATTGAAAACTATTTTCTTCTAATTAATTTAAATTAGTTTAAATTTAATTAAAATTGACTTGATTTAAAGATAATTAGATTTTACTATCTAAGTAAAATTTGGATTAAAAGTCTAATTGAATTAGAATTGATAGGATTTCAAATTGGATTCGAATCAAGTTTGAATTGGATTCAAATTAAATCTAAATTAAAAAATATATTTTTTAATTAAGACTAATTAAATTTTATAATCTAAATAGTACTTGAATTTAAAGTCTAATTGAATTAGATTTGACAGAATTTTGAATTGGATTCAAATCGGATTCGACTTGAATTCGAATCAAAGTTGGGATGTGACCTGGATTATTAGCGATGGTAAATTTTTCATCATTAATTCTATCACTAATAAAATTTTTAAATATTTTTTTTAATTTATTATTAATATTTTTTTAAAAAAATTATTAGGGATGAAAAAATTTTCATCGCTAATAAGCAAAATCTATCATCGCTAATAATTATTTTATATTTAAATATTATAAAAAAATTAAATAATTTTAGTGATGGCTTAGGCTATCGCTAATAATGTTAATGCCATTGCTAAGCATTCATTATTTGTGATAGTAATTTTTCATTGCTAATACATCAAATTTTTCGTCGCTATTAATTTTTTAATATTTAAATATTTAAAAAAATTATACTTTTAGTGATGTTATTTTTCATCGCTAATAATTAAGTTTTTATTGCTAATAGTAGTAGCGATGGTTTTTTTCTTCGTTGGTGTTGTGGTAGCAAAATTTGTTATTAGCGAAGAAAATTTTTGCCATCGCTAATGTAGTCACTAATATTTAATTTTCTTGTAATGGCCATGGCAACCTTAGTTATTTCTTGAAGGATATTGAGAATATTGTACTCAGACAAGCTATCTATATTTCATTCATAAATTACTGTGATGAATAATGGTTTTGGGTTAAAGGCTTTTCTTCAAAGCTCAAGTTCAGCATGGAAGGTCTGAACCAGTATGGTCTTTGTGGATTTGGGCCATACTATTTTGAAGAATTTGTCCAACTTTTGATTTTGTTAATTTCTAGATTTGGATTAAATATTTCTGGATCAGATAGGCTTGATTCAGAAGTAGAGTCTTCATTTTGGGTTTGAATTGTGGACTGACTTTGGATATCATTTTCTTGTATTAGTACAAAAATAGTTAGTTTGTGCCTTAGGTTCAAAGGAGGATGTTCTTTGTCAGGGATATCTAAAATAGAGTGAATTAATTCAAGGATTTCTAAACAATTATTAATTTCTTTTAGAAAATCTCTCCTGGATTTCTTCACTATGTTTTTAAGTATTTTAAAAGATTTAAATATTGGTATAGTGCTTGAAGATTTAGGTTCTTGAGATTTTTTTTCTATTTTTTCTTCTATCCTTGTGAGTTGGTCTCCTATTATTTTGAGATTTTGGTTGATAAGATTATTTTATTCAATAATATTTTTGATGTCCCTATAATTGACAAACTCAGGTGGATCACTTTTGATTTTGAGTGGACTTGCAGTCACCTAGGTTTCTCTAATGAGGATTTTTATTTCTTGGAAAGGATGATGAATCTTTTCAACTATCCTACCTTTACCATCTTGCCAAAAAATTAATTTTTTTTCTTTTAACATATTTAATTATTTTGATCTATTATCCATTTCGAACCAGTCAAAGAATCCAATATGGTCCTTGATTGAATTCATAAATGACTAATATTTGGTTTGGATTTCATCTCCTATGTTCTATTATAAGTTTTAAAGAATTTTTTTCTTTTGGTTTTATTGTATTCAGCATAGAATTTTCTTCTAAGGAGGTCTTTATCTATGGTGAATTTTGTGTTGATAACATTGATTTCTGGATCAACTATTTGAGAGTAGGTTGGAGACATGTTTGGAGATTCTACTCAGGTTGGCTCATGGTAGACAAGTTGAGGTATGTTGGGCCTAGGGTCAACTTGGGCCAGATTGACATTTATTGAGCAACTTTGCCTTGATGGGATAATAGAGAGAGTTGGTATTGAAGAAAGAGCTAGGGATTCAATCCTACAACTATCACTCCTTTCCATCCTCACCAAATTGAAATATCACCTTCTTGCATTGTGGTGATTGTGTCTCAAGTTGGCTGTGCTCTTATCTAATTGCTAGGGCAGACTTCTTCAGAAGCCATTCCTCATAGAGATAAACTCGATCCCAGATCAATGTCTGGGAGATAAAAACATTGCCTTTAGTTGGGTCAATTTGGAACTAATCTATTTGTCCTAGGACTCTTTTGTTGAGAGATTTTATGTGGTTGAGGGTGTTTACAATCTTGAAATATGTCCTAATTAGAACTACAGCTCAATAGGATCCTGGCAGCATGTTAAGGCCATAGAATTTGATTTCTAATTCTAAGGCTTTAGGATATTCCTATCTTTAATTTTGACAATTAGGTCTGTATTTCAGTTATAATAGACATGACCATCAAACAAACTTAATTCTACCATTCCTAGGATTGAGTCTTGATAATTAATAAACCTAACGTCCTTAAGGCACATTAAAATGGCACTATTAATATGTCTTTTGATCAGAAGTCTTACTGTTATTTGGACTAATCCAGATGGAGAAACTCATTTTGTTCTTAAGATTTGAAATTAATTCTTGGTTGATTAGGGGGATGAGCTCATGCTCTTTTAAGATTGTGATTGTTTTTTCTACCATTTTTTTTTTAATCCTAGAATCCGGTATTAACTAGTTGGTTTTCTAAACAGATTTAAAAGGGTACTTTTGGGACTAACCATTATTCTATCTTATCTTTTGTAAGGTCTACTACGTCCATGGATTTTCTTTTCCCCTGAAAGAAGAAGTCAAAAAATTTCTAGATAGAAAACTCATCAATATAGAAATCTAAAATATCGATTTAATAACTATATTACTTTTCTAGTTTGAACAGCACTAACTATATATATATATAAGATTCAGTCAAGTCAAAACTCTATAATAGCGATCCTATATTAATGATCTAAATTATTGAATATGATCTACTATCTCAAAACTGTTTGCATATAAAAAATTTTATGATTTGGTAATTCCTAATCTATGCATTAAGTAGTCAAAAATTAGATAGCAAAATTAAAATTAAATTAGATATATTTTTTTGATCACTTGATATATAAGACAAAATTTTTCAAATTATATGATTTTTTGTATATAAGTAATTTTGAGACAGTAGATCACATTCAATGATTTGGATTATCGATGTACAACTTTTATTTTTCAATTTTAATTTGATCAGATCTGAGCCAAAATTCGATCGATTCTATCCTAATCTATCTTTGTGTGTGTGTGTATATATATATATAATAGAGGCTACGTCTGCTACGTATATACAAAAGTTATTTTAAAAGCTTGAAAAACTTAAGAACTCTGTCGTACAAAAATATATGAAACATTCATTTCAAGAACATGAAAGAATATAAGGTATTTCTATAACAAATTACAACAATAAATCTACATGCAAGATATTTGAAAAGTTAATTTTTTTAATATTAAAAAAATTATTTTAAGAATATGATAAGATAGATGATATTAACAGAAAATATGTGTGAAAGAATAGAGTTGGAAGTTGCTTTTTTGTATAAAAATTCTCAAATGATATCCAAATAACCTACCATCCGTCGTATGTTTTCGTGTTTTGTGCATGGTAGGATAAATTTTGAGAAAAAAAATCTATTGTAAGGAAATCAACCTAATCAGGGATTCTTACCCCCTACATATATTTTTATTTACGGTTCCTTTGCTAAAAAAAGCATTTTATGAGTAATGACGACAACTATATCTTGCTTAAATTTTTGTCTCCACCCGTTTAATTAGAGTGTTTCTCTGTACACGTGTCCACCGCCCTATCCAATAACGGACATGGTAATAGCTGTTTGTCTGGTGGTCGGTACTGCAACTGCCTTGATGTTTGGTGCATTAATACCGTCTCGGATGGGATGTTCTAATGCCAGAGAGAAAAAGTTTCCCAAATGGAAACCATGGGAAACGAATTTTTTTATTTATTTTTTTAAAAAAGATAAGAGTAGTTACAAAATTAGCTTGTCATTTGCAGCAAAAGATATAGGCGCGCGAAGGCGCCTGATAGCCAACAGTCCTGTGCTCTTATTGAGGACTTGCCTGAACTTGCTTGAAAAAATTAATAGGAAAAGGCCGAATTTTCCGTTGAATAACTCAATCCCTCTCCAGCTCAAGTTTGAATTTTTAACTTCTAAACTTTTTTTTCAGATTTAAATCTAAATATATAATTTTTTTAAAAATAAAAATTTAAAATAATTAAAAAATTAATAATATAATTATATAATATGATGACTAGGATGATAAATCTAGCTGATCGCATAGTTGCAGGTCTCGAAAAAGTCTATGATCGAATTATGTATGACATCCAAAAAGCTCTGAGATCGCTGGCTCAGAAGCCTCTGCATAACCTTCTCCACGTGCGTATCACTCCAGGTCTAAAATGTCGAGGCTTATGAGAATGCCAAAGGATTTTAAGACAATGAAGGATCGAAGTTGTGGCTGAATCCTATGACCTGGCTCCTACTCACCCTCCGAGTGGCGCTGAGCCATCCCTCAAGATCAAGAAGGGATTGAGAAGATGGGTCATCGCTGTACCTCTCAGTAACGTACGTCGCATAATACATTTGCATGGTTCAAAAATATATTAATTATAATATAAAATTAGATCCTGTAATAACTTAATTAGTAAATAAAATTTAAAGTTTTTACCATGATCTATCGCGATGTAGAATCTATATAGTCACCAGTCCTCCTAAATTGGTGTGTGGCCCACCATAATTGCAACTGATCTGATGGATGACCTAGCTATCTTGTCTATAATAAATAAATAAATAATAAAATTAAATTAATTAAAACATGTATATAAGAATTTTTATAGTTGTTTGAAGAGTTTTGGTATTAATTTTTTACCAATCTATCATCCACAATAGGTGTGCCGATCGAGCTACTTGTATGTCTGATTAGATCCTATTGGGCAACCTGATTCTATCAGGCCCTCTGCTATCTACTAGAATACTTCTCACTGCTCTACTAGTCATAAAGGGCCCATCATATGTTCGTCCGCATCCAGTGATCCATGAAGGACCTCTAGTTTAATGGTGACTGGGAACCAAAGCACTGTATTGCAAACTGCCTGAGGCTATGAGACCATCTCGAAGCTTCCATGTGGCCATCTCCTCGAAGGTTTGTCATTTAGCCTCCTCATCCTAGAGAGTCTCGAATCGGTAGTACTTCTGCAAGACAGAAGCAAGCATGTATTTATATGTAATTAAAATACCAACGTATCAGAAATTTAAAAATTAAATTAGTTTTGACTTACCAAAAATATCTTTCAAGCTACATCATAAGCTTCTAATGGCTAATTGGAAAACTCATTCACCGACCTCGACATCAAGTGTTGGATAATGCTGGTAACTATACGAGATACTCCAGACTCTAAATGTACTGCTAAATTGATTTTAAAAAATAAATATTAACTCTAAAATTGCTAAATTTTAAAAATATTAATTAAAGTTGTAGTACTTATGAGCGACTTTGGACGTGGATGAGCTGTCTATCCTCCGACCGAGTCAGAGGTGCCATGAGCCGGATGGATCCTCGACCACGACTTTGTATTTGTGAGCCGGTTACTACTGCATGTGATTGTGGCATAAGGTCACTAATGCCCCCTGCCATCCAAACCTGAGCGTAAAATATCTAATATAAAGAATATTATATTAGTTAGCTAATAACAAAATAACAATATCTAAAGTATTAATTAGAGTTTAATTATCATCTAGTATGAGATGTGCGAAACCATGCAAGTTGGCCGCATTATTACTCTCTCCTTTAGAGCTCTGTCCTTCGCTGAAACAACTCCAACCTCCAGAAGACATGATATATAATCTTTGAAAATAAAAATAAAAACCAAAGCAAGCAGATGACCAAAAAATTGGTTCAAACAAAATATCTATCAAAATATAATAAGACGATCAAAATTTAATTCACGTGCAACAATGGTTGTTAGTTAGCATCTGCAATATATCAGTAAAAAAATAATTCTCATCTAGCAATACATGATAATATATTGGTCTGATGGTCGCCTGATTTAGGCATTGTCTGATTCTCATCCAGTAGTATATAATAATCTCGGTACATGAAAATATGAAAAAGGCTCAAATCTGCTACTGAAAAATAAGACATTGCAAGTTCCTCTACACCTTTAACCATGATGTGGCTACAAACAGTTGTCCGCGATTTAACAGACCATCCAAACTTACTCGACATTACAAGTTCCTCTGCACTTTTAACCATGAGATGGCTATAAGCGGTTGTCTACGATGTAACAGACCATTCAAACTTGATCATACAATAACAAGAACAGAATGCATCACCTCCATTTAGGTGCATCTCGTATAGGCAATCATCATAGCCTCTCCAAGCCCCCACACTATAAGAAATAGGTGTTTTGCCCACCTACACAAAATTTTGCATAGGTAAAGAGGACAAATAGCTACGCAAAAAGATAAATATCGATAAAATTAGCATAATTAGCTACACTATAAATTAAACATCATAAAATATAATTAGCCATGTAAAAGTAGCATCGACATTTAAATAATAGCATCGATAATGGATGATCTTAATTTTTTAATATTTGATAAATATTTATCGATAATAAATTAGTATAGGTAATAAGACTAATTATCCATGTTAAATTCTTTCATAGATAATTAGGCTTATTGCCTATATTTATTTAATATTGATAAATATTTTTTTTGATTATTTTTTTTTTAATTTTTATAAATAATTTATCAATGCTAAGCTAACGTAGGCAATAAGATCAATTGCCTATGCTAAACTGATGTTGGCAAATATTTTTTTATTAATTTTTTTATTTTTATAAATAATTTATCGATGATAAATTAGCGTAGGTAATAAGACTAATTATCCATGCTTAATTCTTCCATAGGTAATTAGGTTATTGCCGATGCATATTTTACATCGATAAATATTTTTTTAATTATTTTTTTTATTTTTATAAATAATTTATCGATGCTAGATTAACATAGGCAATAAGGCCAATTACCTACTGTTAGACTTTACGTAGGTAATTTATTTTATTTTCTATGATAAATTAACATCAAAAAAATATTTTTTTATTAATTTTTTAGTTTTATGAATAATTTATCGATGATAACTTAACGTCGATAATAAGGCTAATTACCCATGCTTAATTCTTTCGTAGGTAATTAGGCTTATTGCCGATGCTTATTTAACATCAGTAATTTTTTTTTGATTAATTTATTTTATTTTTAAAAATAATTTGCCAATGCTAAACTAACATAGGTAATAAGGTCAATTACCTACGGTTAGATCTTACGTAGCTAATTAGCCTTATTTTTTATGCTAAATTAATATTAATAAATATTTTTATTTTTTATTAATTTTTTTTATTTTTATAAATAATTTATCGATGATAAATTAGCATAGGTAATAAGGTTAATTACCCATGATTAATTATTCCATAGGTAATTAGGTATTTTTTATATTTATTAAACATCGATAAAAAATTTTTTATTAATTTTTTTATTTTTATAAATAATTTACTGATGCTACATTAAGGTAAGGAATAAGGCCAATTGCCTATGATTAGATTTTACATAGGTAATTAGTTTTATTTTCTATAATAAATTAATGTCAAAAAATATTTTTTTATTAATTTTTTTTATTTTTATAAATAATTTGCTAATGATAAGTTAGCATAGGTAATAAGGCTAATTATCCATGCTTAATTCTTTCGTAGGTAATTAGGCTTATTGTCGATGCTTATTTAACGTCAGAAAATATTTTTTTATTTTTATAAATAATTTACCAATGCTAAACTAATATAAGCAATAAGGTCAATTACCTATGGTTAAATCTTATGTCGGTAATTAGCCTTATTTCCTACGCTAAATTGGCATCGATAAATATTTTTTTTATTAATTTTTTTATTTTTATAAATAATTTATTAATAATAAATTAACATAGATAATAAGACTAATTATTATTAATTTTTGTAGATACTTTTTTTATTTATAGCATTCATTATCTACGCAATTAAGGGCGTAGGTAAATATTGAGTCATTTTAATAAATTTTTTTATAAATAATTTATTGATATATTTTAGAATTTAAAATTTATCTTCACTATTCATTATCTAAATAATTATTATTAGATTATCATTACAAAAGTCTATCTCGATCATGTTGTCCTAGCTATGTCGATCAATAAAATTTAATTTCAATGGTCATGAATGATCGCATGATGATCTGATAGATAAAGATCATTGATGAATTTAAAAACTTGTAAAGATGATCTCAGTGATATTTATAGCATACTATCAAAATTTTACTTCAATCGGATATCATTATCATAGTTAATTTAGCAAGAAATGATTTCAACCGTTAAATGAAAAACTAGTGATCAAAAGGCTAAACGCATCTGATTATAAGATAATTTTTTAGATTAATGATCTTTTCTAATACTTTGATTGTTTGTATGTTGATGATCATAAAATTCAAACTGCATATATATGAACAATCCAAAATTTTATATCTCTTGATACTAATTCTTAAGATCGCTAGGTAAATATACTTATATTTTTATAAGATCTGCTTAACGTGGATGGTTCATATATATACGATTTAAATTTTATGATCATGATCGTATAAATGATGAAAGTAGCAGCAATGATTATAGTTCTAAAAAATCATCTAAATCGAACATCATTTGGCTTTTTGATCACTCATTTTTTATTTAATGGCTAAAATTATTTTTTACTAAATTAACCATGATAATAATATTCGATTGAAGTAAAATTTTGATAGTATATTATAAATATCACCAAGATTATTGCTGTAAATTTTTGAATCTATTGGTGATCTCTATTTATCAGATCATCATACGGTCATTTCTGACCATCGAGATAAATTTTATTGATCGACATAGCTAGGGCAACCTGATCGAGGTAGACTTTTGTAATGATAATCTAATAATAATTATTTAGATAATGAATGATAAAGATGGGCTTTAAATTCAATAATTATATCTATAAATTATTTATAAAAATATAAAAGCTAATTTAAAAATCAATGAAAGGTAATTAAGTTATTACCGATGTAAAATAATCATCAAAAAATAAACTTTTAGTGATGTAAAAAAACATTAGCAAAAAAATTAATTACCTACGTTAAAGGTTAACGTCGGAAATTTACTTAATTTTGACATTTAGGTTTTATCAAAAATTATTTTTTAATTTTTTTTTATTTTTAAATTTTAATTATATATTTTATGAACCTAATTTTAATTTTAAATAAATTTTTTGTGATGTTTACTTATCATTGGTAAATGATTATATTGCGATGAAAATATTACGTTTGTAATAATTTTTATTAAATTTTTTTCAACATTTCATCGATGTCGGTAATAATTTTATTACCTACATTTTTCTTAAACATAGGTAAGTCTAGATTTGCCGGTGTTACTTTGCAGTCGATAAATGTTAATTTTTGTTAAACATATTTTTGATTTTTTTTTTATTTTCATGCGATAATTAGTATTATCACCGTAAATTTATGTTGGTAATTTTTTTTAAAAATTTACATCCACCTCCGTGCATTTGCGCTCTTTCCCCGCCTCTCTATTCCCTCTGCCAACCCTTTCCACACTACCTCCTTTGTTCCTATCTCTCTTTCGATTTGCTCTCGATTGCGCATCGAGACCCACCTCCCTCCGCCCTGGTTGCTGGCCGTTTCTACCACGTCGTCGTGCATCGTCCCGCCGTTGCCCCACCCGAAAAAAAGTAAAATCCTTTTTGGCTTGTTGCATCCTTGGTAAGGAGGGGGGGTTGGTGCTGGGAATGGAGGTAGGAGAGGGAGGAGGCGGCGGGTGCGGGGAGCGGGAGCTGGGGGCTGGGGCCGGGGTCGAGTGTGGTGGAGGTCGGTGGTCGGCGACGGTACCCTAGGTGGTCGTGGAGGGAGGGGAGGAGGCATGGCGAGAGGAGGGGACGTGTTGGCGTGGG
This sequence comes from Cocos nucifera, assembly GCA_006176705.1. Lineage (NCBI taxonomy): Eukaryota > Viridiplantae > Streptophyta > Magnoliopsida > Arecales > Arecaceae > Cocos > Cocos nucifera. Next base: position 1,108,618 of record QRFJ01000023.1, on the reverse strand, counting down.
AGCCGTGGTGGGATCCGGACGGGTTGTGGGGGTGCAGTGAGCACCGATGCATTGGTACAGAGGATGGTTGGGCGCGAGGGAGGAGGCACGGACAAGGGGGGGGGGAGGGGCGGTGGTCGGTGGTAGGGGGTAGGGATGGGGTGCTGTGGGAGGGGGTTAGCTAGGGGGCGGTGTGATGGTGAAGGGGGATGCAGCACGGGAGGGAATGGGAAGAGGTTTTTTCTATTTTTTAAATTTAATTTTATTTAATTTATTTGCTTGATGCAATATAGGGTATTATATGTAGCGTTTCTATTGAGGGTAATGTAATTCTGCCCTTATTGAGATTGAATTAGACTAAATAATTTTTTTTTAAAATTTTTTTATTTTCTTATATCATCCATTTTTACCGCTCCCTCTAGATATGGCAGTATTGAATTGTGATTTTTTCATCGATCATATAAGAACACAACCTCTCTGTACTAATGAATGATCCCTTCTGAAGGTTCTATATTTTTATTACTCAACGATATATGTATAATCATCTTTCCAAGAAAAAGTCTATTATATCATTATCCCAATGTCAATAAAGTAATCAACTAATATAATAGAATAATTGGATTACATTATTATTCATACATATATATATCGAAATGAATATAAAAATAATAGTATTATAATTTACTTATAAACTATTGAGTAGATATGGCTAAATCTAACGTCTATATCAATGTGTAATGCTATATACATATAGTAGTGCGACGACCGTCAAAAATTATATAGCAGTTTTATTATAATGACTTAATTTAAACATTTGAAACCTCCCTTGTTTCCATGCCGTAACACTGAGGGGCAATTCTTTGGTATTGGTGGTTAGATAGGGATATTTGATTCAGTAGTCAACAATGCATAACAAAGTAGTTTTTGAAAATTAAACTTCAACAAAAAATTTAAAATATAATAAACCGAATATGGGAGGGAAGGGGAAGAGACGGGAAATAATCATGCTTAGAGAGAGAAGAGGGGAGGAGGGAGAGGTGTGTGGTGCCAACTTCAG
>QRFJ01000023.1:1101580-1107557 GCA_006176705.1 Cocos nucifera | reverse complement strand
GATACGTGCCAATGGGTTGGACGCAGACATTTTTCTATAGAGAGTCAAAGATTCTAGTTAGATACTATAATTATGACTTGACCAATTTATTTAAAAATTTTATTTTTAAACAAATTAGCTTCCACTATTTTCTCGGATCCCTACACTTCCTCTGTAGAGATGCAAAAATCTCCATGATTAATGATTTCTAGTGGGATGGTGCGGTCTCACCAACTGACTCATCACCTCACCTAACAGTTATTGGTGATGGGTTAGCCAATGAGTGAACAACTCTTGTTCAATGATTCTCTAATCATGGTGCACCCAAACTTGATCTCTAATTCATGAATCTCACCGTATCTAAGAATATTGATCCACTCCTTAGTTAAGTCAGACCCACCATTTGCACAGACTGGATTTCTAATTGAGTCTCTCACCAGTATCCAAAATATTGAGCCCAACTCATCCTCCAGCCCATAGCATCCAATGCCTAATAGACATGGTTGCATCTTTTCGGTGCAACTGAGCCACTATATCCAGTCGAGAATAATCAACCTCGGGAAGGGCCCTGCACATCTACAATGGTAAAAGACCTCAGACTTAATCTTTTCTTAGGAGAATTGATTCAGGTCTCATTAAACTAGACTTGTCATAGTCATAACAATTATGACTAACCTAGTGGCATGGGTTAGCTCGGATTATTGACCACCTCAGATCAGAACTGTGTCAACAGATATGGCCAGGTAAGTGAGACCGGATGGAAGGGATATGCCATTAACTCGTACAAGAATGCATTCAGGTCGAGTAGCTCCCAATTAAAAATCAGTCGGTCGTATGTGCCAAACTTACCTTAGACACCAAATTATTGAGTCAGAACCAATTGGATTAGCCTACAATCCAGACTCTAACCTCTGAGCCTAATTAGGTCTTGCTTGATCGTGACTCGATCTTGACCCAGACTTAATCCTATTAGGCTGGTCAATTTAAGCATTGTTGATCCCATCTAACCAACTCTTGATTCGGTTTGATCAACCGCTTAGACCTAATTGAGCTACCCAAGCCCGAACCCAGTATTATGAATATGTCTTAGATCTGAAATTCTTAATTTTAGACCTAATTAATATTTTCCATAATCTTAATTTTTAATTAAGTAGGGTTCATAAACAAAATATGCACAATAAATCCTAGGGTTTCAGGATCTAGGGTTTTGCAGAAAGTAAGTTTTGGATTTCTGATTAAGGACGAACACGCAGCACCCCTACACGTCATAAGAACACCCCATCGGAATGGGAAGGAGAGGGCCTTTAAACCCTTCTTCATTCTTATGATCGGACGGCCTAAGAGGAACGCCTTAATCAGGAACATGCAATACTACAAAATAGTTTTAGATCTATATCATATATCTCATATACAAATTAGATCTAATCATGGCATATTTTGCATACATCTCATGTATCGAATCATGCATATTTTTCAGATCTAAATTATCTCATAATAATCTAAAAAATTAGATTTAAATTGATCTAATCAAAATAAATTCTAATCTAGACAATTATGTAGAACTATTCTACAACTAGTCTAGACATGCATCAATCATATCTCATATGATGTTAAAATTAAATAATTTTTATTTACTATTTTTTAGATGTTATTATAATAATTATAATATCAAAAAATAGTAAATAAATAGATCTAAAATATGATTTAATCAAATTAAATTAAAAACATGCAAGACTATTCTATAGAACTATTCTATTTTAGAACTAGTCATGCATATTTTCTAATCTTAGATCCAAATTATTTAATTTTAATTTTTTTAATTTTAGATCTGATCACATCTCATGTGACATCTGAAATCACTTATTTTTTAATTAAAATAAATTTAAAATTAGATCTAAACACTTTAGAACCTTGGCTCTGATACCAGTTGAAGGAAAAATCCTGATTTCTCGGACCAGGTTCGTTCAGATCTGATCGGATCAAGAGATATATTTTAAAAAAAAAATTTTTTATTTGATCCAGATCAGATCTGAGATATTTTAGATCTAATTTTTATTATTTTAATAATTAAAATAAAATTTAGATAAATTAAATCAAATTTAATTTACCTTGACGTAGGGTAATCCTATTACCCGTTGATGATCCCATAAGCAGCGGAAGGTTCTGGATCTAGCCACGCAAGTGCCTGGCCTCTACCGGTATCCACTCGAGCTGGATCTGGAGATCCTCTTCTTCTCTATCACATCTCCAAAAATCAGATCTGGATCTGATTTGGAGGATCTTCAAAATATCTTTCGAAGATCAGCAGTTGTCCTTTACAGCAGTGCAGCCTTCTAGCTTTCTATTATCTTTCTCTCGTCTGGATTGCACCAACCAAAATCCCAAACTACTTTGAGCGTGGAGAGAAGAGGGAGAAGATGGGCTTGGCATGGAGGAGGAGAGAACCAGCTTTGGGCGTGGGAATTTTTTAATTCTTTTTCAATTGCTCTTTGGGTTGGGCGTAGGGTTTTATTTATAGACTATGCGTGATCCAACTCCTCTTCTTCCCAACCAATCACAACCCTTTGTGAAATCAGATCTAAATCTGATTGGTGGAATAGAGTCCCCTTGGATTTCTCCTTAGAGGGCGCCTAAGACCAGTCAAAGTTGGTTCTTAGGAGAACTCTAATTGGAATCCAAAAAGGAAGGTGGAGTCCCTGTCCAACAGGGACTCCTAGGCGCCTCCAGCTTGGGCACACGCCAAGGGTGGCGTGCACCCTCTTCCTTGCCAGGTTCTGGATAGGGGGACAAGCCCCCACCAGCTCTCCAATAGGTGCATGACACATGTGGACAAGAAGTCAAAGTGTCAATGGTCAATATTTGACCAGTCAAAGGTCAGACTTTTGACCAAAGTCAAAGGACAAGAAATGGCAGGTGACCAAAAATGGTAGGTAATTGTCTTACAAAATAAGACAACCTTTTCTGACTTGGACAACCTCCAGTCAGACCATATGAAGGCCTCTGATTGAGCACAAACTCCTTTGGCTCAGTCAGGACAACTTATTTATGATAGTAAAAGAAGAACGTTAGGTTCAATCGAGTGCTAGCACGATTTTCTTGAACCTAATTGAATCTCATTCAGATCAATTGAACTAGATCAGTTCAATTGATGATCACCAGATTCAAACCCTTATTTGTGTGATCCAGTTAGGTTCAGTTCTGTATGGTAATGGGATATGTCATGATCTCTATCATCGACATCATCGAAACTCCTTTCGATGGATCAGAACTCTTCTGATTCGAACAGCTAGAATGATCGATCATCTAAATCATTCTAATTGCTCCCAAAATCCACCAGTGACACCTAGCAGTATATGGTGGCAACCCATCAGAGCTGAATGCGAACCTCTTGGTGCAGCTACCTGTGTGATTAAGTTCTTCTATCTTGAGCCCCGATCAGATTAGGGTTAAGGTGAACTCGTCAAACCCTAGTTTCTGTCATATGATGTAATCATTCGATTCGAGTCCAATGTGAAAATCTAAATAGAAACTCTTTCTATTATTTCACTCTACCATGGCCATGGGCTTCTGGACTTGATTCTCATGATCATCATAGGGCTGCTCCTCTACCACCGAGGTAGATAGATTCCATCTTGATGCAATCCAGTTCCTACAATGAACATGCTATAGCCAACATACACCTCAGGGATTCCATATGGCTAGGAGACCGAGTAATGGTGTAGTCAAACTATAACACCCTCAAGGTGAACTGCCGATGCACCTCAGGTCAAAGAACCAGACACACTACTGCAGCATCGAGTCAGTCATTGACGAGAAGGTAGACTTCCTAATGACTACTCGAGGTGGTCACGCTCAGTGCCCTCGTTCTCTAACGAGTACCTGTACTCTCGCTTCGGTGTCTCCACACCATAGACTCAAGACTCATCTACTAAAGAGAAGCGATTGTACACCAACCTTCTGGATCAATCACCATCCTTGTGATGATCCTATGGTCGGAAGCATTTTATGAGTTAATAATGATTATTCATGTCTTAAATTTTCAACTCTTGAAAATATGAATTATCATTACCATTAACTCAAAGGATATATCACAGACACTAAATACATATATGTGATAGAAAATAATTTATTTTATTGATTATAATCAAAATTATAATTTTGCCCCTAGAAGTGTATTACAAGTGTCAGCCAATTCTGACTTCTAGGGCATATATATATAACAGAAGAGATATGCTGAGATTGAGAGGAGACATCTGCAGGAGATAGCAGACCTACGGCGAACCAATGCTAAGCTTTCATCCCAGCTTCAGATATTTGGGATGAAGCTTGACGAGTTATATCACTGTATGCCTCCCCCACCAACTTTCGATGTTCCTGCTGATGCTTATGATTAGGACTCCATCGATGATGATGACGATGCCTCCCCCATCGATATTATTTTATATTCTTTTTAATTAATATATTTTTAATATTTATATTAGATAATTAGTTTGCTAACTTAATTTTTTAATTTAATGCAGATTTTTGATATGTCATCGTTGATGCGAAGTTTTATTTTATTTTATTATATTTTTTTAAAGGATATGTAGTATGTACAATATTTTGTATATATACATATTTTTTTATATGGATGTTATATGGATATTTTAAAGTGAATGAATTTGATTTTGGGATGCATTTATTTGTTATGTGGTTGTTATATCTTATATTTCTGTTATATGGATGTCTACAGATTTTAAAAAATTTATATAAATAATTTTTTAAAAAAAAATATTTATCGATGCAAAAAAAGCATAGATAAAGATAAATGGTGATGATACTTAGCGACGATAAATGAGGATAATCGTCGTCAATTACCATGCCAACGTGCCACTTTTAGCCATGCTTAATAATTACTGACATAATTAAATATCACTAAATATTTATCAACGTAAATTAACGTAGCAAAATTCAATATAAATAGTTGCTAAAAAGCTTCCCAACGTGCCACCTTTGACCACACTTTACTATTACCGACATAAATGTATGTCGTCAAATATTTTCTGACGTAACATAAGTGTGGGTAAAAATATTTTTGCCGACATAAGTTTTCATCGATAAAAATATTTTTTTTTGATATTTATTTTACATGGGTAAAATATTAGCGATGATAAATTAACGTCGGTAAATTTTTTTTTTGATGAATGTTTTGCGTAGATAATTAATTGCCAATGTTTAATTAAACATTGGTGAATCTTTTTTTGTCGATGAAAATTCGAAAATGTTGGCAAATGGAATCAACGATGGTATTTATGCCGACATTTTTTTTTCGATGCATTTTACGTCGGTAGATGTATTTAGCAATGCTTTTGCAATATTTAGCTACATTTTGTTTGTATAGCTAATTATCCTTTTTCTTGTAATGTCGCCCGCCTTCTCGTGCTACAAACCAGAAGTATATTTTTTTTAAAAAATAAAATAAAAACTTAAAAATAAAATTCATATGCTTACGATGTCTATTTATCTGGCAAGCTTCAAGTCCGCATGCATGAGACGCGCATCTTGACCATCTCCATTTGCAATGATGTCCTTTACTTCTGTGATTATGCTTTTGGAAATGCTGCACTCTTAGTTCAAGGATGGGCTCGTTGTCTTTATAAAAGATGTGTCAATAGAGAAATGCATGATAGTTATACAATAGTTGCCTATTCAAATAAGAGTAGATTTATGCCAAACTACAAGCGTTGGTACCTATATGGGGAGACGTGGGAGATAATATGCGTGGACGAAAAGCTCTACTTATCCAATACATTTGCTAATATACAAGAGCTTGGTGATAGGCTCAAGCATATGATTAGCATATATGGTGGATTTGATCTAGTTATTAATAGAAGCCCATGCAATAATCTTTCAGGTAGCAACCGCCATAGTCATGATGAACTATAGAGGTTGCTATGGTTATTGCCTTGCTTAGCCTCTAGGAGGTAGCAACCTTATAGAGAATAAGCATGACTATAAC